>BQMZ01000305.1:0-291648 GCA_036984285.1 Chlamydomonas sp. KOR1 | reverse complement strand
ACACCACCTTGACCACGGGCTTGCTGTAGGGGCTGCGGTGCGCCGGCATGGGGACGGCGAGGCCAGCCACAGGCGTCCTGGGAGCCAGGGTGAAACAGGAGGTGGGAGTTTGAGCGCACCGGCAGGCTTCAGCACGACCCGCAGTAGCGCCAGCGACATTGCGGCTAGCCTTTTCCTGCTCCCTTGGTGCGTGCCACACGTGTTACGCTGCGACCAGCTGTAGCACACAGACCTTACCTGACGGTGCATAGCCCAAGCAACCGCACCCAAGACTCTCGTACTAGCTCTGACTGCCCCGGTGCCTGATGCGCAGCAGCGAGCACACTGGCACATTGTGTGCGTTTCCCTCCGCACCCCATGTACGGGCCCCGCTCTCCCTGTACGCCTCTGCACCCCATTACCCACTACCGCACCCCCTGGAAGGAGTCGCCTCTGCCCGCACCTGTACACGGCCTTCTGCACGCCCTCAACCAGGTACGAGTTGCCCGCGCTTCCGATGCCGGAGCCCACGTCCGCGATCGTCTGGTCGCCCGCGAAGGCCCCCCACGTGGTCACGCCCGTGATCACAGCCGTGGCCGACCACGTGTTCACGCCCACAACGCCGTACCGCAGGTCGCAGATGGCCTGGGGCGCACACACAGCACGACCGAAGATTACAGCGCGTACCACACCACGAAAACGGCCGTTGCTGCGCGCCTACAGGTTGGCCGTGCGGACTGAAGTCTGTCTTTCACGCGTGACAGGTGTTCCAATCCCAACTCAGGGCCTGGGGTAAACCCCCTGTGGAGCGATGCGGCAGTGGGCCAGGACTACGCCCCACCTTCTCCGACTCGGCTGGGTACTGCTTCTCCGTATTGGGGTGCAGCACCAGCGTGCACGACAGCGTGCCCCACAGGTCCTCGTTGGCGAAGCGCACCGCCTCCTCCAGGAACTGCGGCACGCCTTGCGTCGGCAGCCGCACCACCGTCAGCACGGGAGCAAACGGCTCCACCTGCAGCACAACGCGCAAGGCGGCTTTACATGGTTCCGGGAACATATGCACACAATTTTAACGAAGATTGTGGACCGCAGTGTACGCGCAGCGAAGTTGCTGGACTGAGCGCTTGCTATGTTCCGTGCACGTGCACGTGTCGCCGCCACCTGCCGCACCAAGTCATGTACAGCAGCCCCACCTGGAACGCGGGCTCGCTCCTTGGGTCCTCCGGCAGCTTGTCCATGATGTTGAGGAGGAAGGGCAGGTGGGGCCCCACCTCCGGGGTGCACCCCATGCCGGGCGGCGTGGGCTCGATGACCTCGCAGTTGGGGTAGTGCGCCTTGAACGCCTCGTAGCTGGACGGCGGGGGGGAACAAAGTACTAGTAACGCGAATAAAGTGATAGTGGTGATAGTAGTGGTAGGAGTAGTACGGTGAGTAAAAGTCGACCTACACACACGGCGGGGGGCACATGCAGCCGCACGGTTATCGGCAAGTGTTACCCGGCAGCACCCTTGACCAAGGGCGAACTCAACACCTTTGAGGAGGCCCAGTAGGCCCCGGGGGACTGGCATGTGGGGAGCCGACAGGCACACCTTGCGCACCCGCGCGGGGCAGGATGGGTTCGGGTGGGTTCTGTGGCATCGCGGTGTGGCGCTGTGCGGCGGGTGCAGCTGCTCACCGCTTGCGGATGCCCGGGTAGTAGGGTGGCTCGCGGACGTACTCGCGCATCTCCTTGCGCAGCAGGGCCAGAAACTCGTCCGCCTGGGCCCAGTCGCCGGGCAGCACCAGCACCTGCATATAAGGAGTAAAGGATCACACGGTAAGGGGCCAGCTCGTCGGCGACATCTACACATACTGCCAGGTTTAAACGACAGCCTTCTGTGCATACATATGCCCACGGCGGCAAGCATGTGATGTAATGGGGACACGAGGCTCAGGCACCTGGACTAATGCTTAGACCCACGTACCCCGCGCACGTCCCACCCACAGCCCCCCGTCCACACCCTTGCCCCACCGCCTAATGCGCTCCGGGCCCACACACACGTGCTGTGTTACGGCACAACAAACGATGGAGGTCACTTGTACGGCGGCCGTACCTTGTGGCTGTTGCAGTTGCAGCCGTTGTTGGAGGCCACCGCCACCGCCACGTTCCTGACCTGGCACAGCAGCTCCGCGGGGGTGAAGGAGCCGGGGGCTATCATGACGGGCGTCACGCAGCCCAGCTCCGAGGTGATGGGCACCTGGGGGCAGGGAAGCAGCAACAGGTGTGCATACGGCTACGGAAGCACTCCCCTGCACACGGTGTCGCCCGCTTGTACTGATCAGGGGGTGGCAAGACGCGGAGGGGAGCGGTTGTTGCCAACGCAGCCGCTGCTCGGATTGTTGCGGTGCACTGGTCCAGCCCTTTTCGCGTGGTGTGCTGGCAGTCCCTGCTCATCCCCCCACACCCTCCACGCCGGCAGGCATCAGCCCCGTTGCCTTCCCGCGGCCTGCCCGGCTGGCGGCCTTGATCAACGCTGTCTGCAGCGGGCAGCACCAATACAGCCACCACGCCGCGGGCTTCCAGGGGAGATGCAGTTGCAAACCCCAGCCTATCCTTGCGTCCCGACGCATTCCATTCGGATTTCACCCAGTCCCAAGGTCGTGGTCGCGCGCCATGCTGCACTTAACAAGGACACCCCAACCCCGCCCCGCCCCACCAATGCCCAGAGCACCCTAGCCCGTCCGTCACCACGATCACCCCCACCTCCCACCTTGAGCTTGGGGTCGTTGTCTGCCCTGCGGCGCTGCTGCTCCTCTGGCGTGTTGCCCCACACGATGGCGTCGTGCGTGTCGGTGCCGCCCGTGATGTGCACGCAGTCCACCAGCGGGTGGTACAACAACGCCTGCGTGTCGGCCACCGTGTCCAGCTCCAGCACACGCACGAAGCCGGCCTGAGGGCGGCCGGTGCGTGGTGCGGGTGCGTGAGAAGTAGTTTGCAGGAATGTGTGGCGACGTATGAGGTGGCGGCCTCATACTTTGCCAAGACGCAGCTTCAGATGGTGCACACAGCAGGCCTGGGGTGGAGAGCAATCAAGGCAAATGATGAATGACGGTTGGCTACGTGACCAAAACGGAGTGATGCCTCCGGCGGGCTGGACGGCACACAGGCCCAGCAGCATTGCCTTGCACGCAGTCGCCTGCGCCAAACCTGCAGCTGCTGACCAAGCCACACCTGCTCCCGCGCACTTACACAGACACCCGCCAACACATTGCACTTCGTCCATATCTCTTCTGGGAACTTCAGCACTTGGCGGGGGGGCACTCAGCCCAAGGTGGCAGCAGGTGCTGTGCATGCTCGACCCCACAACACGCACCCTGCCGCAAATTGCAGCTGCTGCGGCACGCACCAACGTCACAACTGCACACAGACGCCTCCACATACCCACATTCACATGCAGGCTCACGTCATGGCACGGTTTTCGCTTATACTAGTCAGCACACACACTCACATCATCCCTGGCACACACCCGCGCTTACCTCCACCAGCGGCTGCAGCACGTGCCGCATGTACGGGGTCCACTGCTTCATGATGGGGTGCGGCTTCACCGCCACCACCTCGCCGCGCTCGAACAGCGCAAACAGCGCATCCTTGAATGTCAGGAAGCCCTGGAGGCGGTTGGAGGACAGTTAGTAGGTGCGTTGGGCAAGGGTCAAGCCGCAGCGGAAGAGTTTGGGAGTGGGGCTTTGATACGACACCCACGGGAGTTAGGCCGTTGGGCCACAATCTTCCACCGGGGGAACCCCCAGCAAGCTTCGGATGCAACCGCCTGGCCGTTGACACCCGCGTTGAGCACAGCCACACACGCATGCAGCTGGGCGCGCCCTTGCGCGACCCTGCCATGCTTGTGCTGGACTGGACACATGAACCGGCACTCCCTGCTCAAGCCCCCTAACACCTTACACCCACACACCACAAACCACGCGAGTATCCCAGCCTCGCATGCCGCAGCCTAATACACCTGCACTCTGTAACCCGCGCACCTGGTTGCCCGCCCCCAGCACCACGCACACGCGGCCCTGGTGCGTGAGCGTGCCGTTGGGCCCGCCGTACAGCTCGGCCCTCCGCACCCCCTTGTCGCCCTGCCCCTCGCCCGGCAGCAGCACCAGCTCCCCCACGGCGCCAGGCTGCAGCAGAGCCACCCTGTCGTCCTTGGCAGGGAACACCTGTGGGGTGCAAGGTGCAGGACGGGAATGCGCATAACTAAATAATACAAAGTGGAGGTGGGTTGGCGTGTCAGGTGAGCCCACATGGCGAGTAGCGGCAATGCAGCCCTCTGCGTGACACGACATCAACGTCACGCCTGCCGCCCTCGCCACGTGCCGCTGAGCAGCAGGAAGTAAGCTGGCGCACAGAGTCATAGGGTGAGGGCACGACACGGCCCCATGTGCAACAGCAGCTCCGGAGGCTGCCCTGCGGCTGTGTACGGCACCCCACATCCGCACGCTGCCCCCGGCCCACCTGCACTGCCACCTGCCCGTTGGGCAGGGTGCGGGTGGGCAGGGCCGGCAGCGGGCCGCCCGCCGCCAGGGCCCGCAGCGTGCGCAGCAGGCTGGACATGTAGGTGACGGGGGCGGCGGTGGTGACCATCGCCTCGATGGGGACCAGGGCCTGGGGGTGGCGGGTGGGGCGTGTGAGGGGAGCAGGGGAAGGGGCTGTCCGGCGGGGTGCAGCTTGCGTGCAGCGTGGAGTATTGGGGAAAGACGTGGAGAGATTGGAGGTACACACGCGCTGGTGTGGGGTGTCGGGGGCGTGGATGCTTATGCGGTCGTGCCATGCGTCCTGTTGGTGGCGGCCTGGACTGCATGCATGCCTTGGCTAACAGGTGAGATAGCAACAAGGCATATGCTGAGAAAGCTTGCAATGGTCACATTAATGAAGTGCATAATCCTCAGGCCAGCTGTCCAGCACATCCTGTGCCACGTCCTCTCAGGTACCGTACCCACATCGTCAGTGTTGCCCTTCACGGTAGCTGTGGCCTTGCCCCATTCCACGATGTTATCACCCATTCGTGACAGAACGGCCTGCGCATGATGTATTGCAGGTCGGTGCGGTGTTGAGTGCGTTAGACGTCAGAAGTCGGAGGTCGACTACAGGCGAAGGGTGAGTGTAGTAGGGAGCAAGGGCCTGACGGCCACAAACCCCCTTCGTGCTGGCAGCACTGGCGCGTGACAAGCGAACCCCTGGCGCTGACCTACGGAAGAACTATACCTCTAGCAGGGATATTTTCTCTTTAACAGGCATGGTCGTCCATGCTGTCTTCCGCTCTTGGAGTTCGCGAAGGGACGTCTCTATGCGCGCGGCTGTTTCCGCCGCTGGAGGCGCCGCGACAGTGGCAGCTTCCGTCATTTTGATAGCAGCGACGGTATAGCCCTGCAAACGGAAGAAGGCTGTGACGCGCTTGACCAGGAGCCTTCACAGGTTTTCTTGAGCGCGTCAACGGTAGGAGCGTGCTGCAGCCTTGATAGTCCACCCGACTGTCCAGAAGCTAAGGCAAGCAATAAAAATCTCACTCGTGGAAACGATGGGCGCAGCCGGACGCTGGAGCTAGAATGCCAGCTGCTGTACAGCCTCTGCCTCGGGCATGCGGAGCGCATCCTATCCATATGTATCACTGAGAAAGTCAGGGTAGATGCGTTGGTGGGATGCTGGGTTACAGTAATCAGGACTTGACGTATGCATGAGGCGTTCGCGCTCGGGAGCGAGCGATCGTGCCGTGCTCGCACCAGCCGTCCGCCTCAGGTTCCCAGCTCGGAGCTGCAGCTTCCCAGGCCTGACATTATACGCAGCGCCTCCGCCCTTGCCAACCTTGTACAGTACAACATACAATTGCATTCGCAAAAGACACCAAAACACTAAGGTTCATCTTCCTGTTGTCCAGGCATCACCCTGGCATGCACCAACTACCCCCCTGCACCACCCCCATGACCACCCAGCCACTTATTTCATAGCCACCAACTACAACAGCAACCACCCTATCCAGCAGCATAAGGGCCAGAAGGGCCCAAGCAACAACGAGATGCCTGTGAATGGCATCCCCAAACAATAACCCCGTGCCCGGCAAGGTTGACCTACGACCAGACTCGGCAACAGACTTTCTTTTGGCACACCTAATGGCAGCAGAAATGCTTGCCGCCTACCAAGACATTAAAGGCTATCAAGGCCATCCGTATACGGCCCACCTACTGCACCACTGATGTTGTACAAGCGCCGTCGGACGGGGCAACAATGTGTTATGGAGTGCCATGAGTGTCGCCCATCCCGCTTCAGGTCGCCAAAAATGGAAGGCTCATGCAGGGACGTCGTACCATCGCCCGTTGTTGCACAGCCATATGTATGAAAGATAAGGATGCTGGCCACCGTATCTACCACGTGCTCGAACTCCTGCAACGCATAATTCTCCAGCCCAACGCGACAGCAGAAAGCGGCAGGCCCAAACAGCAGACACGCCCGCGTCCGCCCCATCATCAACTGGCCCTACGGTACCCTCAGCGCAGGTGAGCCCAAACGCACCGCAACGTGCATACGTACCCGAGCAACAATAGACTCAGAGGTTGCCTCGCGCTTGACTTTATGCCGAACACAGCCGGCGTCTGCCACAGGTCGCAGTGGCAAGACTGCCAGGCAGCCAACAGCACACCACCTGCCTAGGAGGCCCTGCTCACTGTCCCTTCCCCGACGGACCAAAACGGCCCACAGCACCCGTGTGCCTGCCCTTGCCGCAGGACTGGCCATTAGCACTGCCGCCTCAGGGCTCAGTGCCGCGTCCAAAGCCCAAAACACCCGGAGCCATCCCGCAATCCCGGCAGGCGCCAAGCGCTGCTGCACATGGCAAATCAAGACATACAAAAGCAGACACGTGCACAAGGTCGCACGTGCATGAGGTCGCAGGTGCACGTTGCATCGAGGCATCCCACACGCACCACTGCAGCCCGTGGACAGGACACACGTCCTAACAGTCGGCGTCTCCCAATTATCCGAAGGAACGCGCGTCTCCCTGCCTTCTCGCTCGCCTTACCCGTCCCACGCCACGACACGGCCGGGCAGGCATCACGCCCCGAGACACACAGCCGCATCAACCCACCTCCACACAAGGGTTCGCCCGCGTCCCCGTTTGGGTCGTATCGCGCGACCCCAGAAGCGGGGCCGTCAGGAAAACGGCGACGAGGGCTCAACCGCCCGGACATCAGTCCATATGACATTATGGCAAGGCACTGCATGCACTACAACATTACGGGCTCAAGACGTCTGACCCTAGCCAATGGTGATTCGCCCATACCGTATATCGGTACTAGTGCCACAACGTATCACGGCTGCAGCCATCGGGGAGCCACGCCCTATGCACAGTTCTCAATTCTTTTTGGCCTCAACCCAGGTCTGCTGCACCTAATATTAAGTTCCACCCACCACGCAAAAAAAGCGCCGGTATCCACAGGCGCCAGACCGGAAACATCCAGCAAAGATGCTCTAAGCCCTGGCGTGCGATCACGCCATTCCCACAGATGGTCAAACCAAAACCCGAGTGTTTTTTGTATGGCCCTGCAGCTGTCCCAACGCTGGACTCTTAGAAGTCTGCAAACAGAGCCTGCTGCTCCGGCGTGAGCGGCTTGTACTTCAGCTTACGCATGGACGCCGGCGGCGACGCCTGCTGCTGCACCGCCCGGGACGAGCCACCGCCCACCGCCTGCGCTCGGCCCACCGCCACAGTGCCAGCACCGCCCACGCCCATCATCGCGGTTGCGTAGCACATGGCGGGCAGAGACGAGCAGCTCATCATGGCGGGGCCGTACGTGCCGGCGCCGCCGCTGCTGCTGCGCCCGCCACGGCAGCCACTGTCTGTGCCGCCCGTGGGCTTGTGAAGGCTGCAGCTGGAGGCCTGGTGGTGGTGGTGGTGGTGCGGCTGGGTGAAGGAGGCCTGCTGCTGCCGCAGCCCGGCGCACGTCATGGGGTCGTCGCCGTCGGTGGAGGGGCGGCCACGGCAGCCGGCGGCGGCGTTGGCGGTGCTAGAGGCAAACCGGTTGCTGGCAGCGGCGCCACTGAGCCTGCGGGGCGCACCACAAGCACCATGCATAGCTTGGTTGTTTAACGTTGACAGCGCTTCTGCAGGCACACTTGTAAGCCATGACACAAAATCAGTCAGTCAAGACTGCTGGGCAACTTGCACGCGGCATTGTTGTTACTACATACCCCCGACATCTGCATCGCAGCTCACCAGGGCTCAAAAAAGGAGCTGCCGTCGTGGTGACCGCCGCCGCCGCCAGGGAGGCAGGGGACCTCCATGCCGGCAGTGGGCGACACGCCGACACCCGCGGCCGCGCCGTTCGCGGGCGGAATTGCCCCGGTACCGTAACCGATGCAACGCTGCTGTTGCTGCTGTGAGCTCCATCCCGGCACCGCCAGAGGCCCGAGCTGGCCGGTCTGCACCCCATGGCCCTGACCTTGGCCATGGCTGCGGCCCTGCTCCGAGACGAGCTCCAGGGAGCTGCGCGCCACCACGTTGCGCAGGGGAGGCTGCTCGTCGCCGCTGCTGCCGCCGTTGCCGTCCATGCAGTCCTCCCACCTGTGCTTGTGGCCGTGCTGCTGCTCCTGCTGCTGCTGTTGGCGCTGCTGCTTTTGATACTGACCACCATTCTGCTGCCCCTGGGGCGGCTGCTGCTGCTGCTGCTGCTGCTGGTGCGGAGCTCCATCACCGTCCAGGTCCATTGGCGCGGGGCGAGCCCCGGGGTCGCCGTTGCCGCCTCCAGAGCTGCGGCGGCGGGACTCTGCCTCGGCGCCGCCCTTGCCGCCCTGTTGGTTGGTGTCCTCGGACGAGGAGGAGGACGAGGTGAGGTGCCGGCCCAGCACCACCAGCTGTGAGTGGCGCGCGGCCCGCTGCTGGCCCAGCTGCGTCAGAGACGCCCGAAGGGCGGGATCTGCAGCGCAGAGGAGCAGCGGGTCCCGCGCCGATAGCAGTCAGCGAAATGCAGTAGGCGTGCGGCCGTACGCAAGACGCAAGACTCGCATATGACTTCTGAAGCAGGGGGGCGTGCGTGCATGTGGCCGAACCAGCGTGCAGAGCACAGCTGCAGCTGCAGCGCGTGTCGCTGAGTCGGCCAAGGCAGGTTGGTCACATGGCGGTGCAGCCATGCTGGGCCATCCCTCACCTGTGAGCTTGTTGGCCTCAGCCGAAAAGCGCCACAGTCCAGGGGCGGCCGTCGCGGCCTCCAGCAATAGCTGCGCGCCGCTGTTGTGCAGCCTGTTGTGGTCCAACAGCAGGCCCTCGAGCGCCGGCCCACGGGGACCTGCCGCGGGCGCTGCAGCGGCGGCGGGCTGCTGCCCTCGCGCCGTAGCGGCTGCAGCTGCCGCCGCCGGCCCAAGCAGCGGCAGCAGCGCCGCCACTCCGTTGTCGGCGATGCCGTTGTCACGCAGGTCCAGCTGCTGCAGCCGCCACGCGGCGGACAGGCACGTGGCAATCGCCGTGGCGCCCGCGTCCTGCAAGGAGTTGGTGGCCAGGGACAGCTGCTCCAGGGGGGCAGTCACCAGCAGCGGCTGGCGCTGGTGCTCCGCGTCCTGAGCGGGCTCCTGCTGGGGCAGCAGCTGGGCCAGCTCCGCGCCCCGAATCAAGTTGGCGTCGAGGTGCAGCGAGGCCAGGGCGGTGGGTGCCGGGCCGGAGAGGGCGGTGAGCAGGGCGTGCAGGCCGGCCGCCCCGGCGGCGTTGTGAGACAGCTGCAGGCGCTGCAGGGACAGTTGGCGGTTGACGGTCAAGGCTGCGGCGATGGCCTGGACGCCTGGTGTGCCGATGCCGCAGCCGGACAGGTCCAGGTGCTGCAGCGCGGGGGCTCCTGAGGAGAGGCCCTGGGCTAGGGCCGTCGCACCGGCGCACCCAATGCGGGCGTTGCCGGCGAGGTTGAGGTGGCCCAGGGCGCGGGAGGCGGACAGAAAGCGACCCAGATGGGCAGCCGCTGCGGATGGCAAGAAGGAAGAGGGTGTAAGCATGAGTGTCTCAGAGGTGCAGGGGATGTGATGCACCAGGTTTGGGGTTGTGGCACAGCGTACAAGCAATGCTCGGCTCCTTGCCATGAACGATGCATCGAAGCATGCGCGAAAGGGCCGTTGGTGGGAACAAGTTCAGCGTGTACACGCGCGTATGATCGGTTTGCAACTTCCGGCTGCTCACCCTGGGGCCCAAGGTTGCACGAGGTGAAGTCCAGGCTTCTCAGCGCCTGCTGCTGCGCCAGCAGCTCCCACCCACGCGCATTCAGAAGCGCGCAGCCAGCCGCCTCGCCCACATCGCACTCGACCAGCTCAAGGCTCTGCAGAGAGGCTGCCTGGGAGGCGAGCGCTGCTGCCAGTGCCTCAGCAGCTGCCTCGGTCAGGCTGCTCTTCTCAAGGCGCAGCTTCTGGAGGCGGCACAACCCCAGCAAGTGCTGCTCCGGCACCGCCTCCTGCTGGTTTGCCCAAGAGCCGATGGCTGCTGCGAGGTGGCCCACAGAAACGCCATCCAGCTGCGTGAAGTGCAGCTGGATCAAGGAGCGGTTCGCGGCAAGGCCAGGGCACAGCGACCTGACGGCTTCCGCCCCGTGGAAATGGTGGATGGAAAGGGAGGAGATGCGAGGGTTGGCGGCAAGGATGGCGCCGAGGCCAGCGGCGGCGGATGGGTCTAGTTCGTAGATGTCGAGGGACGTCACGGAGGTGTTTGAGGCGAGGGCGCGGACAACGGCTTCCGTGTGGCACGCTTCATTGTGGAATAGTCGGAGGTGAGTGGTGGTGCACAGGGGACTGGCGAGAGCGGTACAGTGCTGCGTGAATTTCTCTGACGAGAGGAAGAAGCCGCTGATTTCCTGCGCGGGTAGAAAACATGGATCGGGACGGGGCTAAGACTGGCACATGCCGTCAGCTGCTCGAGAGTTACGGGAGAGCGGACAGGTAGCCCATTGACCAAGCGCTTGGCTGCTGGAAGTTGTGCACACTATTCCCGCAAAGCTTGACTGGTCCACTGAGCGGCGCGTGTCTGGGCCATGTTGACGACCGTGCGGTGGACCAACCCCTGTCCAGGCCAGTAGCGGTCTTACATAGTGGCGCCTTACTCACCCGCTTTTCAATCATATGGTCGTCCGGAAGTGAGGCACAGTCGGCGGCGTTCCGACTTTGACGCGTCAGCTCCTCCTGAAGCACTCCGCCAAAAGAGGCTTGCCGGTTTTAGACGAAAGCAATATTGGTGCTCGCGACAGAGAAGAGGCTGGCTTGGGCGGCGACCAGGGTTCTGCTGAAAGCAACGCGCTTTTCCTAATTTGACGCCCGGCCGTCACAAGGGCATGTGACAGCCAGGCAGATGCAAGCGTAGGTCCAAGCCGATCACTTGTGGGAATCACCCAGGGGGCTTGCGGCACAGCAGCGTGTGGCGCGCCTCCTATGCAAGTGTGAGCACAGGCCTCGGACGGTGTCCTAGCGATTCAGCTGGCGATTTCTGCCCAAGAATTGAGTTACACTTGAGTATGTCTGTGCGTGCGGTCGGTTATGAACGGCAGCGCGGCAGGCCAACACTTCACGCCTGCGCGTCTACGTGGCACGTAAAGGCGATGGTAAAGTGCGACACAGGCCTGCCCTTTTCAGCTGCTGTGCTGTCCTAAGTGAAAAACGCACAGCTGAAGAAACTCGGCGAATTTTGCCTATTTCCGTGTTCATTAAAATTGCGGTCGTCGCGCCTGGACCTGTGACCTCCAGCTTTGCCGCTACCGCAGGGCCTGTGCTGGCCTGTGAGCGGCACGGAAGGCGCCAACAGCGCCAGCAGCAACACTGCAAACGCTGTACTGTGTGCTCGAAGTGCACGTCAGCATGCGGGGCTCGCGCAGCAGGAACGAGGTGCAGCGCGGCACAGGTGACGATCAGTGAAGGGACAGGAAGGGAACTCCCCTGCTCCCTGTTCCCTCCGGTGGTTTGGCTGCAACGGCGCAGTCCTAGGGTACCCAAAATGCTTTTGGTGTAACTTTGCCGTGGTAGCCAGGTGGCGGCCACGGGGATGGCGGCACAAGTGCATACATGTGTATGTGTAAGGCACAGGGGAGGACCGGGGAGCGGGGACCCCACCAGGCACTCAGGGACCCTGCTGCGCATCACTACATCGAACTTGCTGCAATCAAGGAAACACAACTGTGCTTACCCAGTACCGATGCTGCCTTGCATGCGAGTGCCCCGAGCTCTGCTTGTCTCGCGAGGGAATTTGTCGTCCTAGTCCCCTGGGTCGTGCTCTCCCCTGCTCCGCAGACTGCGCTTACCACCCTGTGACCCCAGCCCCACGTGCCACCATCCCATGATGGAGCAACCGCATCTCGAGCCTCAACTCCGTGCCTGACCGTGGGCACGGCGAGCAGCAACAAGGAACGCAGCTATGCAAGGCCCTAGCCAACATCGAACGCAGCTTCCCTCTCACTCGCCGTGAGGTCGTATCCTGCAGTCCAACACTGTTCGCTTATTTTCAACAGAATGTGATCAGGACAAGGGGATACGGCAGTCTGGTTGTGAACGTGTGGGGCCAGCGCTGTTCCCAACGAACCCAGACAGGGTGTCAACGTTGGACTCCAAACCACGCAGTGTGGCGCTGACGGCACGTAGGGTAAACGCCATAGGGCTAGCACAGACCGTCAGCTGGCACTCCGAGCTGAAGTCTCGCAAGCCATAGTCATGCCCAGAACCGCCTAGAGAGCAGCGTGCCGCGGTCCTCATCCGCTGTTCTCTTGCTGCCTTGGTCCCTGATTCTTCTGGAATAAGCTGGTAGGGTATACAAAGTCGCTGGCACACCATGCTTGTGTTGCCGACGTTGGCATGGCCATGGCCGGTTACACCACTTGCTGGGCGCACCATGCCATCACCTACCTTCATAGCCCGGGAATGGAGGCGGCTGAGCACTTGAATACCATTGACAAGATCGGATATTACACTAAGCTTGTCGTACCTGTCGACGAGTTGTGCCAACGAATGGCTGATCGGTTTGACGGCCGCTGGGCTGAGGTGGAGGCATCAACTGAGCCTGACCCACGAAAGTTGACCGGGAGTGGTGTGAAAGCTCATCGGTACGCCAGGTGGATGGGGCTGCCTTTCATGCAAGGCGAAGAACCTTGTTGGCTAGCACATGCGGATGTTGTTATGCGGAGGGGCCTGCACCAAACCCTCATGCGGTTTCGGTTAATGTGCTGGGACCTCGAGGTCAAGGGGTCAGGATCGCGAGCGTCGTTGCCGTACGTGTCGCATTTGTGGTGATGAGCAAGCCGTTGGAGATGAACTGCATGTACTTTGTGAGTGCCCTGCTTACGAGCCCTTTCGAGATCAGTACGCAAGTGATCTCCGGTTTAAAATGAGGGATATGCGTTCGATCATGATGGAGGCACCCCCCATAGCCCTTGTTTTATTCCTGGACGAGGTATGGCAAGAAAGGCATCGTATCCTCCAGCGGCGTGCTCGGCTAGCTGTGAGGCGTGTGGGTAGTGGCGAATAAGACCCGCCGCCCCTGCACACTAGTTATTATATTGCACTACTCGTCCTTATGGCCCCCTGGCTCTCCGGAAGTGCCCATCTCCGGGTCTGTAACTGTAACTGTAACCCTGATAGCGGGGCTGGAAGGATAGACATGGCGGTGCTTGCTGCCTCTGCACGGGAATCCCCCCTGGGAGACACCCTACATTGCGTGTTACTCGTCCCCATTCACCGTTACCCAGGGAGATGGGCTATACCGTTGGCTGGCGGCATTGGTCCATAGAGTGTCGAGCCACATGTTACAGGTACCGTAGAAGAGAGACTACGAACGCCTCCACCCTCACAGATTGCCAGATCCCACGGCACCAGAGTACTGCCAGCAGGGGCTAAGGGTTGATGCCGGCATGCAGCGCAGACCAGGGCCGTTCCTGACGCCCTGCAACGCCGTAACCAAGTGCATGGCCAGCAACTGTGCAATGCAGTTGCCACACAGCAGTTTTGTGTCAGTCCACCACGCAGTGGCGCTGCCACCTTGCCCCAGCTGCCCAGGGTTCCACATCCCTTGAGAGGCGTCAGCCCTCATGCACGCGTGGTTAATCGCACGCTCACCCGGCTCCTAGGCAACCCGTACAGCCCTCAATCCATGGCTATGCTTGGGGAGATGGGGGTGTTTGTGCTGTGCGCGTTAGCCCCCTGGCATCTACCTCAGTCCGCCCCAATGTCTGCATCCCAGCCCTCGTCCAGCCACCCATCCTCCCACCCGGCCGGGAACGAGCCCCGCTTGGCGGTTTGCATTGAGGTCCGTTCCCCCCTCCGCTCCTGCCGCTGCCGCCGCCGTGCCTCCCGCCGCTTGCCCCGCCACCGCCTGCCGCTCCACTGCTGCTCGCACCACTGCCGGTGGTCCTGCGGCCCAACCGGCAACCCACAACTGCCCGCCTCCTGAGCCCCCAACGCGCGCAGCTGCGCCAGGTCATCCTCGTCCGACCAGTAACTGTATGTACCAGTCTAATCCAAAGCCGTGACGTTGTAGAGCGGAACCTGGTCTTGGCGGGGGGTACACATGTCGACCGTCGACTCCAGCGGCACAGCAGAACACAGCTTGTGCGAGTACGCCCACCCGCTCACCTGAGTAGTACTCACCAGTAACTGTATGGTGGAGGTCTGCAGGCCCTTGATAGGACGCTCTGTGGGACAACAAGCAACACGGGTGTGCGGCGTGATGCTCAGCGAGTGCGTGCGTGTGTGGCTTCTACACGCATATGGTTCCGTGCTCAGGGCGCTCTGGCGTGCGGAAGGTTTGCAATGCAGCAAGAAATCCCCGCCACTATCGCACTGATGTCATGCACAAACATGCAGGCTGACGCACTGGATACCCGCGTGGAACGAGATGAACTTGCGCAGACCACCCACCTGCCGCACCAGCTCCCTGTACCCGTTGCCCTGCAGCCACTCCACCACCGCCGCCGCCACGCGCCCCTGCGCCAGTGCCGGCACCGCCAGCGCTGGGCCCGGGCAGCCCCAGCGCCGCAGCCGCCCCAGCAGCCCCACGTCCCCCGCCTCCACAGCAGCGCCAAACACCGCCCCGCCCAGCGCCCGCCGCCTGTCCAACCGCCCCGCCAGCCACTCCACCGCCGCCCGGTGGCCCCCACGCGCCGCCGCCGCCGTAACCGCGACGCCCATGCGGCACCCGGGCCGCAGCAGCAGCTCAAGGGAAGCCACGCAGCCCGCGCCCACAGCCGCCACCGCCGCCCTCTCCGCCGCCGTGCACCCCTCGAGCCGCTGCGACCCCAGCACCAGCCGCAGCGCCTCTGGGTCAGGGTGTGCGGCCGCCGCCTGCAGCCCCTCCACGCCATGCTCTAGACCCTGCACAACGGGTAAGCCCCTGCCCTGCAGCCACAGCAGCCGCTGCAAGGCGTCGGGGCAGCGGGCAGCCGAGACGCAGGCAGCAGCCGTGGGGACGTACCGCACCCCGGCCTGGCCCGACAGGAGCCACTCCACCTTGCCACGCCAGTCTGCTGTCGTGCTGGCTGCTGCAGCGGCCAGCAGTTCAGGCCCCGGGCACTGAAGGCGCTCCTGAGGCCACGCCAGTCTGCTGTCGTGCTGGCTGCTGCAGCGGCCAGCAGTTCAGGCCCCCGGCACTGAAGGCGCTCCTGAGGCGTCGCGCCCCAGGTGATCCCAGGCACATACCTGCCATCCAAGGCCGCCTGGTGCAGCTGCTGGAACACTTCCACGCTGCAGCCCTCCGCGACCGCTGGCAGCATGGAGTCGGCGCCCACCAGGCCGTGCTGGTCCAGCAGGTTTATTAGCTCCACATGTCCTCCTCTGGCGGCCGCATCACCGGCGCAGGATGTACGAACGTACGTGGTGCGCTGCAGCAGCCACCTGCACAAGTCCACGTGGCCGTGTGCGGCTGCGCCACACAGCGTGCGCCAGCTCCATTTCACACGCCTGTGACGGAGCTGCAATATCAAGCTGATGCTGCCGCTGCGGGCCGCGGCCTCCATGGACAGGGTACCTGCCGGGCAGCAACGGCGCAGCATCCAGTGCACCATGGATGTACGGCAGCCGTCGATAGCAGCTGCCAGGGTGTCGTCTGAGAGCTGGAAGTGCGCCTCGTCAAACCATGCCTTTTTTCTGTGGAAAGGTTTACAGGTAAAGAGACGGGAGAGGACAGGCCAGCGGGACCTCAAGGCCCGACCAGCACAGGCAAGCACCACGCTTTGCGGGACAGCAGCGTCTTGACGTTGTACATGCAGCCGCTGCGGAAGGTTAGGAGCAGAAGCTGTTGCTGCTGCTCCCTGGACAGGCAGCGCATGGAACTGTGGAGGCCCCAGCGGGCTGTGGAGGTGGGGCGAGGCCCGGGCTGGGAGAGCGTGACGGCAGTGTTGGCTGTGGCTAAGAGGGCCGCGGTGTGGCGGCAGGCCAGGCGGAGGCCGCATGCCAGCTCATTCGGGTGCAACAGGGCTGCCAGCTTCTGGAGTATGTCATTGGGAGGCAAGGGGCGCGGCGGCGAGGGTGGAGCTTGTCGGCAGGGGCAAGCAGGGACGGCATGGGACACGCAGAAGGTTCTGCGCCTCTTGCCTGTACCATGTGTATAGTGTGGATACTCATGAAAGGAATCCTCTCGAGATAATACTAACAAGGACAGAATGGTGACTGTGCCTACTGATCAGGTTTCACTGCTGTTTGTTAGTCAAGGGTTGAAGACCGAACGGACACCACATGCGTATTTACAAGCGGGTCTTTGTAAGTTGTGAGGCTGCATGGACAGATACTTCATTTGCGATCATACGTCGAAGCTGTGCAGGCGATCGACAGGCGCGAAGTCGAGCAACCAATGGAAGCTGCACAGGTTCATCAGGCCCAGAAGGCTGAAGGCCTGACGGCAACTCTCCAGCGCTCAAGGTGGTTTATGGCGGAGAGGCTCTACGAAAGGGGCTCGTGCAGGTTGTGTGCAGGGGCAGCCGTGTACTGACAAGTGGGATAAGGACGGCTGGAGTTGAGGGCAGGCATGTTCCCCCTGCTGATGCCCCCTAGGCCCTAGGCCTAGACCCTAGGCTAGGGCCTGTTGGACCCTCCCACTGTGCCAGCACTTCCCAGTTGGGGCCTGCTGCCAGCACTTCTTCCCAGTGCTCGCTGTTGGATTAACATGCGAATGCAAGCGTGCGCCCTGCACCGTAGCAGGAGCCCACGCCGCATCGGCAAACCCACGCTGTACCAGGCTGTACGAGGATGTCTTTCGGTCGCTGCAACTTCTGGAAGCGTGTTCACCACTGCACTGACCGTCTGAGTTTGCAAGCTACTGATGTGCTTGCAGGACGCACTTCTTTCCAGAGTTGCTCTGTGCGTGGCACTGGAACAAGGAAGGCTATCGATGCTACCGGCTCCGTATACGGTAAAGGCGGCACCTTGAATACTCATCGACAGGAGTAACTAACAAATCGCCTATGAAGCAGGTGCTAGACTTTGCGTCTGTTGTGCCTTCAACAAGCTACTGCCGACCCATGGGCCACCCCGCGACATCAGAGTCTGTAGTTCTCGCTTCTCGGCCTTCCGAGAGGCCATGGTCATCAAGGGTCTGTGTGCAGGTGTGCGTGACAACCAGATAACCGTTTATTTTCCAGGTCTGACAGCAACCTTGTTTTCGAGGCGTTAGTCACCTCTGGATGAGCAAACTGCCAGCAGGGCCGGCCTGATGTCATGCCCTTGGGGCACATCCCAGCCGTCTAGTGTTTGGCGACATTTTCTCAACGCACAAGGACAGCTTTTTGATGCTACACAAGGTATAGCGTACAGCGTACAATCTTGCAACAGTGGCTTTCTTCGAGACAATAGCTTGCGCGGATGGCGCCCGAGGGTCGGCTGCCGCTGGGCCCTCACGCTGCATCGCCAGCAAACGGGCGCCTTCCTCTGCCTCCTGCCGCCAAGAGCGCTTTGCGTACGACGGAGGTGGAGCTCGATCCTCATCGTAATGCCCCTCCCGGCGTCGCTAACGGGGATGTCGACACTGACCGCGGCAGCTTCAGGACCGGTGAGCAGTTAGGCTCGCACCTTTTTTCTATGGAAAGGTTTACAGGGAAAGAGACGGGAGAGGACAGGCCACCTTACCAACAGAGCGCGAGATGCTGCGTCATAAGAGCCAGCTGCGTGTTGCCAGGAGTGCTTCAGACACCTGTATCGTATTTGTCAAGAATCGTCACGCTCGGCTGCTGATGTAACGCCACTGAGGCTGACTCTCTGTCTGTGTCGTTGCAGGCACCTTCCTCCGCCAGGTGTCGCCAGAGCGACATCCGCCGCCGCCGCATCAGCACCTGGATGCGCAGGAGGAGGGCTCACAGCTGGCGGCCGCGGTGGCCGCCACGGACACCGTCAAGCCCATCTTCCACGTCATGCCCCCCAGCGGCTGGGGCTCCGACCCCAACGGCCCCATCTTCTGGAAGGGCCGCTACCACCTGTGAGTAGCGCGGTAAAAAGGGGCCCATCACATGGTCTGTTCAGAGGCCGGGGAAGTCCTTTGCATGCTGGCGTGCAGCATCCAGTATGAGCAGCGGTTGTCATGCGTCCACTCTTGAAAACTCATCCTCTCTCCTGCCGCCTCCGCCCCTCCCGCCGCCTACCTGCAGCTTCTTCCAGGCCCGGCCGCACACGTGCCAGTGGTATTGGGGCATGCGCTGGGACCACGTGGCGTCGTACGACATGGCGCGGTGGGAGCACCTGCCGCCCGCCATCGTGCCCACGCCCGGGGGCACGGACGCCGACGGGTGCTTCTCGGGGTCCATACAGGTGCGGGGGGACACAGGGGACGTGGACGGGCGCTTGTCTGGGTTCGTACGGGTACGCGGCGAGGGGAGGGCCCCCTGTGGAGCCTTCCTTGCTTTCCTTGACCAAAGGAGGGTTTCTTTTTCAGTCACAGCTTCGCCCTCCGTCAAGCATTAGTACATAGCCTTCCTTCAAGCTGCCAGGAGGGTACCTGATCTATCTGATTGCTACTTTCAGCCCTTTGGGCACTTACTGTCAGCGTTTACGGCGACATTGAGCCGCACAAACGAACTGGTGGAGCACCGTGCTGCTGGCTTGGGGGCAGCGCTTGATGCTCTCGCCCTCGACGCTGCACCCCGTTGCATTTACCTGGCGGAATTGCCAAAGAGCAGATGCCTGTGCAAGAGCGGCGAATGGCACCTACCATCAAGATGTATGCCTGTGCGTCTTGTGTCTTCCCCCGAGCCGCACTCCAAACCCGGCCCACATCCCACACCAAATTCATTGGCAGGTGGAGCCGCGCACCGGCGTGCCGGTGTGCTTCTACACGGCTGCGCGGCTGCGCACCAACCACGAGGTGCAGCTGCCTCAACCCCCGGCGGAGAAGGACATGGGCCTGAAGCACATTGAGACGCAGTGCTGTGCCGTGTGCGACCCAGGTGGGCACCTGCCACTGTTGAATCAGGCCTGGGGCAACTCCCCTGTAGCGCATGCCCAATGCTCCAGCGGGGTTTGCTCAGGGTCCTTGCATGGGTCGAAGGCGGGGGCTGGCATTAGGGTCCACTCCGCAGGGCTCCTTCTGCTTGTAAGTTGACCGCACGCGTGCTGCGCCCCGGCCCTACTCCCCGCAGACGACGAGCTGCTGGAGGTGTGGCACAAGGTGCCCGCCCCCTGGCTGGAGCTGCCACACACCGGCCAGCTGACGGCGTGGCGCGACCCGTGGTTCGTGGAGCGGGGCGACCCCGCCATCGGCCGGGAGTGGACCATGCTGATCGGCAGCGGCATCAAGGGCGCGGGAGGCACAGCGCTGGTGTACCGCTCCCCAGAGCTCACCAAGGGTAAGGCAGCCAGGGGTAGGGTAGCCCCCGCGTGGAGGCCCCGACCTCAGCACCGTCAGCTGGTCATCTCCGCACCCAGAGTCCTACCAATACACTCGCGCGACACGGCAGGCAGAAGCTATTGCATATTCTGCGTGTCATATGCGAGGTTGTCTACAATTTTTGCGTGCTTTTGGTGAATCCTTGCCCACAGGCTGGCGTTTCGCCGGCCACCTGTGCTCGTGGCCCAGCCCCGGCACCGGCATCTGCTGGGAGTGCCCCTTCCTGGTGCAGCTGCAGCCGCTGCCGCTGTGCGCCCACGTGCTGCCCACCGCAGACCTGGCGGCGAGTGGGGCGGCAGCAGGAGCTGCAGCCGCGACCACTGCTGCAGCTGCTACTGCTGGTAACGGCGCTCTGGCGGATGGCCCCCAGCACGAACAGGCCGCTGATGCTGTCGCAGGATTCACTGTGCGCAGCAGGGGGAGCGCCAGCTCCCTCGACAGCAGCAGCGTGGCCGTCACTGGCGATGTCAACCACGGCAGCACCACCGGCATGTCCGGCGCTAGTCGCGCTGCTTCGGGCGGCTCCTTCGGCAGCACGCTCAGCGGGAGGGCGGTGTCGGCGGGGGACATTGAGCTGCTGTTCGACACACCAGGGCAGGAGGCCGCTAGAACAGACGACATGGCGCGGGAGGCTGGCGGTGCGGGTCCGGAGAGGGTGGCAGCAGGCCCTGGTCCCAGCAGCGACCGCCCTCCCACCCCTGCCGTTGCACCTGCACCTGCACCTGTGTCCAGCAGCATGCAGCAGCTGGCGTCGGGGCTGGTGGACACGCTGCTGCAGGTGGTGGCGGCGTCCACGGCGGCGGCGGCGCCCGCAGCGGCCGCTGACGGCGCCGACGCGGCGGTGGCTGCAGCAGCCAATGGCAACGGCGCCGCTACGCCTCAGGCTACTGCGGCGGCACCGGCGGCGTCGGCCCAGGGCAGCATTGACGTCAGTGTCACCGTTGGCCCGCCGGCGGACGAGGCAGCTAACGGCAACGCAGCCGCTAACGGCCCCGCCAACATACCGGCCACTACCGCCGTCATCACGGTCACTCACACGCCCGCGAACGCCGCCGCAGCCAGTGCAGCTGATGGCACGTGCAACGGCACCGGCCATGAGGACGCCGCCGTCGCCGTCGCCGCCAGCACCATCACTACCGCCATCGCCACGGTACACGCATCTGGCTGCGCAGGGTCCCCCGCCACCGCCACCATCCAGCTCAAGACCGCCGCCGGCACCGCCGCCGCCGTCGCCAACCCCTGCCCCACCGCCGCCGGCCCCATCGCCGCCGCCCCCAGCGCGCCGCCGGTACACGAGCAGGCTGCGGCCGCCGCCGTCGCCCGCGGCCAGGCCTCTCGCCGCAACAGTCTGACGCTGACCTCCTCCGCCATCACCGCCACCGCCACGCTGCCCGCCGCCGCGGCCGTCGCGGCCGCCGCCGCCGCCGCCCCCGGCTCCCGGCCCTCCTCCCCCGACCGCTCCCTCTTGAGGGACCTTCACGCCATGGTGTACGCAGTGGTGTCCCTGGCGGAGAAACGCAACGCAGCGCAGCGGCAACAGCAGACCAACGGCCACAGCCAGCAGCAGGAGCCGCCGCGCAACGGCCCTACCAAGCAGGGCGGCAAGCCGCACAAGCCGCTGCACCACACCGTCAGCCGCTGCCCGTTGCCCAGACCCACCGACCCCACGGAGCAGCTGCCCAACCCCGTCACCATGCGCTACCACAAGGCACAGCCGCTGCTCACCTGCGCGGCCCTCGGAGCCGTGGGTCAGCCCTCGCCGGTCAACGGCCACTCCGGCAGCAACTCGACGTCCTCCCTGCTGTGCCTACCCGCGCACGCTGACGTGGACTCCTCCACCACCCATGCCCACGCCCCCGAGAGCTCACTGCCCCCCTCCCGCCGCTGGTTCTTCTGCTGCGCGCCCGACGCCTGTACGTACGCTGTGCTCTACTGGATAGGCGAGTACGACAGCATGACGGCCAAGTACGACATCGAGGGCGCCGAGGCAGGCGGGCGGCCGCGCAAGCTGGACATGGGTAACGTGCTGTACGCGACCACGTGCTTCGTAGACCCGCAGGTAGGCTCATGTAGCACCGGTATTTGTGTCGGCGCGTGTACAAACGGTATCTTACCTATGACACTGTTGACGCACGTCCTGCTTGTACAACCGTTGTGCGATACTACTGCGCGTAGGGGCGCCACATCGCATCCACTGGCCAGCCGTGCGGTGTCTCACCTGTGTGCCGCCAGCCATAGAAGTGCTGCTAGTTATGTTTGACAGGTGGTGCTGGTGCGGCACTCAGGACTCCCGGTTGTGATGCCGTACTACTGCCGTGCTGCTGTGCGCAGGGTCGGCACATCCTGTGGGGCTACATGAAGGAGCTGCGCAACGTGCCCGCGCCGCCCTGCCTGTGCAACAAGTTCTCCTACTCGGGCTGCACCAGCCTGCCGCGCGCGCTGTACCTCAAGGGCGACAGGCTGTTCCAGGTAGGCACAAAAGGGGCAGGCTCTACATCTGGGCGAACAGCTTGCTTTGTTTGCTAACTTACATCGCTACTGGATTTGCGTCTATGGTGTTACGGGGGAGTACTAGCATATTGTGCGTGGTATCGCTGGTACGACAGCTTCACTCGTAACTCCACCCTGTTCACCCGCAGCTGCCGCTCCCCGAGCTGACGGCGCTGCGCACCGACGTGGCGTTCCACCTGGGGGGAGGGGCTGGTGGTGATGCAGGGGGCGGGGATGGCGGCGGCGGCGTGTCGCTGCGTCCGGGCGCCCCCTGGCGGCTGCGCGGTGTGGGCGGGGCGCACCTGGACGTGGAGCTGGAGATTAGGTGGGGGCGGGGGCGGGGGCTGGGAAGTGTGTACACTTGTTCCAGTCCGTTGGTACCAAAGGGAATGGCACCATCCCCACGTGTCCATGATCTACACGTGAAATTGGGGAAAGTGCCAGCCCCGTCTTGCTTTGTTATCAAACGTTCACAGCTTGCAGTGTTTGGACAAGCGTTGTGGATGGCCACCCACGACCAGCGCGCTGACGCTGTGCCTTATGCTCCCCTGGCACATCCCCTTTCCGTCCGCAGCCCCGGCACGGCGCGGCGCACGGCCGTGCTGTTCCGCAGCTGGCGGCCCGGCGGCCGCGGCGCCGGCGCCCTGGTGTACGAGTGGGCCACTCGGCGGCTGTGGGTGGTGTTCGACGCGATGCGGGGCGGCAGGAGGGCGGAGTGGGGAGGGGAGGACACGGTGGAGGCGGCTGCCAGTGCCGCCACGTACCAGCAGGACGGCAGGCCCGCTGTGCCATCCTGGCCTGTGACTCCAAGCACTGTCTTCACTGCTACGGCGGCAGCGGCGGTGCTGGCAAGCGCTGCCGCAATGGCCAGGGCGCCCAGTCCGGGCCCCAACGCTGCCCTCAGCTGCCGCATGCCCTCCGTGACCCGCAGCGGTAGCATTAACGCCTTCGGCCTGGAGTTTGGGCTGGACGCGGCGCACGAACAGCAGCAGCAGCAGCAGGGCGCGGCATGGGCACATGC
The DNA here is from genome assembly GCA_036984285.1 of Chlamydomonas sp. KOR1. Lineage (NCBI taxonomy): Eukaryota > Viridiplantae > Chlorophyta > Chlorophyceae > Chlamydomonadales > Chlamydomonadaceae > Chlamydomonas > Chlamydomonas sp. KOR1. The sequence continues at coordinate 268,314 of BQMZ01000305.1, read as the reverse complement.
GGGTGGCGGCAGCACAGACTTCTGTGGTGAGTGGTTGCTCACAGGCCTGTGTCGGCAGCGTCTCTGCTGGGCGTATCTGTTGGCTGTATGCCTGTTGAATGGTGACTGTGCAGTGTTGCGAACGCCTGGCTTGTAAGTCTTGCTCGTTAGGTTACAAGGCTACCCCCCTGGGCCGATGCTATTTGCGCCAACGCGCACGCATGCGCACGCCCGGTCTCCCTCCAGGCTTCGGGGGCTGTCCCATGGTGGAGGCCAGCTGCCCGCCCGCAGCCCTGGCCCCGGACACCGAGTGCTACACGACGGACGACGGGTGCGCGCTTGAGCACCAGCTGGAGCAGCAGCGGCAACGGCAGCAGCTGCAGGAGCAGCGGTCGGACGTGCGCGCCGGACCCAGCGCCCACGCGGCCCCCGGTAACCGCGAGGCCCCTGCGACTGACGGACCGGTGGGTGCGCTCACCACAACATGCATGCCCGGCGACTGCGGCACGTCCCGCTTTGACACCAGCGATAGTGAGACCAAGGAGAGCAAGGGTACGGAGGGCCCTCCCGAGTGGGAGGGAGAGGCGCAGGAGGAGGAGGAGGCGGAGGAGGAGGACGAGAACACTGACTTCGACGTGATCAGGTGGGCCTGCAGGGGTGCAGAAGACTCGAACGTGGTAAGAACACCTAGCCAAGTAATGGGGCATCATTGAGTGCGTCGCTGATGAGGGGTCCAGGCTTTTTAGGTGCGCGATGAATGGTGGGGACTGTTGGGGTTGCATCTTTTGCATGGGGGATGAAGTCCTTGTGCCCCCTTCAACCCGCAGGGACCCTGACTTCATCCCGGACCCCGACATGAACCCACTGGTGGAGGACTGGATACGCATGAAGCGCGAGGAGGCGGGTGGGTGGGCGGTTGCCATGCGTGGTTTGGGTTGGTGAGACGTGGACTGCGATAAAGGACTGACCGTCTAACGAAGCATCGGGTTTGGGTGGGTGGGTTGGGCCAGTACGGTGCACAGGAGGGCGCCAACGAGCCTGAGCACTGACGTCCTCCAACGGAAGAACTTTAGACACGCACATTCTCGAAGCTGGTTGCGGGCGGGGCTCAGCTTGAGTGAGTGTGTCAGCAAGTGCCAAGCCCTTTCCTTCCCTGCGCTACTGCTTGCCCCCAGGCGGCATGCTGGACGTGGCCCCCGGCTCTCCCCTGCGCCTGCGCATCTTCGTTGACGGCAGCGCGCTGGAGGTGTTCACCGACAGCGGCCAGGCGCTGACGACCAGGCTGTACAGGGGCATACCGCCGCAGTGCCACGGCCCCGACGGTCGGGGCTCCCCTGCAGCCGACCCCGGCATCGAGCTGCACGCGGTGGGCGGGCACTGCACGCTGGCGCAGCTGCACGCGTACCAGGTGGCGCCGGGGTGGGCCAGGGAGGGGGACATGCCGGAGGAGGTGATGGGGCTGGCGGGGCTTGGAGGCAGCTTTGGGAGCGGCAGGGTGCGGCAGCAGGCCTCGGACGTGGCCGTCTAATGCCCAGAGCGTGACGAGCGGAGGCTTGACGAGTTAGTGGAGGGCGTTGGAGTGCGAGTGCTGAAGTGCGCAGATGGTCGCAATTGCGGCTCGGAGAGCGGAGCAAAATAAGCATGCAGATTTCTCCTGAGTGATTTGTTGTGACCCAGGTGCTGATGAAGCACGATAGGTGTTGAGCCTGTTGGGTGGTGGGGTACAGTCGTGCAGGCCCTTCGGAAGCGCAGCGCCATCTGCTTCATTCCCTGACTTGTAAGCATTTCGGTATTGCATTTTTTCCATGGCATAGACCAGGCGAGGGACGTAGGCGGGGCAGGGCGAGGGTAAGGACCTGAATCAACCAAGTTGGTCTCGTGCCACGCATGCATGTGCACACAACGGCATCCCTTGGCTTGTACACTCTGATGCATGCATGCACCTCGTGTTGTGTCAACGGTTAGTGTTCCGTGCTTTCTTAGTCACGCACGCAAACGGAGGAGATCGCTATGCTTGCTTGCGTCCCGTGACAATGAAGCGATTTGCCAGAGAAGAGGGTATTACGGGCATGCCTTGTTGGCCAACGTCAGGGGCCAGCACTGCAGCAGCTGTCCTTGCTAGGGAGATCCTTCCATACTCCGCTCTGCCGGCCGGGTTGTACAATTGCTTGGTTAGACCGCACAAGATGACACAGGGGGGCGGGCGAGCACGTCGGGGAGCGCAACAGCAGCAACAGCAGCAGCAGGGACGAGCGCCACAGCAGGACTCGGCTGGGACGTCACAGCCCGCGCGGCCGCCATCTGCCCCGGATCCGCCGGGGGCCCCCTCGCCCACCCCTCAGCCATTGCAGCCGCGGCCGGCACGGCAACCGGAGCGGCGGGGGCGGGGGACGCAGTCCCGGCAGGGGCGGAACCCGCAACAGGAACAGCCCTTGGAGGTGCAGCAGGCGGGGCCACAGCCATCGGCACAGCAGCAGCGGCGCGTGGGTGGGCGGCAGCAATATCCACAAGGGGGGAGGCCACAGCCGCAGGCCGGGCCGCCGCTGCAGCAGCAGCCGCAGCAGCAACACCAGCAGCGGCAGGGTGGGCTGCAACAGCAGGCTGGGCCCCCGCCACGGGGACTGGGGAGCAGCGGGCCACCAGGCACAGGCCAGCACGCTTCGGCTCCCCTGCCAGGCACGACGGCCGGGCCGGATGGGGCTGCCGCAGGTGTGCAGCGGATGGAGGTCGACTCGCGCCCGTCGCCCTTGGGACGGCGGTCTCCTGACCCCCCGACTGTTTCCCCCGCTGCCAAACGCCCCGCTGGCCGCCCCTCGGGCGGCTCCGGCCTGCGGGTGGGGTTCCTCAACAGGTCGCCTGGCCCGCAGGAGCCCCAGCGTCGCCGTACCAGCTCTGGCGGGGCAAGCAGCAGCGGCAGTGACACCTATGGTGTCGTTCTGGTGGGGCGGCGCAAGCAGGCCTGCTAGCCGCCCTGCGGGGGCCACCTGAGCCGCCGGGCGCCCTGGCCGATCCGGAGGAGGGCCTCTGCCATCATGCCCTCTGGCAGATGCGGGATTCCTACGAGGTGTGTGCCTCGAGTGCGGGCCGGGCGGAGCTGCTGGCGTACCTGCGAGGGATGTGGACCAGTGGCGGCGCATCAGGGCTGAAGGGCCCCGGAGGGCCCTACCCACAGCGGCACGAGCGGCATTGGCGGAGGCAGCTGCTGCCCTGCAGGCGGAGCTGGATGTGGCGCAACTGGCAGGGGTGGGCGGTGAGGAGCGCCTCGACCGGGGTTGGGGTCGGGGCCCTGGGGATCGTGGCGCAGGGCTGAGGGTTGGGTGTTCCGTGGTTCGTGTAGGCTTGTGCTGGGCGGTGCTTCTGGGGTCCGGTTGGGTTTCAGTCGGGTGGTTGGTTAGTCGGGTGTCGTGTGTGGGGACCGCCCTTTCGCTGGAGTTCTCCTTCCGGGCGTGGTTTCGGGTCGCCGTAGCTGTCAGGAGCGTCTTGGTCTTTGCTGGTCTGTGGAGCGGCCATCACCTTCAGACTCGGGTGCGGCCTCGGGCTGGCCTTGCGCTTGCTGGCGTCTGGCGAGCCGGTGGTGGTGCGGTGGTTCCGGGTGTCTTCTGCGTGTCTGGGTCGGTAGGTTGGGGTTGGGGGCTCTTCGTCCGTCCACCCCTGCGTCGCTGCTGGCGGCCATGCGGGCTGAGGGTCGCGGGTGGTGTTTTTTGGCTTCTGTCGCCGGTGTCCCTGCGTGCTGGGTGGCGTGTCTGGGGGTCGGTTTTGTGCTGGTCGGGCGGTTTGGCAGGCTGTCTGTCCTGCGTCGGGGTGCTCCTCCTGGGCACAGGGTGGGGTCGCTGTTGCGGTTGGGAGGCGGGGTCGTGTTGCTGGTCTGTGGGGCTGCTGGAGCCTGGTGGACTGCTGGCTTTGTGGCCTTCTAGGGCGGCCCGTCTGAGTGTCTGTCGTGGGCGCCTGTCTCGGCGCCTGCCCGCTGGGGTTCTGTTGGTGCCTTCTGCGTGGTCGGGAGGGTAGGTTGGGGGTTGGGGGGCTTTTGTCGTTCCGTTGCCCTTTCCCTTATCCCTTCTGTTTTTTTAGACTCCCCTTGCCCTTGGTGTCTTGTTCTCTTCTCCCTGTTCTGTGGGTTTTTGGTTTCAGGTCCTCTCCTTCTCTACGTGTTCCCTTTTTGCAGTCCGGGGTGCGCTGGGTTTGGACGTTTTGTGGTGTTGGTGCTTGCCTGTGCTGGTCGGGCTTTGAGGTCCCGCTGGCCTGTCCTCTCCCGTCTCTTCACCTGTAAACCTTTCCACAGAAAAAAAAAAAACAGAGGTTGAATCCTTGTGTGAAGCGGGTTGTGACGTTGTAGTTGTATTCTGCGCCTGTGTCTTGCCCTCTGGCCTTAGACCCCTTGCATGTGGAGGGAAGCTGGGGGAGTTGTGGTAAGGTACACCCGATCCAGCCGTTGTGATAACTGTAGTCAGGGCACTGCAACACATACGTGCGCGACACCGTTGCGGTATCGATACCTCTGAGGGCAACGCGCCTTGTCCTTTGTGCCTTTGCTTGGATTGCCGCTGAGGCCAGCCGTACGTGACTGATGTGTCATGTGCGTGTAAACGTTCCTTATAACACGCACGAGTAGACGTACAGCGCCGTGCCAGACACCATGCGTGGGCGTGTTGCCTCCCATCGCCGCACCCTTCAACAGACGCCATGCGTGGGCGTGTTACCAGCAGCCAGCCGTGGCATGAGTGAGCCTGCAGTCAATCGATCCCACGCGTGGCATGATGGTCCTTCCATACACTCCACACGCTCCTGGCCTAGACTTACAAGATGCCCGTACTCCGTGCCGAGATCTTGCCATCAGGCAGCAAGTGTGTGTCCTTTGCAGACGATGCAGTTGCTATGACCGCCTTTCTAGTAACTAAACCTCCATGATTCGGCCGTGAACCAGGGCTTCGACGAGATCTTCGCTGCTGCTGATTCAGCGGCACGCCGTCCTCCGTTGCACCTCTCCACACGCCGTGGGCCGCCGTACCCTAACTTCACCCAGCGTGGCTGGGGAGGATCGAGGCTGGCGCCGTGTACCGCAGCTACTACGTGCGCGCACGCAGCCTCCCGTTGATGCAGAGCACGCGTAGGCCTTGTCACGGTCACGAACGTGAGTTTGTTGACCAGCATGGCGACATCCCAAAGCCTGGCTGGGCTGCCTGCTGCCCGCACGGCTTGCATGCCGCGTGCCCTGCTCTGGTCCCGGACGTCAGGGTCTGCTGCAAAGGGCCTCCGCAGCCCTCTTGGCAGCAGCGGTATGCGCGGGGCCTTGTGCAAGCTGATGCTGTAATAGTCAACGCCAGCAAGCAGCGGCGGCAGGAACGGCGGCGGCAGAGGCATGGCCATTGCCTTTTGTCCATGCCAGAGTAGGCACGGCGTCGCCTGGCTGGGTCAGGCACGTGCTTCGAGGCAGCTGCGTACTTGCCAGCATACCGTACCCTCCTAAACCAGGAGCCCGTCACAACCGTAGCGAGTTTGGCTGCGCCACACGCTCCAGGCTTCATTAGCGGCTCCCGAGTGGGTGTCACCTGCTGATGTGCAACAGGAGGTGCTGAGTGCCAGGGCTCCCGTAGTGCAGAGGCGGCTGGGAATCCTGGTCCGCAGCACCGGGTGCCTGCAGTATCAAGGGCAGCCACTAGTAGACCGGTGTTCCTTTGACGTCAGCCATGTAGCCGGACTCTTGGCAGCGCTCCCCTCATCGTATTCTCAGCCTTACTAAGTCGCTATGAAGTAGCCGAATGGCACTGAAACCTCTGCCCTAACACGTCGCATGTACGCCGAGGACATGCCTAGTATGCTCGGTAACTTAGGTGACTAGCAACTGATAGCCGGTGGCCGGCAAGGAAGGACGATCGCACGCTCATACGATTGAGTCAGACGCTTGCGACACAAATTCAGCCAGCGCAAGGCTCAGCCTGCTTATCGGCACTGAAGCGTTTATTGTATATGAGCACACTAGCATACTTTGGTCCCCACCGATAGCAAAATGGGCGCGAGGGTTCCAGGGGGTCCAACAGAGTTGCAGAGTTTCAGCACAGACCCTTGGACCGCTGCCTCATACGAGAATGTATGTTGCGCTATCCCTGCTGTTCCTCCGGCCGTCAGCGCCTGTGGGCCGCGAACAACTGCTTCAAAGTTTAACGTGCCCACAGCACAGATGATGTCTCTGCTTAGGGTTGCCTACTACTCCATAGTTAGAGGGCCCAAAATGACTGATCGTCACGCTGCGGTCTCGGGACTCGACAGCTGCAGCTCGGCCGATGACGACACATCGGAACGAAAGGAGCGGGCAGTGCTGGCCGGAATCAACGGTTCCAACGACCCGCTAACAAGAACCAGCGATGTATCGGAGCTCATATCGGAAGCAGTACCGGCTGTGCAGCAAGGGGGTAGCAGCCCGGCGGCAAGGAGTGAAGTAGACCCCGACACCAAGCTTCACCGGCGAGCCGCCTCGGCGCTACAGAGTTTGTCCGCAGCTCTGGGCATGGTAAGTGGTCATTGACCTGGGATTTGTTCTCCTCGGCAGTGAATGCGCCGCGACGTCTTCTAACCAGAGTGCAACACAGTGCTGACAGGTGCCTGTGTGCTGCACTTGTCGCCTCAGGCGTCAGGGACGTCCTCCGCTTGCAACTGCATCGCCTTGCGTGCCACGTTCATTTCTGACGGCATCAGTTCGGGACCTGAATGCGAACCGCCTTTCCGCTTGACCCTCCTGCTCCGCAGCACGTGTACAGGCAGGAGTGCCCGAGCGAGCAGCTCACGTACGGTGTGGCCAGCTGCCGCGGGTGGCGTGTGGCCATGGTGGGTTGGATGGGATGGGAATGTGGGTCAGGGCCAAAGGACGATCCGTGGTGTGGCGGAGGCGCGCCCACCCAGCCATCCCCAACACACCGCACTGGCATACCGCCCGACCCGTCGGGCCGCTTACTTCCGTACTGGGTCAAAAGCAGTACTGGGACGATTGATCATTCAAGGCTCGCAGGTGCGGACCCTGGCTGCAAGCCGCGTCACGCTGCTCCGCAGGATGACGCGTATGCTGTGACCTTCATGTTCAAGGAGCGCTTTGCTTTGCCACCTCTTCCCCTCCAATCTCTGCCTGCCCCGTCCTACCCGCTCTGTCTGAAACTGCGCTGGGGTTGCCGGCATGCTCTCGTCACCCACCGCCGGTATCCGTGTGCCACGCAGGAGGACGCGTACGCTGTGTCTGTGCCGCTGGGGCAGCCAGGGCACGCGCTCTTCACCGTGTGCGATGGGCACGGCGGGGCCGAGGTGGCGCGGTACGGCGCACTACACCTGGTACGTGGCCGACATCATACGGGCCAGTTAGGTTAGGGGCGGGACTGCTCACCGGGCATGGCACAGTCAGGATCCCCTGGCTCTGCAGCAGCACGTGCGACATGACACGGTCTCAGACCCAGAAAGCTATGCTGTCTGGTCTTGGCCCGCTACAGCTTACCTGCGAGGCCATTATCTTTCTTCCAGCCTGAGCAACGGCAACACCCCGCATCAATTCCACACGGCCTTCCCTCCTTCCCTTTCGCAACTAGCTCAACACCACCCTCCCCTGGCACCTAGCACGCACAAACAGCAGTCGCACTCTCTCAACACGTACTCCCCTCCGCCCGCAGGGCCGCGAACTCCTGGCTGCGGCTGACCGCCTGGGACCGTCAGCCCCAGCGCACGGCCCCGGCGGCCCCCAGGACTCCCCCAGCGACAACGACATGCAGGAGGATGCGCAGGCTGACGGCAGCCCCGCCGGTCCGCGCCGCCGGAGCAGCACCAACAACCATATGACCAGCGAAGCCAGCCCCGATGCCAGCAACAGCGGCGCCGGCGACCCCGCCTCCTCCCCGCAGTCCCAAACTGCCTGGACGCCCGCTGCTGCCGGCACGTCGCCTGTGCCGTACCCTCGGTCGCTGCCCCTGCCGCGCCCGCTGAGCCCCGCCACGGCCGCCCGGGCGCTGCACGAGGCCTTCCTGGAGGTGGACGGGCAGCTGGGGGAGGAGGAGCGACTGGAGCAGCTGCGGGCGCTGGCCAATACGGAGGCGGGGGCAGGGCAGGACGCGGGGAGCGCGGGGACGGCACGGCCTGCGGCCGCCTCACAGGCTTACGGAAGGTGGGCAACAGGGCCCCGTGGTTCTACCTGTGAGCCAGGAGCTTGCTGGCTGTTCCAGGTGCATTCTGGCCCTGATGTGGTGCGCACTTTGCTGATCTTGAGCCTTGCTGCTGCCGCAATCGGTGTCGCAGGCGCAGCCCCGGCGGGCCCTTCGTGGGCCCCGCCGCCGGTTCCACCGCCACCGTGGCGCTGGTGGGGCCGCACGGCGTGACGGTAGCGGGCGTCGGGGACAGCAGGTGCGTGGTGGTGGGGTGGCGGACTTCGGCTCATCCACAAGAAAGCCGTGGTCACTGTCATTGTTGTCGCATGCTTGTACCTTGGCTGGTGAAAAGCGGAGGGCTGTCTTTGACTTGAGCCCAACAATAGCGAATGTATGCACAAGAGCATGTACACATGCAGGCAGGCGTGCGCGGCTTGCAGGCTGCTCGGGCGGCGCCCCTCTGCTTACGCCCCGTGCCCCTCCCCTTTGGCCCTGCCCCAGGTGCATCCTGGGCAGCGCACGGCACGGCGTGCTGCCCCTCACGCTGGACCACAAGGCCTCGGACGCAGCGGAGCGCGACAGGGTGATCAAGGTGCGGCTGGGCCTTGGCAATGGCCATGGCAGCTGCTTGATGGGCGAGACACCAAGCGCAAAGATTTGCTTGTTGCAGTGACGCGCTGAGCCTATCAGGTCCTAGTACGCAGTTTCCTGCCTGCTGCTTCGTCAGTTGTGGGGCGAACGCAAAGCAAGCAAGCAGCCAAGGCCAACAGAACTTTGGCGAACCCTGGAGCAGCTTTGCACTATCAGTGAAGATGCAAGCCGTTGCCTCACCGCTCCCTACCCCTCGTAGGCTGGGCTGTGGGTGTCCGCCAGCGGGCGCGTGTGCGGCGAGCTGGACATGAGCCGCGCGCTGGGGGACGCAGACCTCAAGCAGGCGCACGGCCTGCCGCGGGAGCTGCAGGCGGTCACTGCGCAACCCACCGTCATGTCCCTGCCGCTCGTACCCACCACCAGCACAAGCTGCAACAGCGTAGAGAACACTGCATCAGCTTATCTCGGCCTTGGGACGGCGCACGAGTGGCAGCCGTCAGACCGAGCTGGAGCGGGCGTAGTAGGCGGGCCACCAAATGGGCTGCCGAGTGCGGCGTCGGGGCTCACGGCGCCAGGCTGTGAATCTCCCTCCAGCTGTTCCCCCGGCACCTCGCCTGCCCTCAATCACGCCCCGACCTACCTCCTGCTGGCGAGCGACGGCCTTTGGAATGTGCTAGACAACACACAGGTGCGCCAGACACTTTCCTACTTGTTTGCTTGTGAGTGATTTTAAGTATCCCACTCCCGCACCGCATCCGCAACACAGGTGCGCCAGAACGCCCCAGCTGTACGCGCAGGTCGCGCTGAGCAACGCACGGGCCCTCAGTTACCCCATCGGGATCGTTGACTTCGGAGGCCCACACACTGGCGACTCAGGCATTGGACTGGTTATAAGCTTGCTCAAGAGCACTCGTCTGGCTTTCTGGTCCCTTGTACCCAAACCACCCAATTCCTTACGTGGTGCCTCGCTTTCCGGCCTTGTGCTCCGCAGGTGCACACCCTGGTGATGGAGCAGCTGTCTGCCGGGGTGCCCCCCGACGCTATCGCGGCGCAGCTGGCCATCGAGTCGTGTGTGGCGGAGCGCACCGCCTATGACAACGTCACGGTGCTGCTGGTGCTGCTGCACGGCAGGGAGCCGGCGCTGCCTCCGGCCGCTGCCGCAACAGCTGCCCCCACTGCTGCTGCTAGCACACAGGGGCAATGCCAGAGGCTGGGGCAGCTAGGGGACGTCAGCCCACCGTTGCCGCAGTCGCTGGTTGCTGCGGCGATGGGCGGCTGTGACGGCAGCAGCGGCATGCCGTTAGGGCCCGTTGTGCGGGTGCACACCCCGCCGCCGCCCACACGCTTCCCTGCCTCTGCGGGTGGGACCGAGGGCGGGCAGGCGTCGCTGGGGCCGCAGCAGCAGCGGAAGCGCAGGCAGCTGCACACTATTTTGGACCTGGATGTCGTGGAGGGCATGGGCTTGGGCGCAGCGGGGGGGCATGCGGGGGCAGAGGCGGGCAACCTGGCGGCAGCACAGGCGCTGTACGCTGCTGCGTTTCCAAGTCGGGCGAACAAGAGGCAGGTGCAGCTGTCCGACGCCCAGCAGCAGCAGCAGCAGCAGGGCGCGCTAGGGCTTGGGCTTGGCAGCTCAGGAGCAGCAGTTGCATGCACAGCGGCCACGCCAGCGCACGGTCCTGAGGCGTCAGCAGGGGCAGCTGGCCGGGCGGCCGGTATAGGGGGCTTAGGGGGCTCGTGCTGGCGTCCGACAGACGTCAGCTGGGTTGCAGGGAGTGGTTTGGGGTCCGAGGGGCGATTGGGCGAGGGCGGGATACAGTCTGCGGTAGGGGTTCTGGGAGCTGAGGCTGTGGCAGGAGGGCCCGATGCGGGGGCGGCTGGGACGGGGCTGGATGACCGGCTGCTGGAGGCGAGCCCCTTGCACGGGGCCGAATACGTGTGAGGGGCAGGTGCGGAGAGGCAGCGTCGCAGATAGGTACTGCTGAACGAATGGGACTGCAGGAGCTGTAGGTGCAACGCGGATGCGTGTTGGGCGGTGCTATTACCCACTACTGCACCATGTGCAAGTAGCTGTTATGCTGCTGCAATTGTATATCATACCACGTGTTCGGGAAGGAGTTAATGGATCATGATGCACTGCAATTTCATGCACGAAGTGCGAAAAGGGTTTGTGTTGTTCGTGGATAGCGGAGGGATTGAGTGTTAATATCGGGTAGTGTGTAGTGCTGCTGGAAGGGAGCGCGTGGCCTGACGCCATGCTGAACCTTTATGTGCTGCCCTGAGCTCATGTTGCTTCATGGCTCGGCGCACATGAACCCGTTGAACTCTGACTTATATGCGTACCTTCAGCTTCGTGCTGAGGGTATGGGAACGCTCTGCAAATGGGACATTGGGCAAGCGTTAAGCGCACGTCACTTTCGGAGGCTGTGTGGCAGCGACTGGAACCATGGTAGTTATGTGTCTGCTATTGGCGAGCGATTTGGCACCGTGCTTTATTCAAGGGTGACTTTAAAACCTGCAGTCTTGCCCACGGGGTGCAAGGCCCTGAGCAGGGAGAAGTAACCGTGACGGGACCGGCTGTGGCAGGTCAAGCGCACATGAATGTGCTCATTCTGCCTTTGTGCGACAGCAAGGAAGTCAGCCAATATGCCGTGGCCTCATAGCTTGGTGTTGGGACGAGCAGACGAGGAACGGTGGAAGCACGTGCAAACTTGTGAGGCACCAAGGAGCCTTCGCAGCTGTCTACAGGGAACAGGACAGTCACGTGGAGACCGTTGTACCAGCATTACCAAGAGCGCCGCTAGCATTTAAGCAATTGGAGCCACGCGCACAACAGCTGTCACCTGCCAGGGAACGCTGCGAGTAGTTGATGGGCTTGCGCGCAAGGCAACTCCACGTGCCATGCCATGCCCCGCCCAATAATGCGTACGGCACAGTACTCGCTTAGAATACAGAGAGAAGGATAGCCTGACTCGGATTCTCATTAAATGTAACTATGTCCTTATGAAGTTTAAGAATAAAGTACAGAAACACTTTTGCGTCGTGCTGTAGGCGGAAATGGCAGAGCCGAGCGACGTGGATGGCCAGGCGTCTTTTGCTTCAGCATATCCAGAGGACGCAGGTAACAGCATTGTGTGTGTAGCAGATGCAGATTTCTCCGCATCAGTGCTCGCGGTATCAATACACCTTGGCATCGGCCTTTTGCAGAACCAGGCTCGAGTGGTGTATCACCGTCACGACAAAACCATAACCTAGATGCAATAGAACATGACCCTGGGGCGTCGCGAATCGAAGAGGGCTCCAATACAGTTAACGAGTCCGAGCAGCCCGACGTCATATCGTCTTACACAGAGCAGGAGGGCACTGCAGAACCAAATGCATACATCAACGGTCAGGTAGGTCCTTATAAGGGAACACCTGCTCTCTCCCTCGACGCGGCTCCCAACCTCCGTGCCTACAAGCTGCTACAAGGCAACTCTGCTCCACTCACGCGGGCGTGTGCGCACAACTGCAGGGTGACGAGGAGGGGCCAGCAGACGACCAAGGCGCCGAGCAGGGCCCTGGCGATGCATATGAAGGCGGGGACGGGGAAGGGGAAGGAGAAGACGGCGAACACGCCGGCGGGTACTCGGAACAGCAGGGCGGGTCAGGGGAGGAGCCCCGCGCAGAGCAGCAGGAGTATGAGCAGCTGGACCAGCAGGATCCCAGCTACACCCAGGACGGGTACACACAGGAGGACCAGCCGGAGGAGGGGTACCAGGGCGGGTACCAGGAGGGCGCCGGGCCAGACACCGCAGACGCAGGGGTAGACGCCTACCAGGAACGGCCAGCCTCAACGGGTGCCGACCAGCCTGCCGCATCCACCTCACGTCCGGGGTCGGGCGCGGCGCAGCGGCCAGGGTCAGGCCGCCCGACCTCCGCCCGACCCACGTCGGCCCGGCCGGGGTCGGCTGTACAGAGGGGGTCACGGCCTGCGTCTGGGTCGCAAAACGGTCATCAGGCGGAGGGCTTGCAAACTGAGGGCGACCCGTATGCGGCGGAGGCGGGGGCAGGCGGGGGGCTTGGAGGGGAGTATGCACGGCCTGGGACGTCGCAGGGCGGGGCGCGGCCTGGGAGCAGCAGCAGCGCCGGGGGTTACATGGACGGGGGGCTGGGGCGAGGGGGGCTGGAGGGCGTGCCGTTCACCATTCCCGAGGAGCACTCCCTGGGAGAGCAGCCGGCCATGATAGAGCGGTACATCGCCACGGGGCTAAAGGTGGGCGCGGGGGCGGGGGGCGGGTCAGGGTGGAATGGCGTGTTGGGCTTGACATCAGGCTGGGGCTGTGGGCACGCCACCAGCGAACAGCTGTGCATAGGATGGGCAGTCCCGGTGCTGCGTGTTTGTGGGAAAGGTGATGCCGGCTGTTTTCCTACAGGGAAGTCATACGCACAAGACGTGCAGTTCCTTATGGGAAGGATTTGAAGGAGGGGTCGTATGGGGAGCCGCCGTGCCGCAGCGCAACCGGGAGGCGTAGTGCGCCATGAAAGGGGCGGTGGAGCCCTTGGTCCTTAATGCACTCTTGTGGGGCTTCCTGTTGTCCACGCGGCCAGCCCTGCTGCACCTGATCAGCCGATGCGTTGCGGCACCTAAACGTCAGATAGCAGGCCGGCCGCCACGATGGCCGCTGCACCCACCCCCAATCCGGTCTCCCCGAACCAAGCCGCTACTGCCCTGCCTCTCATCCTGCTCACCATGAGTCCCCTGCCTTCCTTCATCCCTGCCCCGTCACCTGCCAGCAACTCCGTACACCCATAACCGCTATCCATTGCCTCACTCAATGACCCCTTCCCCGCCCTCCCAGGCCATCGACGTGGAGGTGGACGTGGGCCCCGGCCTGCCGCACCGCATGCTGCGGGTGCTGCTGGACTACACGCAGCAGGACCGCAAGCCCTACCTGGGGGGCTACCGTAACAAGCGCACCGGCGCAGTGTACCACCACGCGGGCTCGCAGACCCCCCGCGCACCCAAGTACAGCGAGGCGGACCGCAAGCTGTCGCGCGAGACGCAGACCGTCAAGCAGAAGAAGCACAGCCAGCAGACCGTGCGCGAGCAGGCGACGCAGATGGAGCGGCCGGGCGTACTGCTGGATACGACGTACGACAAGGTCGTAACGCCAGGGCGGTACCAGACGGCGGACGAGCGGGAGGCGATCGTGCTGGGGGCGACCAGGTGCATCCAGCGGTGGGTGCGGGGGTGGCTGGGGCGCAAGCGGGCGTCGTACCTGCGGGCTAAGAAGCGGGAGCGGGAGGCGTTCCTGAGGGAGCAGGAGCTGGCGGCGCAGCGGGAGGCGGAGGAGCACAGGCGGAAGGAGATCCAGCGCCGCATGCACCCGCGTACGGCGGCGGACTTCGAGGTGCTGTACAACGAGCTGGAGGCGTGGCGGCTGCAGGAGACGAGGCGGATTAAGGAGGCGGGGCTGCCCAAGGAGCAGGAGCAGCAGGTGCTGCAGCAGCTGCTGCACAAGGAGACAAAGCTGCTGCAGGTGCGAGGGTGTGCGTGTGGGGTGGGAGCCGACTGGGGGACGTGGCAGTTTGTGGAAGGTTGTAGAAGGAAGCGCGGTGGTCGGAGAGTAAGGGTGGCGGCTGATCACACATGTCTTTCATTGCCAGTCGCGTGTGTCTGGCTCTTAAGTTCCAACCTGTGCGCCCCTGCTCCTTACCCGCCTCAGACCATCGACCGGCTCAAGATCAACGCCAACCAGGAGAACAAGGAGGCCCGCATCCAGCACACCCTCAACGAGATGTCCAAGCCCAAGAAGTTCGCGCTGCGCAACGGCGGCAAGGTGGACGTGCACACGCCCTTCACCACGCGCGCAAAGGAGCTGCAGCAGCTGTACAACGGTGGGTGCTGACTGTGTGCCGCCCGCTGGGCCTCCAGCACGCGCTTCATGTCAAGTACCACACCAACCCCGGGCATCCGCTCAAAACGTCGGAGCCACTTCCAGTACCTTTCTTTCCTGCCTCCCGGAAACTCCTTCAATTTCGGGCAAAGTCTCATCGCTTACACTATGCAGCTAACACTCGCGCTCTCACGTCGCAGGCCTGAACCTGCCGCTGCTGACGGTTGACGAGCGGTTGGACGTGCTGCTGCACGTCAAGTGGACGGTCAAGGAGTTTGACTGCGACCTCACGCGTGAGATCGTGGAGCTGATTGACCGCGAGGCCGACCTGCTCAACCGCGGGCGTAACCCCAAGGTGAGACGCTCTGCGCGACATCGCCACTAGGGTACATGAGGCGGTACCGCAGATGGACAGTGGCCATGCTTCTTGGGCAGCTCTCCTGCCCGGCACCCCGCACCCCGGGCTCCAACGCAAGCTTTGTAACGCCTTGTGTAGCGTCTTCCCTCGAACTTCGAACACCGAAACCCCAGCTCCTCGCCTGCACTGCCTCTCCTTTCTCCAGGTGCTGGAGGGCCTGCGCAAGCGCATCTCCTCGCTGTTCCTCAACTTCATCGAGACGCCCGAGTTCAACCCCGAGGCGGTGCGCTTCCAGATCGTGCCAATGGACTTCGAGACCTACCTGTATGAGCAAGTGGGGAAGGCCACAGCCAAGGCGGGGACCACCATCGGCACGCGGCGAGCAGTGGAGGCGTGAGGTGGAGCTGCGAGGCGCTGTCTTGGACTCCATGCTGTGCATCGGAGGCGGAGCAGCTGTGCGGCAGAAGGTGGCTGAGCAAGGATGAATGGACTGGGCGGGGGCGTACACGGGGCTGGGTGCAAGTGCATAGGGCATAGCGGCGGTGTGTGGCTGTCATCCCTGTTTAGATACTGGGTGTAAGGATGCTGGGTGCGATGGAAAGGGTGAGACTGATTGTGGCACATAGGTAGGTGTTGGTCGGTGGGCGCGACGGGGGCGGTGGGGTGCAAGGACGCCGTGCCGTTGAGGCCAGGTGCACGTGCGCTCATCACCTGGGTAGCAACCTCTGAGGAAGAGGGGGTGCCTCTGCCGCTTGGTGGTACGCGCACGCGCGACAAACCGTGTAAGGCTTTCAGGGCAGTGCGGAAACGCTGGTGCCTGCGCGCAGAGAGGAATTCGGTTGACAGGACGATGCATACGGTACACAACAGGTACGGCTTGGTGGTTTCGGGTTGCTCGTCGGTGGCGATTTGGAGCGTGGTCACGCGCAGCCTGCATGCGATTGAGAGACCCTTTCTGACAGTTGCTTCTGGCATGACCATGGACGATCAAACGTTGATTTGCTGACATGCACGTCTACTCTTGGAGCGGTCGCCACATGGCATGAGCGCCTGGCCTGGCCTGCCGGTTGCAGCCGATTGCATTTACATTACGTAACCGATTGGCGGCAAGACAGTACTCATTGTGCACACCGGAACGGGTCTGAACAGAGGTTAACATTGCCCCCCTGACCCCTGGCTCGGCTCGCCAATCTCTGGTCCTGGCCCTGGAAACCAATCTCAATCTTGGGTTCTTGGCCCCGGCCAATCCAATTTTAACTTGCCCTGGACCAATCTGCTGACCCCTGGAAGAACGGGCCCACGACGCCTTTAGTCCGCCACTAGCGAGCTATTCAAAATTGCCGCACATGGTGTGACATGCAGTGGCGCTCTGGCAGTGACGGCAGGCAAGGATTGGCTGCAGCGCCTCCGTCCTGCTCCGTCGCATATACCTGCACTGTGGTCAGTCCGCTGTAAGTGAGCCCTTTTTGTGTTGCCATACTGTCTTACCCTGCCTATCTTCTCCGCACTCCGCATGCTACCCATCTCACACGAGTTACATCGCAGGTAACTACAGCCAGGGGAGCTCCCCTGACCACAGCAGCGCTTCGAAGGCACGGTTGCACGACTGAGATGATGGCCACGCCAGCAAGTCCGAAACTCACCACCCAAAGGCGCCCATGCACACAGCTGCCCTCAGAAGGCGGCCCTTAGATGCCAACGAACCCTTCCGTGCAACACAGCACGCAGCACGCACTGCAAGATCAAGCAGAGTTGTGTCCTGCAGAGGCCTTGCATTCTCCGCGACGGCCCGTTACGCAACCTTGCCAGCTCTCCGCTAACCTGTCAGCGTACGAGCCCCATGTACCGTACGCACCCTCTCACGCGCCCCCTCACGCCCTCCGTCTAGACGCTATCGTGCTCGCGCTCCTGATGGACGCCGCGTCCGACTCCATGTCGGGCTCGTCCGGCAGCACCGCCGCCCGCCCGCCCATGCCGCCCGGCCCCGTCACCGCCATGCGGCTCACCCCCACCTCCTCGTCCTCGCTCTCCGTACTGTACGCCGTATCCACCGGCCGCGCCTCCTGCGGCCCTACAGCCACCGCAGGACGCCCCACCTGCCCCATCGCCTGACCCACAGCGGCTGCACCAAACGGCCCCTGCCCCTGCACAGCCTGCGACGCCCTAGGCGTCCCACTCTTCGGCGGCATGGCCGGGAGGGCAGGCCGCAGCCGCCCCGTGCTGCCCTGCCGGCTGAGCGGCAACCCTGCCCCCATGGCTCCCCCGCCCAGGCCACGCTGCTGCAACGGCCCTGGGAATACTGGCAGGAACGCCTGTGCGGGCGTTGAGAGGAAGCCGTCCCCGGCGGCGTGCAGCGCGGCGACGGCCGCCGCCACCGCGCCGCCGGGCTGCGGCTGCGTGCCGGGGTGTCGCGACCGCAGCAGCTCCGGGGCCAGCAGCAGCCCCTCCAGCAGCAGCGCCTGCTGCGTCAGCAGCCGCGAGCAGTGGCGGCCCAGCATGTCGGCGTGGGGCTGCAGCTGCGGCGCGGAGGCGAAGGCCGCCTGCAGCGCCTGCAGCCCCAGGCCCACGCGGTGGGTCAGCTCGCCAGACACCGCCAGCACCGGCTTGGCGACGCTGACGTCAGACAGGTACGTCAGCACCGCCAGCGGCTGCAGTGGCGGCGGTGCCGGCGGCACTGACGTCGCCGCCGCCCCTGCCGCAGCGCCTGAGAAGGACGCTCGGCGGCTGCCAGGGGTGGCGCCGGGCCGGCCTGCACGCGGCGTCGCTGCTCCGCTGGGGGGCACGGAGGTTGACTGAACGGCGGGTGCAGCTGGCGGCACGCCTAGGCCGGCCGCCAGCACCCTCGCTGCGGCCTGCTGCACATGGTGGGTGGCCAATAGGGCCACCAGCGTCCGCGCCAGCTCCCGTGCGTCCGCTGCCCCATGCACGCCGCCGCCAATGGCCGCCGCCACGCCGCCGCCGCCGCCAATGCTCCCAGGTAGCTGCAGATCCGCCGCCGCCAGCACCAGCGCGCCGCCCTGCGTCAGCCACTTGACCATAGACCCAGCCTCCGCCAACCGCCCACCTGCTAGTACGACAATGTCCGCCTCCGCCGCCATCCGCGCCGCCAACTTTGCCTCGCTGAGCGCTGCCCCCGGGTCCTCCGCCAGGTGCCCTCCCTTGAAGCTGCCTGCCCGGCTCAGAGCTCCGCCACCGCTGGCTACCCCACTTGCAGCCGCCGCCTTTCCCACAGCAGCCGTAGCAGCGTAGTGCTGTTGGTAGTACTCGTCTGCGTGTTTCAGCGACCAGCCCAGGTGCTCGGCGGCGACGGGGAGCAGTGGCAGCGCGGGGGTCTCCAGCGGCGGCACGCCGTCAGGGAGTGCTGCACCCGCCGCGACGGCGGCGGCGGCGGCGTTGAGGCGCTGCAGGTCCAGGTACAGCACGCAGCCGTTTGGCTGCCACGTGCTGAGCATGGGGTGCAACATCGGGGACAGGAGCGGGTCCTCGGGCCGGCTGCCGGGGGCGGTGGCGGCGGTGGGCACTCCTCCCACGGTTCCCAGGGTCATGACCGTGTACGTCGCGCTGCTGGTGGCGTGCAGGGAGGCGCTGTAGCACACCCCCAAACCGGGGTGTACGGCGGCAGCTCTGAAACCAGCATCTCGGGCAGCAGCAGCGGCAGCAGCAGCGGGATCGCCACCCGTATCGCCGTTGGGGTGTGGCGCCAGCGGCTGCTGTGCTGCTGTAGCAGGTCCGGGGGCCGGGTGCTGAGCTGCGGGCTTTAATGCTGAGAGCGGCGGCAGCGTGCCTATGACGATGGGTGTGATGAGCAGCTGCGCCGCCAGCCAGAAGCAGGCGGTGGTGGCGGCGGCGGCGTGCGAGGTGAGCGCGGTGGCCACGGCGGGCATGCAGGTGGACAGCAGGGCGTCGTCGTAGGAGCGATTGGCGCGGACGGCGTCCAGGGCGGCCTTGGTGGCGTCAAGCACGCGGTCCAGCTCCCTGCGGCCAGATTAAGATGTCGACTCATCCATGCAAACAAACGAAAGTGTAAGGATGCAAAGCGCGTGAGCGCATCCCAGGATACGCAACGATCATCCCTTGTCCTGTCCTTTTGTGCCTTTCTGGAGCTTCAGGAAGCCGCTGAATGGACACCCTGCACAGCGTTGCTGGGGACGAGACCAGGACGATACCAGGACCACCAGCCTGCCTACGCACCTGCCCAGCACCTCCAGCGCCAGCACCACCGCCGCATGCCGCTGGCCACCCAGCAGCAGTGCGTGCCCCGCCGCCGCCACCGCCCCTACCGACCAGCCAGTGGCCAACACGCTGAGCTGCACACGCAGCCGCGTGGAGGCCTTAAGCCACGCCGCCAGCGACTGCGGGCTGCCCGACACGTGTGGCGGCGCTGCACGCGTCACCACCCCCAGCAGGAACTGAAGCGACTGCAGCGCAGCATTCAGCTGCGCTGCCGTACCGCGGCTCTCTGCTCCGGAACCACCCGCTGCTGCTGTGCCCTTGGCGCCGGCCGCCACCTGCGCCGTCAGCTGCTGCATGAGCTGCTGCAGCTGCACCGCCCCCGGCGCCGTCACGACCACCCCTCCCAGCGCCCCCGCGCCGGCCGCCGCCGCAGCCAGCTGGTCCCGCAGCGCCCCCGCGCCGTCCGCCTCCGCCAGGCTGCACGCCACAGCCGCGTCGCACAGCCCCGCCAGACCCTGCACCAACGCTGCCGTCACCGGCGCCGCCACTGCCGCCAGCTGCAGCTGCGCCGCCTCCGTCAGCGCCACGTCGTCCGACCCCGGCTCCGCCACCCTGCGCCGCAGCTGCTCCCCCTCGTCACTCGCCGCCGCCGCCGCCGCGTCCACCGCCGCGCGCAACACCGTCTCCAGCTCCCTAGCCGCCTCCGACACTGGGTTCAGTGCCTCCGCTGCGCCGCCAGGCACATCAGCGGCCACAGCCGTCGGCGGTGGCAATGCCACAGGCTTAGCGTAGGACCCGCCGGCAGCGAGCAGCGCGACGGCGGAGGCGCCAGGCGGCGTGACGGCGTGCAGGGCTGCCGCAAGGTCGTGCAGCGCCGCCGCCAGCGCCTGGGCCTGCGGCGGGGTGGTGGTGGACGGCAGCTGCGCCACCGGGTCGTCCGGGCCCGAGCAGGTGTGGGTTATGAAGTGCCACGCAGCGGCGCTCAGGCGGTACAGCTCTACGCGCTGGCGGAAGAACACCACCGTCTCCGCCAGCAGCCTGCATAGGAACGGTCAAATGTCGGGTAAAGTAGTATAAGTGTGTAACCAGGCAGCCAACGTCAGCACCGGCCCTTGTGCACCATTGACGCCTTTATTGCTCGTTTCCACAGCGTACCACATTCCGCGCATACAACTTTGCCAACAACTTTGCCCTGCGTTCCTGTCCCAAACAGCACCCGGCCCTGACCGGCTCCTCGCCACCTGCACGCTCGCCATCCAGCTGCTGCCCCGCTCCCCTCGGGCTCTACGGCTTGCGGTACTTTGTCCCAGCATTCTCGTCTTACCCGCAGCCCAACAGCACGCTCCCCACCTGGCCACGGTGGCCCTCACGCTGGCCATGCGCGCCCGCGCCAGCTGCGCCTCGTGCGGGCTGGTGGCGCAGGCCGCGTCCACCGCCGCCTGGCAGCTGGCCAGGCCGTCCAGCAGCTGCCGCTCGCGGTGGCGGATGGAGTCTGCGTAAAAGAATTTAGTATCCTTACGTACCCATTGTCACGCTTCTTGCTGCACCTGGGACTAATCACTAGGCGCAAAAACCCCGGTGCTAAATGCTCTCCCCGTAGGGCCTGGTGGAGAGCACGCCAAAGCGTGCCCTGCCTTGCGGTGCAAGGTACCTTGTGCTTGTGCGCACAGGCTACAGCACAATAGCAGGGATGCCGTAATGAACTTTCTTTACTGCATTTGCGAAAGAGCTGAAATTGGAAAGCAGTGCGGCATCCGCGGCAGGCAAAAAGGCAACGAAGTCGCACACCGATTTAGTACCCCACACTCTACGCGCGTTCCTGGTACACCTTGTCCTTGGTAAAAGTACTGATAGCAGCGAGAAGTATTATGTGTGAGCGTTCGCTTTCAGGGTTGCCGGCTTGCATTTTCAAAATGACAGGAGTAAACTGGCCCGGACTATGCCGCCTGGTCATGACGCAAGCCATGCAGGGCAGGTATGCCAGACCGTTCTCACTAGCAGTCCGGTGGCTGCATGCCAGCCTTGCCAGCATATCACAGCGTTAAGCTGTACGGCGCTGTCGTGTGCGCCTCCTTATGCCTACCTTTCTCGCTGTATCAGTGTTTATATGAACACAGCGGGAGTGAAACTTGCACTAGGAAGCGCGGCGTTGCCGGCCTTGGGTCTCACCAACTGCCGGTCGCCTCCAACATCGCAGGTCAAACCAAAGCCGCGAGAAGGGCAGAGCACGGACGGAGCACAACCCAATGCTAGTTGAGAGTTGATACATCTAAGTGCAAGAGCGGTGGACCTGGCGCTGCCGTTTGCGCAGGGACCTGGCACGTGGCGCAAGGGCACCGACGGAAAAAGCACCGGGGTTTTTGCTTTGAGTGAATGCATGCTCCGGCGCGCCATGGCAGAAAACGTCCCACCGCCGCCGCACATGCAGCACAGTGCCCACAAGGCGCATCCGGAGGACAAAGGAGGGAGCTACCATCTCATTCCACACGGGGCCCAGCACAGCGTCCGTCCCCACCCACCTGCCGCCTGCCCCGTCGTCGCCCGCAGCCTCGCCCCGCTGTCCGCGTCCAGCGCCGGCAGCCCCATGACGCCCCCGCACGCAGCCGCTGCGACCTCCCGCAGCTCCCCCAGTAGCCGGCCCAGCTGCAGCTCCTCGGCGCCCAGCACGCTCAGCCAGTGCAGGGGAGGAAGTGCGGGGGCGCCCGAGCCAGCCTGCAAGCACCGCGGGGTCCAGGGATTTATATGAG
Source organism: Chlamydomonas sp. KOR1 (assembly GCA_036984285.1). NCBI lineage: Eukaryota > Viridiplantae > Chlorophyta > Chlorophyceae > Chlamydomonadales > Chlamydomonadaceae > Chlamydomonas > Chlamydomonas sp. KOR1. The sequence continues at coordinate 246,476 of BQMZ01000305.1, read as the reverse complement.
GTGCCCATACGCGGTGGGCAGGAACGGAGAGCGTCGGCAGGGTTGATGTGACGCAGAAGATGTGCTGGGTTTGTAAGAAGCACAGAGGAGTGTTGGGGTGGGAGCGGGCCGATATGCAAGAGTTGTGGTGGCGCGGTGAAGGTTGCAGGTTTACGTTAGGGACAGGGCGCACCTGCAGTGACGGCTGTAGCGCCCCTAGGAGCTGCTCCGAGACCTCCGGCTCGCGCAGCAGCCGCAGCGTGACGCGGGCCACGCACACCAGCTTCTCGCCCGCTGCCGCACCCGTACGGCACGCCAGGTCCTTGGTGCCGATGTGCTCGCTCGCGTCGTACAGCGACAGGGTGGGCTGTGCGGCCAGCAGGCGGCGCAGGTTGGCCAGCTCCAGGCGGGCCACGGAGGGGGCGGTGAGGGCGGCGGTGAGGGGCAGGGCGGTGGAGGCCAGGGGTGCGGCTGCCGCCCATGGGTCGTCGACGGGGTGGACGATCACCTGCGGTGTGGTTGGTCGTAGAGGGGGTGGAAAAAAGGTTGTATGGCGTAGTAAAGGCTGAGTCGGAAGGATGCGCCGTAAGCTTCTTGCAGGATGATGTACAAGCCTCAAAAGTCATTATCCCTTGGAATGTTAAGGATACTGACTCAAGACAACAGGTGACAGTCTTTTCCGGATGCACAGAATTACTTGTGACGCCAACGCACGGGCTGGCGGGCATCAATGCGTAGCAGGGTGCATGGCACAGGTACGATCACTGCTGCGGCGTACGAGGCGTGCGTGTGCTCACCCTGTTGAGGGCCCGGAAGGTGGCCTTGCGCCGCGCGTCGGCGTCCGCCAGCCGCCACACCTGGCAGCGTGCGGGTGATCAGCGAGCACGCTTCAGCGCATTGCGGCAGCACGGTGTGAGCCACTCTTACCGGCACACATACTTTAATTGTCAAGCAGCAGAGCCCAGTCCGCAAGGCGCAATTGGGAAGGCATCCCACCAGTCTCGTCACAGCGGAAGGCGTCAGCGCGGCATGCAGCACAAGCCTGTGTGCTGGCTGGTCTCGGGCAGCTATTGTGATGACCTGTGCAAAGGCAAGAACCACTGTGCCAGATGTGCATGTGCCAGCTTCCCAACCTGGTACGTGGCCCCGTCCCCACGGCCGATAAACACGCGTGCGGCGGTGTCGAACAGACCACACGCACGGGCAGCGTCGGCCTGCGGGGATGGGAAAGGTGAGGGGTAAAAAAATTACGTCAGTTGAGCAGCCCACCATTTGGCAGTGGGGCAGTTCAGGCGTGCTGACAGCGGTCGAGCCAAGCAAGCTCCAAGTGTGCAAGGACGTGCTGGCAAGGGCAACCACACGTACCAGTATACTGGGCCTGTTTTTAAGAGAGAATGTTGACAGGAAGATGTCGTGCTGCAGGGAATCTGAATCAAGCGCACCTGCAGCCTGTGCAGCGTGTTGGTGTTGATGCAGAACTCATGCTCCCCTGGCGGCTGGGTGCCGTCCGGGAGCTGGGCCTTCCAGGGGGCGGTAAGCGTCTGGAAGTGCCGCGTGGGGACGCCTACGCAGCATGTATCATAATACAACTGCCATGGTCATCATTCCATAACGTGCGGTTGGCTTATACACACGGGGCACACGGACCGGCCGCCCAGGGCATTCCAGTACAGATCTGCCAGCTGTGGAGCGCCCCATGATAGCTGCGCTTGCATGTATCACAGAGCAGCCAAACTATTGACGATTTGCACCTTCGCACGCGCCCAGCATTCCTAGAATCAGTGCATCAACCATGCCTTTTTCGACGTGCCAGATGCCATGGATACGCATGGTACCCAGCGCTTACCGTTCTCGTCCATGCAGTACATCTCCAGGGAGGCGCAGTCGTGCTCGTCCCACGCCGCCACCACCAGCACTCGCTCCACCGTGCCGTCCGCCACCAGCGCCGGACCGGCCCCCGCCCCTGCCCCTGCCCCCGCCCCAGCTGCTGCTGCTGCCACCAGCCTCGGGCAGCTGAACCCGCCCACCACGGCCGTCTTGAGGTTCTGCAGCTGCACGCGCACCGCGTCGCCTGCCAGGGCCGCCAGCAGGTGTTGGTCCGTGGGGTAGTGCACGCGGTGTGCAGTGCGGAGCCCCAGGTGCGTGCTGCCGGGGGCGCCCAGGGCGGCGTGCACTACGCCTGTGCCGGAGCCTGTGCCGGGTCCCTGCCGCAGTGCGGGGCACGCAAGGCGCAGTGCGGGCCAGAAGTCCGCGGCGGGGATGCCCAGCACCCCGGGGCGCAGGGACGCGTCTGCGGGAGTTGCAAGGGGTTCAACGGGGTTAGTCACTCGGATTGCATGTTGTTGATGCACGGCGCGTGCAGCGAAGTCCTTGCACTGGACATAGGCGTCACCGCCGTCTGCGTATGCGTCGGGCCGATTGGAGTACGGTAAAATGTATCGCCTTTGGCAGGGTGGTGGTAACGCGCGCAGGTTGAGCGCGAAAGATGCCAACTGTGCCGTAAAGCACGTGCGTTCAGACCCCACGCATTCAAACACACGAGTCTCCGCACCCTACCATGCAGCAGCAGCTCCATGACGTTTGCACGAGGCGACTGTACGGGCGCCGGCTGCGGGGCCGGTAGCCCATTCGCCGCTGCCCCCGCCCCCGCCTTCGCCGCCTGACCCTGCCCTGGCCGTTCCGCTGGCGGTGGCTGGCCCACCGCCGACGGGGCCCTGCTGCCCACCACACCCTGCCCCCGAGGTGATGCCGTGTCTGAAACCCCGTCGCCCCGGCCCCGTTCAACCTCCTCCTCCTGCGGCGCAGGCCCCTTGCCCATCCTCGCCGACTTCATTGACCCCCTGCTCGCCGGAGGCAGGGGAGACCCCGGGGGCAGGTTGCCCTGGGAACGCACCGAACGCGGCGTCCCGTCCCCATCTCCATCAGGACCGTCCCCAATCACGCTGCCCGACACGTGTCCCTGCCGGTGCCCGTCAGGCACTCGCTCAACGCCTGAGGCGAAGTCAGTGTCGACGTCAGCCCCTGGAGCGGCTGCCGCTGACCCATGGGTCGACCGAGCCCCGGCTGCGCCGCCCACCTCCGAGGCACGTGGAGTGCCACGTGCCGACGCGTGGGGGCCCTGCTGCGCCTCCAGGCGTGCGGCGACGGCGGCGGCGAGCGCGGCGGCGGAGCCACCTGCCATGCTTGCTGCCCGGGAGCCAGGGAGGCTATTCCCTCCAGCACCGTCGATGGCAGCAGCCGACGCGGCAACGCTGGCGGCCCGGGAAGCGGGGCGCGAACCCGGCTGTCCGGGCGTGTAGTTGGGGTCCGGGATGTTCGCCCTGCCCTCTGCTACCTGCGCACCGCCGGCCCTTTGTGGCGTGCCGGGTGTGTCCCCAGGCAGCTGGTGGTGCCCAGGCATGTGTACTAGCTCCCCAGCCACGGAGCCAGCCACCGACCCGGTCCGAGACGCCCGACGCGACAGCCGGCCGCTGCCGTGGCCCTGCGAGCCGCCCTCGGGCGGCGCCGGCTGCCCGCCGGCTGCCCCTGTCCCCTCTGCCCCCGTCCTTGCCGAGTGGACGGACCCAACGCTTGCCGCGTCCCCAGCGACGGGCACTGGGGTGTTGTCGCCGTCATGCCGCTGTGCAGTGGCAGCGGCGGTGGCGTCCGATCCGTGGCTGTGCCCAGGCGGCGGCAGGGTGCCGGGCGGCAGGCCGTGCTCCAGCACCCGCCAGCCGGGGCCCAGGCTCTCGGTCTGGTTGAGGGAGGCCAGGGTGTCGTGCGCCGCCTGCAGCTCCTTCCGCAAGGCCGCGACCTGGCGCAGGGTAGGAGAAGCAACCGGTATGCGGTCATGGCCGAGCTGCAGCTGCCAGCCGCCAGCTGCAGACGGAACGGCATTCGCTGTGCCTGTACACGAACGAAACGGGCGCACTCCGCTGAACGGGAATACAGCGTGTACAGAGCGTGCTGGTACATGCACGTCCCGGTCGGGACCTAGCCCGGCAATTTTCTTCTCCTCCGAGCGCTCCCACCTGTGCGTTGACTTCCGCGAACTCGGCCTGCCTCCGCAGCTGCGCCTCCGCCTCCAGCGCCGCCCGCTGCCGCCTCAGCTGCGCCTCCGCCTCGCCACGGGCCGCCTCCGCCGCGTCGCCACCCTCCAGCAGCTGCCGCTGCAGGGCCTCAACCTGTTCTCCTAGCTGGGCGATGGTCTGCGCAGTACCAGCCACCAGCCACCAAGGACCACGGAAGGAGCATAAAGTCAGGGCATCGCAAGCGTTTACTGTGAACCGCACCGGTACGTCACTACGGCACATATCCGCTCGATTCCTCCCGGCTCCTTGGTACCATATCCTGTCAAACCCTTATCCACGCGCCTGCTGTTCCAGCATGTCCCCACGACCGCCATTGCCATGCAACACCCGCGGTCACAGAGCTCCGCACAGCCCTGTCCTGCGCTGTAGCCCTCGCTAAGCCACTCCCCACCAACCCACCCCCACCTGCTCCAGCTCGTCCCCCCTGCGGACCAGCTCCTCCTCTCGTCCGCCAGCCTGCCGTACGCCTCCGTGTGCGCCGCCACCTCCGCCTCCGCGGACGACAGGGCGGAGCGCACCGCATCCAGCTCACCCTGGCCACAGCAGGCGTCGGTGGGGACGGGACAGCAGGAGCGAAACGCTCGACCTCATTCGAAGCACACAAGAGGGAATCATTTATTCATGACTGCTCCTCAGTTGCCCGGCCTCTGGGAAGCCGACGCCATGGTGGAAGGACGTTGTCGATATACTATATTACGGTATACTAAAACATACCGGGCAGCTCTGCAACAGTGGCCTTCAAGGTTGCTTGCGAAGGGTTGCAGTTCAGTATGGCGCCGGACGCTGTACCCTCCCCAGCCAGGGCGCTGATGCCGACCCTCTCACCATGCCCCATCTGCAGCCCCGGTCCCACCCCACCCCACCCCACGTTACTCCGTTGCCGCCATACCAGATACACCAACCCATTGCCCCGTTACCGCATCCACCCCCTCTCTGCCCGCCTCCCGCTCGCCCGCCAGTGACTATCGTGGAGCGCCGTCTTCTACGAGAGCACGTCGTCACGGTGTGGCTGGATCGGCCTAGGGCAAAGCCACTCTTCTTGGCGCTAAACAAACACTGCTTACTCTCCAACGTCGAGGACATGCCCCACGTACACCCGCCTCGCCCCACCTGCAGCCCGTCCCGCTCGTCCTGCAGCCGCGCCATCTCGTCCACCACCGCCTGGTTCTGGGCCATCAGCTCGCCCACCATTTGCTCCGCGGCGGCAGTCGTCATCTGCTCCTGAGCCTGGAACTGCTTGGCCTGTGGAGTGGAGGGAGTAGCGGTGACAGTGACAGCCAGCGCGCACGCCACACTGAGCGGGAGAGACGGCAAGGGACGTCCGTGCTTGTCCTCTGTGCATCGTGAGACCCTCTGTGTGGCGAGCTGCCGGCGAGCTGCTGGTACGCAAGGACCACACTCCCCAGTTGCCCTCTCCTGTATCCTGAGGGCTGCCGCGGCACGCCGAACTGTGCGCTGACCACCATAGCTGATTTTAAAGCGCGTGGCAGGTGCCTCGCTGCTCCTCGCCTGGTGCTCTGCCCAAGCAGCCCAGGTCCCCGTCACCGCATCCCCAGCCAACCCCCATGATGTCAAGCCACAGCAAGCGACCTCCTTTCACCACCTCAGCTTCTCGGTCACCTGACAGCTGCAGCTTGCCGTACTGCCCATCAGCCCACGCCCACCCACCCACCAGCTCCCGCATGCTCTTCATGGCCGCGCTCTCCCCCCGCGCCGTGGGCTTGTTCAGCAGCTGCACCTGCAGGTCCGCCACCAACTTCTTGAGACGCATATTCTCGGTGGTAAGCAACCTGATGAGGGGGAGGGAGGTGAGGAGGGAGGTGGAAGCGTGCGCGCCAAAGGGAAGAGCAGGAGGACGAGGACAAGGGGGAGCGGTGGCAAGCTTGCGGGGAAGGGGCGAGCAGAGGGCAGACGTGGTGTGTAACACACACCTGTTGGCATTCTTCCGGTCCTCCAGCATGTCGGTAAGCTCCCGAATCTTGTCATTTAAAGACTTGATTTCGCCTGCGCAAGCGTGCACACGCCAGCTTAGGCGGCAACCGACCAGTACACCCGTGCAAGCCTGGCTTGGTGCCACAGCCAATGATTGGCAGGCCCATTGCAATCTGGCTTTCTGGGGATGGTCAAATAAACTGTACTGATGGGCCGTGCCCAGGATCCCACTTCCAGGTCCCCTTTCACGTTCAAGGGCCGCGGCAGGGGTGGACGTACCGGACGTGTTGGCCCGAAACTCCTGCTCCTTCACCAGGTTCCCAAATCCGAATTGCTCCTTGCGGTTTAGAGCTTGCTCCTCTTTGTTGGCCTTTGGGCCTGCAGCACCAAGGGGAAGAACCCTCAGCTGCTTGTTCAGCTGTCTTTTCCGCGCGCCAGCGTCTTATGCTCACCAGCGAGAGGCGACCGTCGACTCGACATCCTTATAGCAATAATAATGTCCTACAATTCTATGGCATAGTTGGCCAGGGTGAACGGGTCTCGCCATTTTATGCATAGAATGGCCATGTCTACGTGCCACACCAACCCTGACCGCTTCTTAATCATGACATCGCATTCTGTCAAATAACAGGGGAAGTACAATTGCTTGTGGGTAGCTCCTACCCTACGTCGTACGGCGGCACGGCAGCAAGGGACCCCATGGTGGACCCCTCTTGCCCGCAGCACGGACCCCTTTGCTCCTGCTTTCCTATCCATAACACCAGGCGGCTCACCTGTTCTTTCGGTGTGAATGAGCGCCGCACATTGCCGCAAAGCATGGTCTTGAGTCCCGGTACCCAGGACGCCGTGTGAGAGGAGCGGGCTTAGGGGCTCTTTCCTTTAAGGGCTCTCCCCTGCTATGCCTTTAACGAGGTCCAGCACACCACTCAAGGCTGGTTTCAGAAAGATCTTTGCATGAGCAGTTACAACATCGTGGACTTCCGGGTTGACACACAGCACTTCATCCTGGAGCCATATTATAAGGAGCTTCTTGGCTTAACTGCCTGCACTAGCATGAGGAAGGCACTTCGGGGCAAGCGCACCACTCGCTGGCAATCCACATCAGGTGACGCCTGGGAGGAGCAAGGGCGACATGCGACACTTGGGTTCCAGAGAGGCACCTGTTTCGACGTGTCATCCGAAAGTCCCGACGGAAGCTCGAAACACTGCATGCGGCAGCGGGTGCCGACTGCGTACTGTGGCACTAGGCCGTCAATACCAGGGGAGCTGGTCAATACACCATGTTCAGCAGCCGGCGCAAGCAGGTGGAAGCTACTTCTTGCTTGCTTCGTGTTCAAACCACTTGGCCATACCCTGAATCATACAGTGCTAGCATGGCCTGAGCGCTGCGTAACACAAAAACGTAAGCTGTCCACCACCGATGTGCAACACAACCGAAACGCGTCCTATGCACGTCCCTGAATACCTCCACGCTTCCAGCCGCAGCAAGTGATTCAGTTGCTCCATACCATAGCACAGTGGAACGACAAGTGCGAGGAAGGCGTGACATGCTGAGACCATAATTATGGCGCGGTGCAAATGCAACGAAGCAGCCCGTGCCTCCGCCATACATGACACGCGGGTCACAAAAGATGCGGGTAGCCTTCAAGCGCCGTCCAACGCTTGCCACCAGATGTCAAGGTGATGTGCAGCACTTGCGAAACGACACTGCACAATCTGATGCCTGTGCGGTGAATGCCGCAACAACCTACACGGCTGCAGACCGAGGTATGCGTCAAGTAGTGAAACAAGCTGCATGGGAGCAGCGGACGTCCAATCAGGATACGTGTCTACTAAGTCAGGGATTCATCAAGCAGGGGGGATGCCCCAGGCACCGCGCCTGACGCACAGAAGCACCTTTCCTTGCACGGCTTGCAGTCCCCGGTGCTGCGATCCTCGACGCGCTTGATCCAACCCTTAAGACGCGCAGTCTCACCGATTGTACATCCGGCCGCCGGGCCCAAACAGCCCACTCGGCCCAGCTCCTGCCCCAGCCCCCGCCTGCGTCCGCGCGCCTCCTGCTGGCCCCGCTCCCGCCGACCCCGCCGCTGCCGGCCCCACCCCCGCCGGCCCCACCCCGGCCGCCACCAGCTCCGGCTCCTCCCCCTGCACGTACACTCGGCTGGGCATGAGACACCGCTCCCGGGGCACCACCCGGCACATCTTCCTCCAGTCCGCAACGTCCAGCGGAATGATCATGTGCACCTGCCGCTGGTTCGCAGCCGTGTTGCCAACCAATGCCACCTCCCCCTGCCGTCCCCCGCCCGGCCCCGCCCCCACCCCTCCTGCCGCACCCGCGCCCATTCTCGCTCCTCCCGCCGCGGTAACCGTCCCCCGCTGCGCATTGCGCTTCAGGCCTGTGTGCTCCTCCTTTGTCAGGGCCGCCACCGTCATACCATGGGCCTCTGTAATGCGAACTGCCACCCAGCCGTCCTTCTTGAGGTGCCCCAGCGCGTGCACATTCTCCACCGTCTGTGCGAACCCGGCGTGATCCAGTACCACCTGCACGAACGGTCGGAAGCAGCTGGCGGGAAGCTGCAGGCCGCTGGGCATGGTCACCACCGCTCCCTCCGGGTTGGCGGGGGTGTTTGTGGGCTCTCCTGGGCCCGCGGGGTTTGCCACATGGCGCGCGGCGCCGTTGTGGGCATGTGGGTCGGGCCGGTGGTGCTGCTGGTGCTGCTGGTGTTGGGGTTGGTGTTGGGGCGATGGATGCGCCGGGCGCAGGGCTTGCAGCCGCGAGAGCATCACCTCCTGTGGCGGGAGCACGGCGCAAGCAGCCAGTGTGGGGGACAAAGGCTATAAGCATGGGAGCGACTGAAAGGTACAGACACGCTGCGGGCCAGGCATTTGCCAACGTGGTGTAGTCCAAAATGCTGATTAACGCAGGCCTGCAGGAAAATGCAGAGCAAAGGGACACGTCACCCCTTGCACACAACCGCAGCACAATTGTTAATGCAGCAGAGGCACGTCCATGCCAACCCACCATTAGGTGCGACGTGAGGCTGTCCTTGTCGGCGCCTGCACAACGGCAAAACCAGCGCACATGTACGGGCTTCGAGTTTGGCAAAGCGCGGCGTGCACAGCCTACAGCCGTCTGTCCGTCATACCCACGCAGGACGCCTTAGCCTCCGCAACAGGCCCACACCGCCTGACACGGCACCGGGTTCAGCAATCTGCCCCGCTAAAATCACGGTCCTCTCTACCACCCCACCCAATGCCACACTCACCCTCCGCCTCCCCCGCCACCTCCTTGGGCCGCTGCACCGGCGCCGCCACCTCCCGCTCCCGCTGCCGCCGCTGGCCCGCCGCCCTGCGCCCCTTGGCCTCTGCGTCAATGGGTCCCAGCATGCACGACGCGCCCGGTGCGCGCCGCACCATGGCCCGGCCAAAGTCCAGACCCAGGCGCGTCCAGTCTAGGCCGGGCGGCATGCGAACGGCCAGGCCCGCGGCGGCGCTGGTGCTGGGCCCCGCGCCGGCCCCGTCCTCCGGGCTGCCGTACAGCGACAGCAGGAGGGTGACCAGGCCGTCGGGTGTGCGCTGGTCCAGGCGCTCTAGGCGCTTGACGTCCTGAGGGTTGAGGAGCAGGTGGGGACGGTAGAGGTGGGGTGAGCGGCGGGGGTGAGTAGTGGGGGGATTCGGCGCTCAGGTGTTTGGTCGCCTGGTACACAAACCGTCGACGGACACTACGACCGTGCAGGCGAATAACGTTGCGGACAGTGCCAAATGTGTTCGGAGCTACCGCGGTTCGCGCTCGCCAAGGAAAGGGGCCGTACACTGGTGTACCAGTGCAGCCCTTCAGCCATTACGATCGCAGTGTCGCGCTCAAGCTGTCCCCGCCGCTCACCTGCAGCGCGATCTCGCTGAGGGTGGACAGGTGTGCTGCGTCGCGGGCGGCAGTGGCGGGGTCACGGATGCGCTGTAGCGTGGCGTTCTGTGCCTCCACGTGGGCCTGCGAGCGGTGAGTTCGGGACGGATCAAAACCAGGGCACGACTATGGACCATGGCTTGAATGAGTCCAACTGGGATGCCCCCACATGGGCCTGCGGGCTTGAGATGTCGACAGGCGCGAGGGCAGGCGAACGACCAGGAACGGGGGCGGGGCGAAGCCCAGTGCATTGTGGCAACACTAGGCACTGCAGCTGCAGTGTGGGCGATAGTACGATGTCATCCGGTTTGGCTCCATATTATGTCCTGCCACTGTAACAGCGACATCAGCCACAGCTTACGTCGCCTTGTACCACGTGCCTGACCCGTGTACCCCCCTAGCCAAGTGAGGGTTCCCTCGACCCTGCTCGCAGGTCGGCACACGAAGATGAATAGGCCAGCCGCCAGCGTAGCCAAAGTACCCTGCCCCCACCCACGCACCTGGAACCGTTGCAGGCTGGCTCGCGAGGTGCCCGCCAGCTGCACCCCGCCGCCGTCCAGCTGCGCGTCCAGCCGCTGCAGCTCCTGCAGCGTGGCGTGCCGCTCCCGGGGCGTGCCCATAATAGGGTGCGCCGCGTGGGGGGCAGCACCTGCCCCCGGGCCGGCAGCCGCCCCTGCACCCCCTGCTGGCCCCGCCCCCGCCCCTGCTCCTGCTCCTGGCCCAGTCCCCCGGCCGCCCGCAGCCCCTGCAGCCGCTCCACGGCCCTGGCGTCCGGCGTGGTTTGCCCCTGCCCCTGTCCCGGCGCCCGCGTCCTGTGTGCTCGCTGACTGCCGGTGGGGGTGAACTGCTGCGCTGCCTCGGACCTCAGTTCCTGGCGCGGCTGCCGTCCCTTGCCCCGCGCTGGGCCGCGCGCTCCCACCCGCCGCGCCTGCGTGTGGCTGCGCAGGGGCCCCCTCCCGAAGCCCCGCTGCAGGGACTCCAGGAGTTGGAGCAGCGGCTGGTCCGGGAGTTTGGTGCGTGGGCTGCGCGAGCCTCGTGGGCCGCCGCAGTGAGCTAGGCTTGTCGGCAGTACTTGGCTGCTGCGCGTCGCCCGCAGCGGCCGGTGTGTACGGGGATGCTTGGGCAGGTGCACGCGGTGGAGGAGCGGGGCTGTGGGCTGGCTGGCGGTCAGGCGGCAACCCACCGGGGTCCTGGTTCTGCGTCTGCTGTGTGAACGCCAGTATGCTTTGCTGTTTGTAAGCCGAGCCCCACTGGCTGCCTGTAGCTTGCGATGACGAGTGCGGCTGGCCAGTGGACTTGCGCGACTGCTGCTTCTGCTTCTGCCCGCCTTGCTTCCTTGCGTGAGTGGCTTCCGGTTGTAGGTTTCCGGTTCCTACGGGTGTGCCATTGGGGCCAAGCGGCACGGCGTCTGCTGTGCCGCCGTGACGCTGGCCATGCGCCACTGCTGACGCATGGCCGACCCCGGGTTCCCCCTGCATCACACCGGTACCACCCGGACCAGCTTCAGCAGCAGCTCCAGTATCCGTGCCCGTGTCACCATCGCCTTCCACCTCCACGCCCGCTGGCTTTGCGGGAGCACCCCCGCTGCCGCTGCCGCTGCCGCTCCCGCTGCTGGAGCCCCCACCCGCCAGTACAGTGGCCGCTGAGCCCCCGCCGCCCTGTACCGCCCCATGCGGTGCTGCCTCGACGCGTTGCCGCTTTGATCCCCGACCTACACCTTGCGCACCTTCTACATGCTTCTTGGGGGCAGCGGACTTCCGTTTCCCCTGGCCAGGTCCCTGGCGGGGCACACCCTGTCGGTGGTCCGGCGCACCGCCAAAGGCATTGCCGGCCCCAACAGCCCCATACGGTGCCGGAGGTGCTGGCTCTGGCTTGACGGCTGTTCCGTTCGCCGTTGCAGCTCGTGCCGCTGGACGCTGTGTCTGGGAGGGTCGATGGCCCTCGTCGCCCTTCGGCTCTATCAACTCAACCTCGCAATCTGAGTCAAGAGTTAAATCAACAAAGTCTGTCATTGTGCTGACCGGAGTCCGCCTCGCGGCCCTTCCCTTGCCAGGACGAGCGCCGCGCGCTCAGCAGGCTCTGTGAGAAAGACGTTGTCCGGTTCCTCCTTCACGACCCAGATGCATACATACTCGTCATTTTGCAGAGGAACACGATAGCTCCTCTCACATTTGCTGAGGGCACGCCTGGGGGCGCTTGGGTCTTATATCGTTATATGTTATAAAGCTTGCCTAAACACTTGTCTGCAGTTGAGGGTGTCGGTGGACATGCTATCAATGGCATATCATACTCATCAGCTGTTCATGTCAGCAATAAGGTTCATCGCGCTCTGCGAGGCACAACGTACATGGTACCGGTATTTGCAGACCGCTTTGACCATTGCCGCTGTTTCCCTCCGTCTTTGCAATAATATTGTTATGCATGAATCGCCTATAACTTCAGCTCAATGACTCACCGCAACAGTCGGCACAAGTACCTTTCTCTGTAACTGCACTCCTCTGTATCACTGTATGGCATCCACAGCTAGAGCTCGGAGCACAGCAATTAGCAAGACCGATATGGTGCGTAGCCGTTGCCTTCAATGCGTGTGCTAGTTGGCCCAGCGATCTCTCCCTGACGTAGCGGACCTGCCCAACAGGAGGCATCCCGCCTGGTTTTTGTCTTTGTGAAAGACGTGCGTCCGAAAAGGCAAGTGATTGCAGTCGTATGTACAGGCACGCCTGTGCGGACTGCAAGGGTGACGGGCTGACAGCAGGGCTGGTGATGGTGGTTGCAGGAAGGTCGCGGTGCCCGTTCCAGACGGGTACACATGGCAGGACTTCATCCAACAGGTCAAAACAAAACTCAGAATAAACGGGGTCAGCGAGGTCTACCTTGCTTCGGTACGTGATGGGGGAGGGCTCTAACCCACCTAGTCTTGCTACACCTCTTGGTCTGCTGCAGTACTGCAACGTTGCTTTCCGCTTGTGTGTGCACAGAGCGGGCAAAAGGTGACCAGCCTCGACGAGCTACAAGATATAGATGAGCTCTGCGTTGTGGAGGTAGGTTGTGGAGGACACTGACGCCATGTAGGCTGCCTGTGAAACTGAGCAGCCATAATGCGGAGAGGAGGTACTGCGCAATACAGCAGGGATCGTGTGTGACAGCGTTGACCTGAACGACGATGGTTGCAGGGGCCGGACCCCTTCTCAGTCCAGAACGGGCAAGTGGCACACGCCAGCGATGCTTCCCTGCGGTCAGGTGGGTCAAGTTCGCAGCTGCCCCGCAGCAGCGCGTCCCAGCATGCGTTCTCACGTGTGCTTCCCCGTGCGCTTAAACACAGGCGCAGGAGCCTCCACGTCATTGGAAATCAACCCACAAGCGGCCTCGTCAGAACCACTACCACAGGTGATGCAGCAGACAACCAGCCTTAACGGGCTTAGGCACTAATCCAGCGCAGGTAAATCGCATGTTCTAGTAGTCAGGCTCCGGGCCCAGGCTGTTGGGTACATGCCCACGCCGTACCAGCGCGCCCGCTGTGAACCCAGTGAGCAGTAGCATACCCAGCAACCACGTTGTTCTCCCGCACACACACATGCCCGCCGGCTCAGCTGCTGGTGGAGAGCAGCAGCAAGCACAAGGTGGGCGTGGCGGACGGCGGCAGCTCCGCCGTACACATGGTGGACGACAAGAAGTACGCAAAGCGGCCGCCGGCGTGGAAGCGTACGTTGCAGCGCATCATGCCCTCGCTCTTCCAGCCGGGGTTACCCATCACGAACAAGTAAGGCTGCTGGCTACTGGGACATGGCCTCAGGCAAATTGTGAAATGCAAAGGGCCCAGATCCCCCATTGCTACTCCCAGTGAAACAGCGCACCGCATGCAGTGTCCATCTGTGCTGCAAGGGGCACTCGGCAACAGCTGGTTTATTGGGACGACGGACGCACCGCGAAAACTCAAAAGGTTCGTGCCATTGTATGGGGACTTTCAGGGACGCCGGTCTGGAGGAGCGCCCCTCTGTGCCGGGCGCACGGCGAGTGCGGCGGCGGCGGGGCGGCATCACGGCGCGCGAGGTGCTGATGCTACTGGCGGTGGCATGCTGCCTGGCCACCATGGTCTGGTTCCTGCGATCAAACGTGCACCTGTCATGAGGAGGACAGGAGCTGCTTGGGCACGGTGCGGGAGCTGGAGCGGGTGGCTAACAGCTAGCGACGGCACCTCTGATTGATTGGGTGGTCCCCGTCATGGACTAGTGAGTACGAATGGACTAGTGAGTGGTGCAGGGCGCACTGGGCTGCATGTGCATGGTGCATCAGGTTAGTTACGCGGTCAAGAGGCTCGTTAGGCACGGTCTGACGGGAACTTAGCGGGGGGAGGAGGGGGCGTTGTCACAGGGCGCATTTTATCAGGTGGGCGGCGTAGATGACAGGCGCGATGTGCGAATGAGGCGGCCCTGCCCTCGACCGCTCAGGCTGCTGCAGGCTGGTGCTGTGAGTTAGCGAGTGCCATTAGGCTCAACGTCAGAGCGCTTGTTGCTTTAGTGATTACGTGGAGCTGACAGGAGCTGATCAGCGGGGTCCTGAGGTTTGCGTCATTGGCTTGGCCTCAGCGGCTTGGCCTTAGCGGCTTGGCAGCTCTGGAGCTTGCCCCAGCTTGACCGCAGTGCAACGGGTCTGTTAGTGTTGACCATTCGCTACATTTCTTTGTACGAGGGCCCATTGGTGCCACTGGTGGCCGATGGCTACTGCAACTCGGCCATCCCCTTCAGTGCTTGTCCCCGGCCAGCGCACTGCAGCTTGAACTTGTGGGCACGTGCGCAGCAGGTGCGCCGTCTCAGCTAGGCCAGGCTAGGCAATGAGGTGTTCACCATATGGCCCCGTGGACATGTAGCAGGTTCATGCCTGTCTGTCATCACAGCTTGCCCACCAATGCTACCGAAGCGCACAAGGCTGACCTGGGCTGACCGCCTTCAACCTGCCCCCTGCCCTGTCTGAGCGAGACTGCCTCCAACTGCCCCCAGTCCATGTGGCCCCCGATGCGAATGCCTCCTAGCGGTGTGGCTTTATGCTTCATGATGCTGACGCTGAACAGTTGTAAGAACACCTATATGTCCTATCTATGCGCTGCCTTGCAGTCTGCCGGCGGCAAGCTGCCGGCAGCAGGCCTCACCGACCGGGAAGTGGCCCTGTGCAGTTAGGCGAGCCCTGAACATATAGCAACAGGACATATCACTACCACCTGTATCAACTGCTACTTGGCTACGCGACCCAATTCGCCCGCGCCCAAAGGGGGCCAACCATCATAGCAGCAAGACCTTCGTTCTGGAGTCAAGCTATACCCTAAAACATCAGAATGCCTCCATCGGCGCATACGGTATCAGGGGCCACGTCAAGGACATCGGGCGCGGGTATCCAGAGTGTCCAGGGCGTGTCGCGAGCCCCCTCCACCGGTCGCGCGCCTGTGCGCGCCCCTTACGGTTACCACGCTGGCCGCGGCGCTAGCGGCAGGCCCAGCGCCGCTTCCCACCAAACCCACGCGGTCTGGGCGCGAGGCTCAGCCACCAGCGCTGCGCCACCAGCCGCCCTGCCCCTGCACGGCCCCTTGCCGCTGCAGCCTACCCCCGGACCAGCCTCCACCGCTTCCACGCTCACAGGCGGACCCACATCCTACACGCCTACCATGGCCGTGGCATCCATGCGCCGCTCCGTTGGCGCCGCTGCTCCCCGCCGCGGAGCCGCCCGCCACAGGCAGCAGTTCCGCCCCTTCTCCCACGCCTCCACCAACGCCCCCACCCACGCGCCGTACCAAGGCCACTGGGGCCCCCAGAAGCACCACTACGCGTATGGGCACGGCAATGCGTCAGGCGCATACGGCAACCGCGGGCTGTACGGCACCAGTGCAGGGTCGACCAAGCACCATGGGGCCGCGTTCAGCTGGTACGAGGCTCGTGCCAAGTGGGCTGCCGCCGCTCGCATGAGGTGGGCGCGATGCCGGGGAGCACAAGGCCTGTTTCGGAGTTACGTTCATACCGCAATCAAGGAAATGCGTGCAGGTCTGACGGTTGCGGGCGACACCGGTACGCAACGGCGTCGTGGAAGGCACACTTTCTAGCATGGCACTGACTAAATGGCTGCTGCGCCCTGCTGATTGACACCATTTGCCGCCCTCCTTTCCCATTTGCCATGTCGTATAGGCTACAGGCGACGCGCTCTGGCGGGTCTGCGTCGGGCCCACAGCTGAGCGGCACACTGCAGGTGCGGCGAGGGGGGCACCTGCGTAGCGCGCGTGCCTGCGTACATGCAATGGCTAGGTATTGGCATCAAGAACGGTACCTCAAGGGATAACGATTTAGTCGGGTGCATTGCATTGGAGGCTGTCTGTGGCGTTTGGGGAACATGTGAGCGTGCGTTTAATCTCCGCTGATAGAGCTAGTTGGAGGGGGTCGGCTTCCCAGGCACTGAGAACTCTGCGCTGCCGTTTCCCAAAGCACTTGACGCTCATTGTCGCTCTGCCACGTATCCCACATTGATGGACGCTGCATCCACGCCTGCCTGCCCCCCTGCCCTTTGCACGTGTTTTACTCTTTCCCCCGCCCAGCCCGGCGCCCTGGTGGAGTTCGAGAAGAACGACAAGCCAGTTCTGGCGGTGGTGTCGGGGCCGGACGGCAAGAAGAACTGGTTCGTGGTGGACCAGGTGCGGACCGCGGGGGGTGGGGTGTAGGGTTCGGGATGGGCTGAAAGGAGAAGGCTGGCGGTGGAAACACTGTCGCTGCGGCGCCTCCACCTGAAGCCCTCCGTTGGGTCCTTGAAGGCAGCCTGGGGTTAGCTTGTCAAGGCCAACGAACCATATCACCATGCAACGTGTGTGCCACGTGTGTGCCACGTGCAGCACAACGATATGGCGGCGAGCAGCTGACTCACCTGATTGCGTGCTGAAGCCCAGTCGTGTCCCGCTGCCCCTACCTGCCCCGCACCGCCACCCTGGGATCATTAGTCCGGGCGGCGGCAGTCCATCGTGCCCAAGCAGGCGCAGTGGGTGCTGCCCGGCGCTGGCTACAGCGAGGCGGACGTGGCGGCCTTCCTGGCGGCAGCGGAGGCAGCAGACATGGGCATGCTGGAGATTGCATGGGAGATTGCGCGTGAGTGGCAGCTGTGTGTTGACGTTCCAGAGTGTGAGGGACGGGGCGCTGTCGACTGGCGAGGGTACCAGCGGGGGATGTCGCGAGGTCGTGCCAGTGGGCCCTCTACCCTTGTTACAAAGTCATGGCAGGTTGGGGAGCGGGAGTTGGACAACATGAAGGTACTTCAGGGGCGAGGGGAGTAACGCTCTTCCCCAAGCTTGTGTCGTGGGCCCCCGACACCGCTGGCTCAGTGCCGAGCGGTGCGCCGCTCGCAATGGCGAATCCGTCAGTTGCCTTGGCGGGCCGCCGTGCGATTGACTGCGAAATGCTCTTGTCGTCGCTTGCGCTGCGCCTGTGCTGTGCCCGCAGTTGAGGGCGGCGAGGCGCTGCCGCTGGAGGAGCTGTCCTCTCTGCTGTTTGACGACACCACGCCTCGCTCGCTGTTCGTGACGCACCGCATGATGCAGCGGGACACCCTATACTTCAAGCAGGTGCGAGGCTTGGGGCGCACAATGCGGTTGACACTGTGTCACTTGCGTTTGGACGGCCCCTAATGCTGACGTGCACCCAGATGCAGCCAAAGACTGACTGCGTGACCAGTGCTGCAGGTTCATCACTACTGATCCCACCGCCCGCGCATTGCACCCTTCTACTTACTGAGGGTGCAAATAAGCCCTTGGTAACTGCCACCGGCTGCTCCAGGTGTCCAAGTCGCCCCCCTCGTACGCGGCCCGGCGGGCGGAGGACGTGGCACTGCTGCAGAAGCAGCAGGCGGAGGCGGAGGCGGCGCGCCAGGCGGCGGAGGCGTGGCGGGCGGCGGTGGCGGCGGCGCGGGCCGCCAAGACGCGCGCGCAGCAGCCCACCGCCGCCGAGTGGCAGACTGGGCCCTTCGCGCACCGCGTCGCTGCACTCAAGGTGGGGCACAGCTGCTTGCAGCCACGTGTTGGGCTGGTGACGAATCGACGTACACCTTCAGGGGTGGACGGGGTATGCGGTCAACCATCAAACCATTCAACCACCCAGCCACGATCAGGACTCAGGTGCGTTGCCCATGCCCGCCTCAACATATGTTGGCCACGGCACAGGCCTCATTCCACGAAGCCGCAAAGTCACCGCCCATTGATAATAGAAAGGGTCCGGCCGGGTGTGGAAGACCAACATTGTGCCTCGCGCGATGATGCCAGGGGCCCTGCCATGGCGATGGACAAAGCCCAGCCCGGTCACCCCACCGCACCTTACCCACCGCACGCCTTAACACGCATGCCATGGCGTTGTACTCCCCACCCACCGACCACCATCAATAACGTAACATTGCGATATGTTTGTCCGCCACACGCCCTGGCCCCACAGGCCGTGGCGCTGTCCACCCCCCGCACCGACGAGGCCACGCTGCAGCTGGCGCTGGCCTCGATGCAGCTGGCGGGCGCCGGCAGCCGCGCCGACCCCGAGGCCGCCGCCTCGCTGCTGACGGAGTTGGGCGTATTCCGCCGCCACGAGCCGCTGGCGCTGCTGCAGCGAGGCGTCAGCGAGGAGAGCCCCGAGGATGAGGTCCGCGTGGCGCAGGTGGGCGGCGGGAAAGGGCGACTGTCGTACGCCAAGCTCGTGCACGGGTCGGAATGCAACCGGGAGCCATGCCGCACAATGCCAGCGAGTCCGAGCTTCGTTTTAGTACACTGTCGTAGGAACGTATTACACGGAGCCATCCCCAGGCACGGCGGTCGCACCCAGTCAGCCGCCCGCCTATCCCCGGCGGCCACCCCAACCCCTGCCCCAGTGCCCCTGAGGCCTTACATTGTTTGCTGCGCTTCACGCGCTGCCCCCAGGCGCTGCTGGCGTCTCCGCCCCCCGACCCCGACGCCGAGCTGCGCACCGACCTGACGCACCTGGACGTGTTCACCATCGACGACGCAACCACCACAGGTGGGTGCGTGTAATTTTGCCAGCCTTTGGATACTACTTGCGCCACTTGTTACTCACCCTCCTTCTCCATGTCACGCAGCGTCCTTGCTGGGAAGCGCTCGTGTGCTCCGCCATGTATTCATTTGCCGCTCGCTCCTTTGCGTACGCGCGCCTTCCAGGCTTCCTCGCTCCGTGATAGACCAGTCATCACACGCCATGCCGCCCTGCCCATGCCCCACACCTCGCCCACCCGAACACCCCTGGCCCCGGCCCACCTCACCTTTCAAGTGCACCACGTCCTTACCGCGCCGGTTGCCCTTGCCCCCTTCACCACCCCCAGAGGTGGACGACGGCCTGTCCCTGGAGCCGCTGCCCGGCGGCGCCGGCACGCGCATCTGGGTGCACGTGGCGGACCCCACGCGCTGGCTGGCGCCCGGGTCCGCGCTGGACCTGGCGGGCCGCGAGCGCGGGCGCACGCTGTATCTGCCGTGGGGCTCGGTGCCCATGTTCCCAAGGCAGCTGGCGGAGGGGCCGTTCAGCCTGAGGGAGGGGCAGGTGGGCAGAAGGGGCAGAAGGGGCAAAGTGAATGGAGAGGGACAGGTAGCGTGTTGTACAGCCATTACAGCATCTTTCGCTATCAAAGGGGCAGGGCCTCAGGTGTTTACCGGTGGCTGGGGGAGCGAGTGGTGCCGGGCTCACAAACACCAGCACGCTGTGCAGTGCCTGCAGCCCTCGAATTCCCACGAGTACCACCCCTTTCCTGTAACCGCCTCCCCAAATCCCTCCCCCTCGTACACCACACCCAGGCAACCCCTCGTCATAGGTGTGTGACAGACCTGCCAACTCAATACCATCCCTGATTAAGCTACTGCCTGACAGGGCTTCCGTTGCACCCCACACTCCGTACCTCACCCCAGGTGTGCGACGCCATGTCCGTCGGGGTGGTGCTGGGCCGCGATGGCTCCGTCACCAAGCCCACCGTCACCCCCAGCCGTGTGCGCGTGACGCACAAGCTGACCTACGAGGCGGCGGACGCGCTGCTGGCCTCGGCGGCGGCAGCAGCAGCGGAGGGGGCGGAGGGGGAGGCGGCTGACCCTGCAGCGGTGGACGTGTTAGTGCGGCTGCGGGAGGCGGCGGACCTCAGGTGGACTTGCTAGGGGTGGGCTTGGGATATGAGATCACGGCGACATATGTGGCGCGGTGAAGGTACAGGTGTTGCTGGCATGCGGGGTACGGAGTCCGTTGTCTTGCACGTCCGCTTTGGTGTGGGGAGCCAGGTGTCTGGCGGAGGACAAGCTGCTGGGCCCTTGCAGCTCTCCCTTGACCGGACACGCCAGATTGCTGCACCCTTGCAGCCGTGCCTTACGTGCCAGCAGTACCTCTTGGACGAATCGCCACCTGCATGCCCTACAGGGCCGCTACGCTGTCGTAGCTTTGGGATAGCTGACATGACATGAATCGGACGTGTTCCTCCGCAGGCGGCGCTACCGTGAGTCGCGCGGCTGCATCGAGATCCCGCTGCCCGAAGCCAAGATCCACGTGCCTCGGGAGCACCTGGACCGCGTGCGGCCCGCCGTGACCATCACGCGAGTGTCGCAGTGGGACAGCCCCAGCCGCAACCTGGTGGCGGAGATGATGATCCTGGCGGGCGAGGCCGTGGGCACCATCGGTAAGTGGACCAGGGCTCATGCACTGGGGTGCGGTGGTGTAGGCGCCAGCCATTGCGCTGCGGTGCAGCTTCCCACACCGAGATTAGTGCCCTGGAGTACCAGCTGCAGCACCGTAGGCGCCCCGCCCTCGCAGCCCACGGCGCATGCCTACCGCCGATCCCACCAACACCTGTTATCCCACCATTTACTTCTTCGCTCGTCCCCGCCTCCGTCTGCCATGAACCGCACACGCCCCGGGTCGCAGGCACCGAGGCGCAGCTGCCACTACCGTACCGCGGCCAGGAGGCGCCCGAGCTGCCCCCCGCCAGTGAGCTGGCTGCGCTGCCCGAGGGCCCCTGCCGCGGCTTCGCGCTCAAGCGCTGCATGACGCGCTCCACCGTCACGCCCGACCCGCAGCGCCACGCCTCGCTGGCACTGGACGCATACGTGCAGTTCACGTCGCCCATCCGCAGGTGGGGCCCGGGGGTGGCGGTAGGAAGGGGCGGGGCTCCCGGATTGTGCCGTATGGGGAGGTGTCTGCTGGTGTGCTGCAGTTAACGTCGTCCATCCGTCGGTGGGTAGGGTGCAGGCGCAGGAGACGGGGAGATGGAGGGAGGAGATGCGATAGGGGGCTGGGGGAGGGAATGGGGGCTGGAAACTGTACGGTACGGGTACATTCCTGCCAGTATGCTGCAGTTACAACATCTCACATGTGCACACGCAGCGTAATGTCCGTGCTTGCGCAGCTTGTTCCGTGCCCATGCCTGGCATCACGTCCGAGGGTTGCTTTGCGCATTGACGCCCACGTCCGTGCTCACCAAGTCAATGCCCCATACACGGGCTTAATAATACTAGGGGCCATTGCTACTATACTGTCACCCTGCCTGGAGTGACCGTTGTGCGCCCACGCCGACGCTGCCCTGTGCCCCTGCAGGTACGCCGACATGGTTGCGCACTACAACGTCAAGGCATGGCTGCGGGGCGACCCGCTGCCCTTCAGCGGGGGCCAGATCGGGCGCATCATGGACACGGCGGCGGAGCGCGGCAGGGAGCTGGGCGCCGCGGAGCGGGACAGCGAGCAGTACTGGGTGGCAGGTGCGGCGGGGCGGGGTCAGGGCGCATATGGCATGTGAGGGGGTGGAGAAGGTATAGCGAGGTAGGGCGTGAAGCTCGAGGACAACAGTGTATGGGGGTCGGGAGGGGGAGAGGGAGCAATAGGGACGGGTCACAGGGCTCGTAAGGCGGAGGCTTTGGCGCTCATTGGTGGCCTGACGTGCATTTGGATCGTCTGCTTGGTGCTTGCACGCTGGTGTGTGCACAACGTACATGCCAGACGCGAACGGAAGGGCAGCTGCTTGACTCAGCCACCCACGTGTGCGTTGACACTGCCGTACATCAGACTGCATCAAACCACCATGCAGCACATGACCTACCTGTCGGACCTGAATGCTCGGCTTCTTCCTGTGTGTTGGCCTGTCCTCCTGCAGAGTACCTGCGGCTCAACTGGGGGGCAGAGTACAACGCGACGGTGCTGGGCTGGCAGCGGGAGGACCTTGGCTTGGTGGCCTTCCTGCTGGAGGATCTGGGTCTGGAGACGGTGGTCAAGGTGCAGGGGGGAGCCTCCGTCAGTCCTGGGGACACGGCGGTCCTCGTGGCTTCGGAGGCAAACCCGTCTGCTGGGTTCTACCGCTTCTATGTGGCGGGGTGGAGGTACAGGAAGGGGGCGGCTGACGAGGAGGACGAGGACGAAGAGGGAGAAATGCTGGTGGTGGGTGAGGACGGGGAGGTGGTGGAGGAGGAGGAGAAGCTGGTGGCCTCCTGAGGGGGCTTGGGTGCCTGTGGTGGCTGTGTGGAGGACTCCCGTGCACTGGTCGGAGGGGTGTAGCGCACGTCTGCGCCAGGTCCCATTTCTCAATATGGGTACGGATAATGCGATGCCATGAATGGGAGCATTAGGAGCCGTGTCGCGCGTACTGCGGACCTCTTGTAATCTGCAAAAGTGTCGCGATGAGATGTGTCGTGCACCGCCTTGCCTCTGTCAAATAGCTTTCGAGTTTCCTGCTCAGCTGGATACTCGCTTAAAGGCGTCTATACATTGTATTGACCTTCTTACCTTTGCGGCGGAACTTGGGGTAAGCCAGCCAAAATACAACTACTGCCAGAGAGTTACCAACGTCAGTGACCGTGAACGTTAGGAGCATAGTGCTTTTAGTAACATTTATTTCTGAAAAAGAGGGTGGAGGTGGATGCGCCGTGCATGAAGATGTCTCTGGGGAGCTACTCCCTTGTCCGAGGAGGCAGGCCGCCGCTACACAACCGTTGCGCTCACCTTGTGCTAAAGGCATATACCCCAAACTTAACCCGTTGAATTATTGCCGTGCAAACTGGGTCGTCGTGCCGCTGCCTTCCCAGGTTGCACATTTGGCTAGCCAGCGATGGACATCAGCGACAAGGCGTTGAGACCGCCGACTCGTGGCAAAAACAGAATCTGGGACTGGATACCAACCGCTTCGGTCGGTTACCCAGATGAACCTAAGGTGGGGCTGTCAAGGGCTGCACACGTTTTCGGTTTGAAGCTACAGGGCTCCCCTGGCAGGCACCCACCGACACTTTGCTCGAGGGGCCTTGCACGGCGCTGTGCGTTGTCCTCCCCATCAATACGCAAGGCCCATATAGCTAAGGCCCCCATGTCCACAGGCCTTCAGTGGCAACGACTCGCCCAGGGAGGCTAGGAGGGACCAGCAGATTGAGGCGCTGACGAATGCCCTCGAGGAAGCTCCTAACGTACGTTGGATCCCCAGCTCGTAGCTGCCCTTTCAATCGCGACTGTACGTGTCTGCTATTGTTAATTGTGGAGCCGTGCGGATACCAATTCGGTCCAGACAGTTGCCAGGAATGCTGGGACAGGGGAACACTGTGACGCCTTGTCTCTGCCCTATATGCAGATCAAAGCTCTCCTTGGGACAGAACCAGCAGATGCCGCTCCAAGCCAGCTGGCCTGGCAAGATGCTGTAGATTGGTTCACTAAGGAAGAGGTTCGTACCTTTTAACATGACGCCTAACCAACACACACGAAATGACGAACCTCAGCTGTGTCAAGCCCAACATAACCCACGCCCGCCGTAAAGCTCCAGGCTTATCTTGAGCTAGAGGACACCCGAATGTGCATGCTGATATTGTACTGAGGCTCTGACATCGCTGCGGTTAGAGTGTTACTGTCATGTGAGCGCCTGGGAAGCATTGTGTCCTGGAGCGGAGAGCCGTTCATTAATGCTCATCCCGACACCAACGCCCCCTGCTGCAGGTAGCAAAGCCTGTGGGGGCTGCCTCGCCGATCACAGGCGCCCTGGCGGCGGCCATGGAAGCCGCACGCCAAGTTCAGCCGGGATTACAGGCGCCCCAGCACGGCTCACTGCGGGCGGACACAACCGGTGCCGGCCCATCACACGCAAGCCAGTGGGGCTTCCCTGGCCCCCTCACCCAGGGGACCTTTCCCGGCCCCCTCACGATGCCCGGCTCCCTCGCGCTGCAGCAGGCCCTGCAAAAGCGGCTGCGTGAACAGCTCGCTACCGCCGTGGCAGGGGAGAAACAGCCGCTAGACGCTCAGTTGCTCCTCATGCAAGCGGCCGGCGCACAAGACGACGCGCTTGCAAGCGGTGGTGCGTTCAAGGTGGGTTGTTAGCTGCAAGGCCTAGTGTGCACAAGTGCAGGGCATCCGATACCCGTAGCCCAATACCGCCCATATATTGACCGACCGCCATGGGCGGAGCCCCGTGGTCGGCCAGTATGCATGGCTTCCCGACCTGGTCACCTTACTCCTTCTGTACCTCCGTGACCCACCGTTGCACAAATGCCGTTCATGCATGCAGGACTCCGACTGCTGGCGCCCCATGACGCAGCCGCCCTCCGCCGCAAGCGCCGCATCAGCCGCCACCGCCGGCCGCCACCCACCAGCCATCGCGCAGCTGCTCCCAAACCTGGACTGGCTTGCCAACTCGTTAGGGATGTTCCATGGCAACGGTGCGGCAGTCCCCCCTCCGGTGCCAAGGCAATTGCTTCATCGACTGCAGCAGCAGCAGCAGCAGCAGCAGCAGCGGCAACCCCCAGCTGCTGGCGGTCAACAGGCCGCGCCGTGGAACACGGCAATCTGGGCCCGCGACTTGCAGATGCCCGTTGGCAATGGTAACCCGTTACCGGGCAGGCCCTCAGCACACGTGCTCGCTGCGCGCCGCCTCCTGCAGATGGTAAGCTGGGCCTGCTCTTCAAACGCCGTGCCCCCCTGCTGCAGCCACGCGCTGGACCCTACATCACAGTCCCTCACTCAGTACACCGCATGGTTCCCTTCGTCGCACGTACACCTCGCACCAATTTTTCACATGTCCGCCTTTAACCCACACCCGCAGGCCGCGGAGCTGCCGCTGCCCCACCGCCACCGGCTGCTGTCCCTGGCCGCCGCCTGCCCCGACTTCCGCCCGCTGTTCAGCTCCATGGCCGCCTCCGCCTCCGCCCTGGGCCCCGGCGCAGCCCCCCTGCGCCCGGCCCCCGTCATCTCAATGCAGCCCGTGCCCGACATGGAGGCCAAGATACGGTACCTGCTGCTGAAGGCCCGGGAGCAAGTGGAGGGGCCGACCGCGGAGGACAGTGCAGCGTCGCCCACCGAGGCTGCTCGCAGTACGGAGCAGGCTCAGGCGCAGGGCCAGCAGGGGCTGGTGCTGCGCGTGGTGTCCGAGTACGACGTGTACGGCATGTGCAAGGATGAGAACGTGCGGGCGGTGGTCAGCCTCAAGGTACGGTACGACAGGGCACTGACAAGGGGGTGCCTTCAAGGATTGCCATAACTGTACGGGACATTGCGCCTACCCGTCACCCCACCTTTACTTGCCGGGCAGCACTTCGCACGCACCTTGCCACAACTAGCTTGTGCGCTATGCTGAACGGCCGACATGTGCGCTAAGCTGAACGGCCGTACCACCGACCGTACAAATCTCTACATTGTACTAGTGCCCCACAACGTGTCCCCATGGCCCCTTTCCCCTCTCCAGGCCGCTGCCCGTGTGGCGCAGCGTGGCCACGTGGCCCTCACCTGCGTGCTGGACCGCTCAGGCAGCATGCTCGGGGAGCCCCTCCGGCTGGTCAAGGAGACCTGCCACTTCCTCATCGACCAGCTATCCGACGAAGACTACCTGGGTGCGTGGTAGCCTATCGTCATCCTCCTCCCACCCGTTTCCTTGGTCACCGGCCGCGCTGCATCGTCCCCATGCAAGCTCTGCAGCTACCGTCTTTGTACGCTTTGTATCTGATTGGGGTTATGCGGCGCGGTGCAGGTATCGTCAGCTATGCAAGCGACGTGCAGACGGACCTGCCGCTGGTGCGCATGACGGCCCCCGCCAAGGCCCTGGCGCACGTGGTGGTGGACCTGGTCAGCAGCGGGGGCAGCACTGCGCTGTACGACGGGCTGGAGGCGGGGCTGCGGCAGCAGGCGCAGGCCGCGACGAAGCTGGCCGGCAGCCGCATTGTGCACAGCTGCTTCCTGTTCACCGACGGCCAGGCCTCAAATGGTGCGTCGAGCAGGGCTGGTAACGCTGAAACTCAGCCTGGCTGAGTCAATGAGTAATAGGCCCGTCAGCACTGCGCGAGGCAGTGCTATGCCACGATACATCTGCCCTGCTCGGTGCCGTGCAAAACGAAGTGCAGCATGTATACTAAAGCGTTCCTTGCCCCAAACACCCTGTACGGTTATGCATGCCAAGGCCCCAGGACCAAGGAGGAGATGCTGGCGGCGCTGGCTGGAGGTGCTATGGGGGCGGCTGGCTCCGACCCGGCCTCTGCGCCCGTCACCGTCAACACCTTCGGCCTGGGTGTGGGCCACAGCGTGGATCTGCTGCAGGCGGTGGCGCAGGCACAGGGCGGCGTGTACTACTACATCCGCGCGGAGGCCGACATTGCGGGGGGCTTTGGAGACGGTGAGGCGTCGTTTTAGCAGCCAAGTTAATCAAATCACCTCATGGTTACGTACTTACGGTCATAGCCGCTGAAAATAGGTGGGCAGCTCGCGCATGTGCGGAATCTTTCCGATCACCTGACTTGGTTCTCTGGACCTGGCCCCTGCCTCCTTGCTCCCTGAAGCGTGTATCCTTCCCGGTGATGTCCCTGCGATACCCTCTGAATGATGTCATCGCCCCGTTCGCTTGCTTCTCCGACGCCTTCCTCCTGTGCCCCCTGCCTTCAGCGCTTGGCGGGCTGCTGTCCGTGGTGGCCAAGGACGTGCGCGTCAGCGTCACACCCGTGGAGGGGGTGGCCCTCACAGCCTTCAGGTCGGGAGGCCGCACCGACGCCTCCGCCTCCGCCTCCGCCTCCGCCGCCACCCGCACCGCCACCGCCGCTGCCATGCCCACCGCCAAGCTGGGCGCTGCCGGCTCCGCTGCCCCCGCCTCAGCCAGCGCGGCGGTCGACATCCCGACGGCCAAGCCCCCGCCTGCCACCACGACCACGGTCTTCAACGACATGTTTGCTGAGGAGGGCCGCGAGGTGCTGTTGGAGCTGCAGCTGCCCAAGGACAGCAAGGCGGCTGTACACAACCCCATGCGCCCCACACACGGCTTCACCATGTACGAGCAGCAGGCCAAGATTGTGGGCTACGACGAGGAGGTGGTGGACGTCGCCGACGTGGTGTTGGAGTACACGGACGTGAGCAGCGGGCTGCAGCGGCGGGAGAGCGCCGTGCTGCGCGTGACGCGGCGCCCCGGCGGTCGCGGTCCGGGTGTGCTGCCTGCCGAGGTGGTGTTCGTGACGGCGCTGCGCTTTGAAACCATCGACGCTATCGAGGAGGCACAGCGGCTGGCGGGGCAAGGCGGGGCGGCGGACGTGACGCCCGCGCACAGCCTGCTGGACACGCACATGGGCAGGCTGCGTGGCTCAGGTGTGCGCTCGGTGCAGGTGGAGGCGCTGGTGGAGCAGACGCGCAACGCCAGGCAAAGTATCAGGCCGCGATACCAGGTGCGTCCCTTACGTGCCAAGCCCCGACAGCAACTTCATTATTTGCGCAGGAGCACCTAAGCTGACTTCCCAGCGAGTGCCGAACATTGCCATGGAGCATGGGGTCCTCCATTGACTGCCGGTCGTGTCCGTGTGGTGCGCGTGTGTGCTGGGCAAAGTCCCAGGCAAGTCAGAGCCTGTGGCCCTTGTCCCTAGGCTGCTACTGACCTTTTAACCATGGTGCGCCCTCACCCCATGTGTCCGCTTGCAGTTCACCCAGGACGGCGTGGCCAGCGTGACGGACGCGCTGCAGACGCTGCGGCAGCAGCGCTCCACCACGTGCAGCGGCCCCGGCCTCACCCCCGCCTCCCAGGCGGTGTACAGCACGCACTCCAGGAGCGCCTACCGCGCAGCCGCCAGCACAAGCGTGCGGCCGGCGGGGCCGCTGCTACCTGCGGGCCTTGCCGGCATGCCGTCGGACCTGCTCCAGGCCTACATGCGCATACGGCCGTAAGGCCTCGGGTGCGGCAGCTGTATGTGGCAGGCGTGCGGCTGTGTGCAGCACGCCGGGGCTGAGGAGATGTGGCTTACTGGATACTGGTACACTTGTGCAGCTGTCATTGGTGCATTGCTGCTGAGTGAACGCGGTATGGGATAGCGGCTGTGGGTGGTGGGGAGATGAGAGCACGGGATGCAGGTATGCGCGAGGCTTGCAAGTGGCGGCACCGCCACGCCAAGCAAGTACAGAGTACGGGACTGTTCCAGTAGTGTGGTGTACCGCACGAGGGATGCAAGGCCTCCATCGACACGTGGTCTTGGGATTAACTGGGATTCAAAATGCGGTTTTCGCAGGGGTTGGCGTGGCCCTGGGACATGCCGTCGGGTACGAGACGCTGAGGGTTTGAAGGATCCTGATTCTGGTGGACTCCTGTGCCGTGAGGTGCAACTTGCCTCGTACTTTGACATAGAGCGTTACAGTAATGCGCAGAATGCGCGCCATTGTTGCACGGAAAGGAGGTCACTTGACATGATGTTCGTCGATCTGTGACTCGTACAATAGCACATAAGTTGTTCGAGCCCAGCTCCGAGGGTTGCTACAGTACCGTGTGCAAGGCGTCGACCACGTGCCGGTACTATCGCCACGCTGCCCTTCTCGGCAGCAGGATACAACAGGATACCGTACAATATTGCCCAGGTCTTGCCATTAGAGGCCCACACCAAACAGGCGGCCAGGCATCCCACCAACAATAACATGTAGGGTCCCCATGAGATTTGGGGATCTGGTGAAACCCCGGGGGGCCTGGGCCGGGTCAAGTGTGCCTCACGCCGGTAACCGCACCTTATTCCAGAGTACCACAAGCGGATCGCCGAACCCTCTTTACACAGAAGCATCCCGCCCACCCGACCCCACGTACCAGAGTAAGCCATGCAAATCAACGCCTGCTGCCTCGACTGTGCTGGGCCAGCAGCACCCGCAAGCACCCCGACCTGCCGAAGCCGTGCATACCAGTACAACTCGTTCATATGCTCGCTGCCTTCCTGCACAAGTTTTACAGCCAACATGACCAATAATCAACTGCAGCGAGTGTAAGTTACATAAGCCCTTGAGCTTCACGAGCCTAGGGGCCGCTGTTGTTGTTATTCGACTGCACAGCGCTCGTGCGCTGCTGGTAGGCCAGCGACACGCACGCGCTGGCCCGCTTGCGGTACATGTCCTTGCTGCAGTTCTGGTACATGGCGGTGCCGAGGGAGGCCCCGCGTCGGCGGTGCTGGTGGCGGCGCGCTGCTGCTTGAGCATCTGCACGCTGGTCTTCATCGCCGCCACGCCCTCCTGCGTGAACTGCAGGTCCGTTGCGCGAGGGCCGGGGAAGCGCGCACACACGTTCAGCCAACGACCATGCCAATGGAAGAAGCGCTGCAGCCGAAGTGCATGTGTGCTCCATGGCCAGACATTTGGTACATCTTGAGTTCTCGCTCGGACCAAGGCAGCTAGGCATCAAGGCGGCATATGCAACTCGCCTGTAGGTACCATGAAGTGTACAGCGTGCCACCGCACGACCAACACGACGCACCTCGTATCGGGGCCTGATGCTCTGCCGCGCCACCTGCGTCTGCTCCCTGAACACCGCCACGTGGCTGGTCTGCAGCGGCGCGGACGCCAGCCTGCCCATGTGCGTGTCCAGCAGGCTGTGCGCGGGCGCCACGTCCGACCCCCCGCCCTGCTCCGCCAGCCGCTGCGCCTCCTCAATAGCATCGATGGTCTCGAAGCGCAGCGCCGTCACAAACACCACCTCGGCAGGCAGCACACCCGGACCGCGACCGCCCGGGCGCCGCGCCACGCGCAGAACGGCGCTCTCCCGCCGCTGCAGCCCGCTGCTCACGTCCGTGTACTCCAAGACCACGTCGGCGACGTCCACCGTCTCGTCCTGCTGCTGCTGGTCGCCGTTTACCGCTGCAGGGGATGTTCCCTCATGGTGTGCGTCCTCGCCGGCCTCTTCCGCGATCTGGGTCAGGGGCGGGGGGCTGGAGGAGCCACCCGGGGGGCCTAGCTGCGGCAGCTGGAATGTGACCAGAACCTCCCGGCTCTCCTCTGCGAACACGTCGTTGAAGGCGGTGGCGGTGGGGACCGGTTCGGGCGTGGCGGCGGCGGCGGGAGGGATGCTGCGGCCAGCGCGGCCGCGGGCCAGTGCGGCGGAGGCCGTTGCGGCGGCGGAGGCGGAGGCGTTGGTGCGGCCTCCCGACCTGAAGGCTGTGAGGGCCACCCCCTCCACGGGTGTGACGCTGACGCGCACGTCCTTGGCCACCACGGACAGCAGCCCGCCAAGCGCTGGGGGAAGGGGCCAAGTGGGGAAGCGGGGAAGTTGGAAGGTGGACAACGGTTGGTTCCATCTCACTCCCTCAAGCGTTCGGCAATTGATGGGTATTCGCGCGAATCAGGACGGCTTATGTTGGGCAGCGAGTGGCAACGGCGATGGCGGCTGTGTGGACAGTGCTCCTGGCAGCACTGGCAGCACTGGCAGCACTCTTCTGTCAACGTTCTTCCTGTGAGGCCGTGTACGCCAGCACCGACCGGGACAAGCGCCTCATGCCCTCACCATCTCCGAAGCCTGCGGCGATGTCGTCCACTGTGCGGATGTAGTAGTACACGCCGCTCTGCGCCTCCGCAACCGCCTGCAGCAGCTCCACGCTGTGCCCCTCCCCGAAGCCGAACGTGTGCACCGTCACGTGTTGGTCGGTGGGCGCTTGCGCACGCTGCAGCCCCGCCAGGATCTCCACCGCGCTTGTGGGACCTGCAACGCACGGACGCGTGTGCAAAGTAAAAGAAGGACGTATCACACGACGTGAGCAGGAACGGGCAACAGCCCGCCGTGCTTGGCCTGACAGCGTCGCTTGGCCGTACTGCTGCAGCCGAGCAGCCTGCAATGTGCAGCAAACGCACCGTCCGTGGCCTGGCCGTCGGTGAACAGGAAGCAGCTGTGCACCACGCGGCTGCCCGCCAGCGCGCGCTCCGCCTTCATCTGCTGCCGCAGCCCCGCCTCCAGCCCGTCGTACAGCGCAGTGCTGCCGTCCGCCGCCAGCGCCTCCACCACCACGTGCGCCAGGGCCTTGGCGGGGCCAGTCATGCGCACCAGCGGCAGGTCGTCACGCACTGTGCCCGAGTAGCTGATCAGGCCTGCACACGACGGGCGCGGACGCGAACGCGGCATTGAGTCAAGAATATCCGTAGATTACACTTACAAGGGTTTACGGTACTGTGACGCGCGATTACAGGACTGGTGCTTGCTGTGTTGTACCGCGTTCGTACTGAAGAAGGATGGTCACAGTCTGCATATGTAGACCAAGTTCCGCACTACCACGTCACGACTTTGTGTTTAGCAGGGTTAATATGTAGCATGTGGTACGGTACTGGGAGGTAACAGAGTGGCAGGTAGGCAGGTGCGGTCCAGGACGCGGTGTGGCTGGCGGGCGTCCGGCTGGTGGCTGCTGGCAGCCCGGTACTGACCGAGGTAGTCATCTTCGGACAGCTGGTCGATGAGGAAGTGGCACGTCTCCTGCACCAGCGCGATGCGCTCCCCGGACATGCTGCCCGAGCGGTCCAGCACGCACGTGAGCGCCACGTGGCCACGCTGCGCCACCTGGGCAGCGGCCTGGGGACCGGACGCATGGGGCGTGGGCAACGGAGCTGGGTGTGTGATGACACAGGGGTGGCCGCGGCAGCAGGCCGCCGAGTGAATATCCGCGCAGCGCAGCTTGCCCAAAACGGAGCATTGCTGCCCCTGAGGAGCTAAGCGTGTGCTGTGCCGTGGCTCCCGCACACGCGTTAAACCCTAAGCGCCCCCACCAAGCCGGCGCCCCTACCTTGAGGCTGACCACCGCCCGCACGTTCTCGTCCTTGCACGTGCCGTACACGTCGTACTCGGACACCACGCGCAGCGCCAGCGCCTCCTTGGGCCCCTGCTGGCTCTGCGCCTGCACCTGTTCCTTATTGCGAGCAGCCTCGGTGGGCGACGCTGCATTGTCCTCCACGGTCAGCCCCTCCACCTGCTCCCGGGCCTTCAGCAGCAGGCTCTGGATCTTGGCCTCCATGTCGGGCACGGGCTGCATGGCGATGATGGGGGCCGGGCGCAGGGGGGCTGCGTCGGGGCCCTGGGAGGAGGCGGAGGCGGCCATGGAGCTGAACAGCGGGCGGAAGTCGGGGCAGGTGGCGGCCAGGGACAGCAGCCGGTGGCGGTGGGGCAGCGGCAGCTCCGCGGCCTGCGGGTGTGGGTAGAGGCAGCGAGGGGGGCGCAGGTGAACAACTGGTGCGAAGTGTAAGTGCGGTGAAGGGTACAATGTGTGGTGCGCGCTGGGCTGGGGTCTGTGATGCAGGGTCAAGCTTGCGTGGCGGCTTCAGTGCGGGCACGGAGTTTGAACAGCAGGCACAGCTTACCGTTTGCAGCAGGCGGTGCGCAGCCTGCACGTGTGCTGGGAGGTGGTCCAAGGACGGGGTATCATTGTCCCAAGGTGCCAGCACGCCGCGGGCACGGGGCATTTTGTTCTGCAGCAGCTGCTGCTGCTGCTGCTGCTGCTGGGGCGTGGGCGGGGGGCGGCGAGGGGAGGGACTGCCCTGCTGCGGGGATTTGGAGCGGCTGCGTCTGAGGAGATTCATTACGGACTGCACAATGCCTGGACGGGGCCGCTGGACCTGCTGAGCCTGAGACTGGGGCTGCGGCACCTGAGCAGGGGGCTGTTGCGCCTGCTGCAGAGGCGCCTGTGTTTGTGGGGATTGCATCTGCTGCAAGGGCTGCTGCACTTGCGGTGAGGCCTGCTGCGCCTGCTGTGGGACTTGCTGCGTATGCATAGGGTTCTGCTGCATTGGCAACGGTGAAGCGCGTTGCCTACGGGCCTGGGGGCTAGTCGATGCCAGATTACGTCCAGGTGGCTGCTGCTCTTGCCGTTCGCCTGCGGACAGCGGATGAGCCACGGATAACTTATAGCCATTACAGAGCCATCGAACGTAGTTTGCGTCCCCACCCTGCATTGCAACAGCACAGGGCTGGAAAACCGTGTGGGTGACGTGACGCGGAGGGCCTGGGCCTGTCGCCAACCGCTGCAGACCGCACAGGCTCATTCCAATGCGCCAGGTAATTCTTGTTTTAACCGTCAGCTGTTATGCTTTTCATGGCAGGTTGGGGCAGCCTCTCACGTCTCGGGAACTCCTCGACACAGCTACCGGCAGGTGACGAAACACTCCACCTAACGGACTTGCCTTCTGAGAATCCCGTTCAATTAATTGAGCCCTCGACAGTGAACTGCTCAGCCACTAAGGCTTCTGTCTGCGGCGCGGCAAGGAACAATTGCCCGAACAGCCGAATGCGGTTTCTTGTACCGTTAGGCACGCAGTCCGCTGGAGAGCACAAGGCAACTGTTTGTTAAAGGTGAAATTGCACTGGGAGCATGTAGGATGCACATATAAGGGCATGGCTGAGGACGCGGAACCTAAGGCCCAATGCCGTACGTCAGTTGCAGGCGGAAGGTAGGAGTACTTGTATGGCAGCTAGATCGAGACAATACCCAGAACACGCACCGACCGACGACGCAGATAGGCAACCGATGCATCAGCAGCTGCCTTGAGAATGTGAAAGCAGCTAGCAGTGCGTCTTTGCTGTATGGGAGACTCCCCTGAGAGCAACTTACGTGACCCCTGCCGCACTGTCAGTGATCAATGCAATCCGCTGCTCTGGGTGCAGCAGGGTGCAGCTATGACATTGATCCCCATCCTGCCTAGCCCCCACCTTGCCCTGCCCCAGGTCTAGCTTCCCCCTACCCATGCCCTGCTTTATCCGTGCAGACATTGCAAGGCCCTGGCTTCAAGGCTTCCCCTGCAGGGGAGCCAGCTCCCCTGATCCCCTGCCCCTGGCATTCATCACCAAGCCTCCATTAGCGACTGACAATCTGAGTTGTGCTAAACACTGTCTTCCGCTTCAGCGAACTGTCTTCCGCTTCAGCGAATTCAGCAGGGTCTGTTGCAGGTCACCTCTATTTACATGGGCCAACAGATCAAAGCCGTGGTCCGGTCACAACCGGTCCCTTTTGGTAGGCCGAGCAGGCCCAGGGATGTCGTCTATGAACGGCAGCAAGCAGTTCCCGGAGAAATAAATAGTGCTGCTCATTGGCACACTCCGCACTTGCCCTGCCTTGCTCGCGTGCAGCAAACTGTAATCCGTCATGAATGCCCTCGTCGTGCGTCATGTCAGCTCCACTTATTCGCCTCCAAAGCCGCTAGCATGCAGAGGCTCTCGTACATAAAAACACTGGCACTCCCTGCCGCAATTTCGGCAGTTGCCCAGCTCAGAGTAGCCTAGCAGAGAACAGCTCGCAACAGCTGCACTTCACACCGCTCCTGCACGGAGACCTCCATCTGATGCTGCCCCATGCCCCGGTGCCGCCGGTGGCATGCCGCACCAGCGTCCCTCAACCTTTCAGCACAGCACACAGCCCGCAACCTAACAAACCAGCAACAGCAACAAAAATGCACAACCCGGTGTCATGTCAAATAGTCAGCTATACCGTGTCAGTAATACCGTTACGCTGACTGGGCCGACCATTGCAAACCCCAGCCAGCAGGCGAGAGGCTACCTCATCCGCTCGCTCAAGACCGCGGGCAATGGCCCGGAGCACCACCCACCACACTCGTTGTCACCACCCTACCAGCTCAAACCCAAAACCCACGAGGCCAACGTCCCTTCACCACCTGAGCACGCTTACTTCTTGCCGGCCTCGGCGGGCTTGTGGAACAGCAGCAGGTGCATGGGCGTGAACACGCCCGTCTCGCCGCCGGCCACCAGGCTGCGCGCCACCTCCACCAGCATGTGGTGCACGTCCTTGAGGCCCTGTGGAAAGAGCACAGGCAGCCGTCAGGAGAGTGTATACTGACTGCACGACCATATACCGCTCCAAGCACAGCACCACGCCCGACCCTTGAAGCTGCGCTACACATGTGCTACTGCCCGGGGCCCTGCGAAGGAGGGCATTGAGAGCTAGGTGTCATAGGAACTGATGTGACTGTGGGCAGTATGGCGACGAGGGGAGGGTCTGCAGCCAGCACCCGGTGCCCACCTTGGGCGCCAGGCCGAGGGCGTCCACGGTGCTGACCATGGCGTGGTTGATCTGGTACGTGTACTTGCCCATGCGCAGGCGGTTGTACCTGCAGAGAGCGAGGAAGGACACGGCAACATGAAAGGAGGGAACCTGGTGAGCCGTCAGCAGCGAATACTGGGGAGCAATGCAGGTGTTTGGCGATGCTGTGCAGTGCGCCCTTAAAACACCCCGCGCTAACGGCACCTCTGCCAGAGGTCGTAAGGCTAGCAGTTCGTTATCCCTTTTCAATGGGTAGGGAACAGCTCGCACCAGGCGGTGGTCAGTCGGTCAGAGCCTTCCGCGGGCGAGCTCCCGCTTCCCTCCCTACGGATACCCCGGGTCGGGTCGGGGCCGAGCCAAGCGTGCATTGGGGTGCAACCGGGAGCCGGGAGGAGCAGGAGGAAAAGGAGCGAGCGAGCCATGCTTACAGGCTGCCGGCCTTGAGAAGAGAGCGTGGCGGAGGCCGGCGACGTGCGAATGCTGACGAGGTCGAGCTCAGTGCATGCACAACGTTAATGCGGCGCTGTGCCCCACGTCCAGACCCGTACTTATCTACGGGCAGACTGCTTTTCGTTACCGTTGGCCACTTGCGGGTGCGGCTGGGCTCATTTCCGCAGCACCACCAACCCCAACAGTGCAGCAGGCATCCCTACGCAGGCAGCACATCGCAGCGGAGCTGTATCTACATTCACGACTTTGTGGAACCGGGACCCCTGCACCCACCAAGGGCCGGACACGACGGAGGCATCGGCCAGGTCCATGGACATGACCAGGTCGAAGCCCACGTTCTTGCCGGCGTCCTCCGCCTGCTTGTAAGTGCGCATCTCCTGCGCAGGGGATAGCAAGGGGGAGGCAAGTGTGTTGGTCAAAACGGATCGGGGGAGAGGCTGTCAACGGTAATCCATCCTTGCGCCCGTACGTGAGATGCCCGCCACGCCCGCCAAGCCATGCGAATTTGCCCTGGCCACAGTTTCGTGCCCTCAACCTTACAACAAGGCATCAGCCATAGGGGCGGAGGGCAGGTATTATGGCCCACTCTGCATCTGCCTGGCCCTACGTGTGGCACGGTGACGTGTTTTGCACAGGCGCCCTCACCGGCAGGCCGTTGCCGAAGTTGATCTCGTCAATGATCTTGACGTGCTGGGCGTTGTTGGGGTCGAACTTGTTGGTGGACACCCACTCGTACGACACGAAGTAGGACCCGGGCTTCAGCACGCGGAAGATCTCGCCGTACACGGACTCAAGCTGCGGGCCATGGTGAGGCGGTAGGAAAGAGGGTTAAGCTCAAAGCAAGGAGGCACCACCCAGCCACAGTGTC
This sequence comes from Chlamydomonas sp. KOR1, assembly GCA_036984285.1. NCBI lineage: Eukaryota > Viridiplantae > Chlorophyta > Chlorophyceae > Chlamydomonadales > Chlamydomonadaceae > Chlamydomonas > Chlamydomonas sp. KOR1. Next base: position 210,033 of record BQMZ01000305.1, on the reverse strand, counting down.
CTTGGGCACGCCACAAGAGGTGTAACGCATGTGGCCACGGCATTCAACATGAAAAAGGACAGGCAGTAAGAAGTACAGTGCTGGAGTTACGGCAAGGCAATGGACCCAAGCAGGTGAAAGGTTGCGGCAAGCCGACTGCGACCCGAAGGTGACCTCCTTAGCAAGCGCGTGCGATGAGGACACCTCCTCACCGTGGGGGCGTGGCACGTCGCCTCGATGGCGTAAGCACCATCGAAGGTGTTGTCCTTGAAAGGCATGTTCAGGAAGTCGCCGCGGACCACCTCGGTCAGCGGGGCCAGCCCTTGCTGCAATGACAGAAAATCGGGGAGCAAAATTGTCACATTCCCGGCCATCATTCCTTACCGCGGTCAACCTAGGGGGACAAAGGGGTACCGGTTCGGTCATGGAATTGGCGCCTGATCGCTCACCCGCTTGTTGTGAAGGGTGGCGCGGTCGACCTGATACTGGTTGATGGTGATGCCGGTAACGTGGGCACCGCTCACAGCGGCAATAGTGCGCATGGGCCCGCCAACACCGCAGCCGCAGTCAAGGACCTTCTGGCCAGGGCGGACGCGCAGCAGCGCAGCGACGCGCGCCTCGTGCGCGGCCTCCGACGCCCAGATATTCTTGTGCGGAAGCTTAGGCGAGAAGTGGAAGGACTGACCCCAGCCCCACTCGTAAATGTCGGTCACAAGGCTGTAGAAGACGTCGACCAGCTGCACCGTCTTCGAGCGGTCCACAATGCCCTCGCCCGCGCCCTTGCCGTAGCTGTCCGAGTACGCAGAGAACTCATCCTTGACCTTATCGGCCTCAATAGAACCACCACCGAGCTGCAGCGTCGATGGCTTGTGTGCGATTCCGCGCTTCTGCGCGTACCACTTAGCTACAAGGTAGACGCCGGCAAGACCGCTGCCAATGCCAACCGCATATTGCTGAGTGGTAGTCAGCTTGTTGAACTCGGCCACTGCCCTCTCATAGGCAGCGGTCACGACCGCAGGGGCCGCGATGGTCATGATCGTAAGCGTTAGGAGAGAGTGAGAACAGAACGATATTGAGTGGTTAGCTGGCAAGACTTGAGCGAGGTCTGCCACTTCAAGTGTGGCGCCAAAGGGTCTTATAGGGTCGCGCGCGCAAAAACTGTAAGCCTTGCTCCGAAATCCGGCGGAGCCCCGACGGATGACAGAATAATGGCCGTCTCCCAAATGACAGTAGTTGACGGTGGTTCAGAGCCGGTGCTCTCAGGAATATATTATGCTGCGGGTGTAACGGGACTAATCTTTTTGCGAGGAGGAGCGACGGACGGCCGCTGAGCGCTTACGGCCGGGCACCTTCCATTCAAGCACCTGACAGTTTAATATAATAGAATCATATAAAGGGTTCAAGAATTTGTCTCTGTTTGCCGTCGACAAGCTCCTTTATGCGTGTCACCCTCGACCTCCTGCGCGGCTGCCACCCGTCTGGCCCAGGGCCCCGTCTGCTGTCCGTGCTGCGCACCAGGCCAGCCGCAGCACCCCTTCCGCGACCACCAGTACTCCCGGGCCTTAATCAGAAGGGTAGTGCACTGAACAGCAGCTGCACGGCAGCAGTAACTTGCTTGCCAGCGCCAAGCGGCGGGAACACCTGCAGGCCCAGCAGCAGGCACAGCTGTCGAGGTGCTGCTACCCCACCCTCTAGGCAAGTTGGTGGCATCACCAGCAGCGGCTGCTGGAGTATCAGGGCCGCTACCATCAACAGCAGCCGAGGGCGTGTGAGCACAGCGGCCATGCCCACAGCAATGGAGACGAGCAACGCAGCTGTGGCCGCCGACGGGCCCTTGAAGGTAAACGGCGGGGAGGTTCTGCCAGCAGTGGCAGAAGGATGTAATGGCTGCTTGCCAGGCAAGGCCTGTATCATTGCCAACAAGAGGCACAATGATGGGGCAACGGCGTTTGCGCTCAAGCGTGCATCATGCGAAGGTGTCCCTGGCATACCTGTGCCACGGCAACCCCAGCCAAGGGACGCATGCAGGCTAACCCTTTCGCCCTGATGTCTTACTGCACGCCGTACGTTGCGGATCCGCTCGGAATGCGTCCATGCTGCATAGCACCTTTGGCCCTGCTGGCGCCAGGCCCCTGTGCCTTCCTCCGCTGCATGTTGGCGTCACAGGGCACCACCTGCTGGAAGTACGGCACCCACCCATGCCCTCAACACACGGGTCACCAACTTCACACTCTAAAAGTCAGTCAGGCTAAGGAGCCCTTGATCTATGAAACACCTGTTGTGGCAAGATCCCCCATCTCGTCACCTGCGTGCCACCGGCTCCGCTTCCCCTACCCCTACCCTATGGCTCCAGGCCTACGTGCGCTGCCCCCCCGGCGACGACAAGCTGGTGGTCAGTGTCACGCTGGGCACCAAGACGTGCAACCTGAACAGGTGGGTCACGGGACAGGGGGAGAGAGAACGCGGGCTGGCGCACAGCAGCAGAAGCGGCAGCGGACGACGGCGGCGGCAAGCAGCCTGGCAGTATGCCTGCTGCACCTGCAGGCCATGTTGCGAAGGGACCAGGGTTTGGCATGGTTCAGGGGGATGTATGTTGACATTCGAGGGCCTAGTGAATGGCCAAGGAAGCACCAGATTGGGCGTGGCTTTTGCTGCAGCGGTCCGTGCGAGGGTCCATGCGCCATCAGTCCAGGGGCGCCCACTGCCCCACGGGTCCTCCCGCGTTCGCACGGCACTCTGCCAGTACCACACTGCAAGGCGCACCCAAAATGGAACAGCTATGCATCTCAACCGGCCTGTGCCCGCCCTGCACCCACAGCGCGCTGGCATGCCACAGGCACGTGTCGTATATCCACGTCGTTGCAATTACTACCGTCGATGCCTGCAGGCCCACCGACGAGCCCCTGGAGAAAGCACTGGCGCGCCTGGCCAAGAACCTCACGGCGAAGCCTGCGAGTGGGTAACCTGCCTGCCCGCACTCTTGCTGTTGCTGTGGCATGTCACACCGCTCTTGCGCGACCCAGCTAGCTGCAGAGGTGGCACGGTGTGCACGAGCTTGTTACGAAGTGCAACTAGCTTGAGTACCCATGCACGCAGGGGACACTGCTGTTTGAACCAGCGATGGTGCCGTCGCGCACGCGGTCGGCAGCGCTGTTGCCGTCAGCGGCTGCGTTTGCGGTACAGGAGCCGGGCGTAGTTCGGTGCACACTGCCGGTATCCTGCATGGCGCCGCCCCGGCCCCTCATCCCCTTTCCTTCCCCTCCCCTTCCTGCCCCCCACAGAGAAGGAGAAGCGCAAGAAGGGCCAGGGCACGGACGCCTCGGTGGACGACCCCGCCGCACCCCCGGCGGTGCTGTACGAGGATGAGCAGGGCACAACGTGAGGAGGGGCGTTGCACGCTGGGGCCCTAAAATGGAGTTGTGAGGGCAATGGCAGCGAGATTCTGCCGCCCGGCCCCCTGGCGATTTGCCACTCCTGTCCATTTTCCCTCGTCTGCATCTGTGACCGGGCGCTCACAGCCGCCGCTGCCTGCCCTGCCCCCATCCCCGTCCGCACGCCACCACAGGCCGGTGGATGTGTCCCTTCCCAACGGCGAGGCGTGGCGGCGAGGCCGCGTGCTGGCGGTGGGGGAGGCCCGGTTCGCCGTGGAGTACAACCCGCCCACCGTGGACAAGGTGCGCGGGAAGAGGGAGGAGGGGGGCGTGTTCCCGCTGCAACGAGTACAGGGCTGTTCTTGAGCAGCAGGCTCCACAGCGACCATAGGTTACCGCATGTTTGTGCAGGACTGAGCGGTGAGCTGCTGCCATCCACAATGTCATAAACAGCGGACCGCCTGTTTGTCGTGCCCCGCAGCTGAGCGTGGACCGCCTCCTGATGGTGGGCTACCCCACAGCGGCGGCTGTCACCGTGAGTTCGGGGCAAGGGTGGAACGGTATTCTAGATAAGTTGAAACATAGGTGCAAAAGTTTCATTGGAGGGCGGGTCGGGGAGGCCGAGGGGGATGAGGAAGACGTGACCCGGGCGTGGCATGTCCCTGTGGGGCAGAGGGTTACCATGCGAGCCTTTGCCCGCAGCGTACTGCTTCGGGAGGATTGCACCGGACTCGCAGCCCGTACCACCAACAGCCTGCGCTGCAAACGTAAGGATATGATCTGGAGGCGGCGATAGCCCAAGCTTCGATCTAACCTCCCAACAGTCCTCCACCCCGCCTGGCGCCTACTCCGTCCTGCAATCTACCTGCACACCTTTTTGGCGCGACCTTCAGCACATCATGCCGCATCCTTATACCCTATGTGCCACTGCGCCCGCTGCCTCGCCCATAACCCTCCTGCATTGTCCCCCGTGCGCCTGCCTGGGTCGCCATGCCGCCTCGCAGCTGTGCTTCGCGGACCCTGACGCCTGCACGTGGCGCTGGTCCGCCAAGCGCGCGGGCAGCACCGAGTGGGAGGACAGGCCGTGCGCCAGCCAGTTCTACACGCCCGGGCCAGAGGACGAGGGCTGCGTGCTGCGCGTGGAGTGCGTGCCGGGCGCGTGGAGGCGCGACGCAGGGCAGGGCGACGTGTGGCGGGGGGAGGCAGTGTCGGCAGTCACAGGTGGGTGCGGGAGGGGCGGGGCGAGGCGTGGGTGGATGGAACCGGGGCTGGCACGGGGGATTGCATTAATATCGGTCAGTTAAAGTCGTGCGACATCGGGGCTCAACCATATATCATTCGCATCAGGGGTCGCTTGCTCCCACTGCCGGGGCTACGGGGTTCAGGCCAAGGAGTAAGGTGGCATGGCATTATTGTGCCGGCAGCACGTGCGGATAAAGCCCCATTTTTTTATCGTGTTTCTACGCTTCATGTCGCCGCCCTCCCCGCCATCGATGTATTCAGTTGCGATGAGCATGTTCCACTTGCCACCGTCCTCCATTATTTGTACCAGCAAGTCCTTCTCGGTGTCGGTCGCCGGCCCCTGCAGGCGCCGTATCGCACGGCCCCGCCACGTGCTCCGCAACGCTGCGCTGCGCCCACACGCCGCGGCACGTGGCGGCGCCCGCCTTCCGCATCCTGTCGTACAACATCCTGGCGGACCAGTACGCAGGGTCGGACTACGCGCAGAACGTGCTGTTCAACTACTGCCCCAAAGAGTGAGCGAAGAACGGCAAGGGACTCGGGTCCCGGCGCAACTTTGAGTGCCTGTAGCTGGTTTTCCGCCACGTTGGCTTAAACAGCACTGCCATAACCAACAAGAGCGACGCTCTCGCAGTGTCTTGCCTCCCATGTGCGATGTAGCTGCCTCGCTGTAAGGGTACTTGGCTTCTCCCGGGCCCCAGGTGCCTGGACCCCGACTACCGGCGGCCGCTGGTGCTGCGCGAGCTGCTGGGCTACCACGCCGACGTGGTGTGCCTGCAGGAGGTGGACGAACGCACCTTCACGGACTACCTGCGACTGCACCTGGGGCTGCGGGGTGAGGGGACCACCGTGGCGAGTGAACGTGTGCGCTGTGTGGGACTAGAGTTTGCCTGGGTTGGCCTGGCAAGCAGGCAACACGAGGTGCAGCTGCGAGCGCCTCCCGCTGCCCGTCTAACAGCCACAGGTGCTATTGCCATTTGTGGTTGTTGCGCACAACCTTACGCCGACATCCAACTCACCCCTACACCCCTTCCTGGCGCTTCACGCGTAACCCCCACTCGCACCAGGCTACTCCGGCCACTACACCAACAAGCAGGGCAAGGTGCGGGAGGGCAGCGCGACCTTCTGGCGCATGGACCGCTACCGGGCGCTGGCCCACCGGGACATCAGGCTGCGGGACGCCTTCGCGGCGCCGCTTCCTCCGCTGCACGCGCAGTTCCAGCCGCTGCTGGACGCCTCGCCCGAGCTGGCGCACGCGCTGCAGCGGGTGACCACCATCGCGCAGGCCACGCTGCTGGCGCCCGTGGACCCCGCGCAGGGAGGTGCGTGGGCAGCGGGCCGGGAGGGTGTTCGGGCACAAGCGGGACACATCACGCAGTGAGGGGACCTAATGCACATGCGTCGGCTTCCCTCCTCGTCGGCACATCGACGTGTCTCCCGTGGTTATCGGAGGATGAGTGCCGTGTTTGGGTTTGAGCTTGCACAACGGTCGAGCCAAGGGCCCAAGTCAGGGCTAATAGTGGGACACGAGGAGGTTGGGGTGTGCTTGTGGAATAGGCGTGTGTGTGCGTGCTGCAAGCGCCAGTGATCTCGCGGAGAGTGATGTGTTGTGTGGGTGTGGCTGTGGTTTTGGAGGAGGGGGGACGGTACAACATCCGTGGGTGTAAGGGCTGGGCAAGCGCTCCGGCCTTATGCTCTGGCCAAGCGCCATGATCAAAACTGGCACTACCGGCATGACAACGTCCAAGATGAGGTCGGCTTCTCTTGACCTCCATGCACATGCACGGCCCTGTTGCACGCTTTACGCAGGTGGCTGCCTGTGCGTGGTCAACACGCACCTGTTCTTCCACCCCTACGCGCCCCACATCCGCACCATGCACACCGCGGCCATCCTGGAGGAGGCGGCGGCCTTCCTGCAGCAGGCGGCGGAGGACCCGCGGGTCGGCGCCGCGCTGGGTGGCAGCCGGCCCACGGTGCTGTTTTGCGGGGACCTCAACTCGGACCTCAACGACGGCATCCCAGGTGCGCTCATCGCGGCATGGAGCATACAAGACTGCGTAGGCGTGACCAGCCGGAGTGTTGGCACTTCCTCGGATGCCCTGCCAAGCCGGGAAAGAGGCGGACCTTGTCCTTCTGCCTGGGTCTGCTGAGCCGAGCGTTGAAGGAAGGGGCTCACCCGATACCAAAACACAGAACCAACGCTGTACGTGTTTGCCACCACATGTCAGCAGCTACGCATTCCTTCGGACACGTGTCATCGCAATGCAATTGCGCACGCAGGTGTTGTTGAGCTGCTGCGCAGCGGCAAGCTGGCGGCCGACTACTGGGACTGGGTGCAGGGCGCCGCGTTCAAGTGGGGGATGGTAGGTGCTGCGAGACGTGGGCCAACGGGGAACAAGGTTCTAGTAACGCAAGGTGGTGGTAGTGGTAGTGGAAGTAGTAGCAGTATTAGCAGTACGGTGAGGATTTTCGACCCACTGCAGTTGCCGTCTGCCGTCTGCTTCAGCTTCCACAGCATGCGCCGGCCGGGGCGTAAGCGCCCCGTAGCAACAGTGGCGGTAGGGGCTGGGGCCCGGAGGCTGGGGCAGCGGGCTGGGGCGGGGCGCGAGGGCCTGGCGGCACACCCTGGGGCATGGCTGGAACCCCGATGCAAACCCCTGGGGGCAGACCTACGGAAGGCCTGCATCGCCGCCGACGGTGTCCTTGAAAATATCTGACCTGGACTTGTCACGCTGTTGCGGATGGTGTGGCAGGGCGAGGAGGATGCGGAGGCCATGGCTCAGGGCACCGCACAGATCGCCGCGGCACAGGCCCAGACACAAGACGCCGGCAAGGCCACTGGCGGCGCCGCTGCCGCCGGCGCAGCGCCGCCGCCACCGTCGTCCGGCTCCGACCCAGCCGCCGCCGCCGCTGCTGCCGATTCGCTGTTTGCCGCCGACGGCCACGCGTTTGACAGCGCCGAGTCCACTCCGTCGCACCCCATCGCGGTGACAGGCATCGACATCGCGTCGCCGTTCACGCTGCGCTCGGCGGACGACCTGCAGACGCCCTACACCAACTACACCTCGGGCTACAAGGCGCTGCTGGACTACGTGTGGTGGGTGCTGGCATGTGCACAGTGTGTAGACTCGGAGCCCGGAGCTACAGGAAAGCAGCCAGGACCTGACATACACAGTGCGTCTGTGTGTTATACCAAGACCTAACGCTTGTCTGGTGAGCCAGCGGCTGGCCGTTTGCGGAGGAATGCTTCCCCACCGTGTGGCCCTTGTCGCCGCTGAGCTGTTTTTGTTGCCGCCCTGCTGCTGCCGCTCCTTCCCCTGCTGCAGGTACGAGGAGAGCACGCTGCGTGTGGCTGGCACGGCCCCCATCCCCACCGTCGAGGAGCTGGGCTCTTTCATCCCGTCCCGCACCTTCCCCTCGGACCACCTCGCGGTGAGGGGAGCAGGGAAGGCGACGAAGGACGAAAGAGGCTGCTGCATGCGTGTCCGGCACCACCACTGCGTCTTTCCACATATTAACCCTGCTAAAACACAGTCGTGACGTGGTAGTGCGGAACTTGGTCTTGACGGAGGTGTTGGCATGTCCAGCGGCGTCTCCCGAAGGCAGGCAAACAGAATGCGTGCCGCAGCTTTGGCGAACGTACCTGAGTGAACTCACCTCACGGTATTCCATATAAATAAAGCTGGGGCATGCCAGCCCTGCTGACTCCCTGCCGCGAAATGCTCCTATGTCGTGCGTAGCGCCCCGTCTTTCCACATGCACACGTACATGCAGCACAGGATATGCCAAGCTGCCATTTTGGTTTGACCTTTCATGCCCCTCTGTGTATCACGAACGACGGAACGTGCTGCATTTCGCATGGCTGCAGGTGGTGTACGACTTCGAGTGGCGCGGTCAGGAGGCCCACAAGTGATGCCCTCATGCCGCGCGCAACCGCACCATTGACGTGATACAGCAGCAGGATGTATGACTGAAACCGTGGGGACGCCGTACTATCCGTATAATTGCGGCGGTAGTGAGTGGCGAGGTAACCAGCTTGCTGGCCCCGTACTGTGTGCAATCGTTGTAGGGGCCTTACCCCCAAGAGAGGCCCCGACGTTGCTGTGCGGGTCTCGGTGGCGTTCATGACTCGTATGCAATTGGTATGAAACGGACGAGAGTCATGCACTGCAAGGCGAGACGGACGGAGTGAGGGGCTAGATGACGACTTTGGTTTGCACCTGGAGTGCAGTGCTTGCTGACATGGTACGTGCAGGCACAGTGCGAGACTGGGGCGTGCATGTCTTCCACGGAGGGGTGGGAGCCGTGTTCAAGGTTGCAACTGGCAAGGGCGCGGTGTTCTGTTCTGTTCGTGTTGGAACACAGCGCAGCCACAAAAGGGCAGCAGCTGTGTTCCCCTGTAAGCTCGTTTGCTGCAGGGGTCCCTGGGTTAGCTGTGACGCTGCACTTCGCTGCGCTGCATCAGAGCACATGCACGTGTGGGGTCAGCCCATCTCTCGATTGCGTTAAGCTGTACATACAAGTAATATGAGTGCATTTTACACAGGATGATATCTACACAGGATGGTGTAAATATGTTATACACGCCGTAAGCCAGGGCAACAACCGGCAGAAGGGACGTGCTCCTTAAGGACTTGTGCGGCAGGCGAGCCTTACAATTGCAGCATAGCCTACAGCCGGGATAGATTATGGCAAGCTCAGACGGTGAACTGGAGGATGGCGAGGTCCATGAGGACCGTGCTGCAGACCTCGAGGTGCGCTTCGCTGATGCCTTGACCACAAACGCTTTGTTCATATCTCAGTGTTATAGTGCATTTGAATTTCACTTACAGGAGTCGGGCGAGGCCTCCGGCTGTGAGGGACCCGGAGAGAGGGAGCAGCTGAGCGGGGCTTTCCAGACAGGACAGCTTCACAAAATAGCTCCATCAATCATTGCTACTGAGAAGGATGATCATGACGGACTCCCAGCATCATTGCAGTCACCACCCCGCCATCGAGGTGACCTGGTGCTCGGAAAGCGCACCCGGCCCCCCGCGCCCGACGTCAGCCGCAGCCGGCCCAAGCCCGTTTCACACATCTCAGTGCCGCAGCCGCAAAAGGTCGATCGCGAGACGGAGGAGCTGCTGTCGGTGCTGAAGGAGTTGACACGCAGTAGCACTTTCCAGGACGTCATGCGTTCTCTGGACACCGTGTCAAAGGACCTGAAGCAGGCTATCAAGAAGCTGGACAAGGTCTTTCGACGTGTGCGGGTAGGTCGCCACACACGTGGGACCTGCGTGGGCGCTGCTTGCCCCCTTACCCCACCACCCGCGCCGCGGCCCCCCACCCACCCTCACCTGTGACGTTCGCTACAAGCCGATACGCCGACAGGTCTCCTGCCGTCCAGCCCTCTACCTGTCACATGGCCTTCATCATACTTACATGCTTGCAGCGTGCGCCTTGGCCGTTCTGTTAATCCACCCTTGCTGGTTCCCCACCCCCACAGCGCCGCAAGGGTGACAGCATCGAGGACTACCCCGACTGCTTCCAGTTCTCCCGGCGCATCCTGGAGGGCCTGCACAACATCAACCGATTCTCCTGCACCTCGGCGTTCCAGGCGGCGGAGGCCGAACCGGCCCGCGCCCTGTTCAAGGCGGCCATGAACTACCGCCACGACATCTTCAACGCAGCCCTTAAAGCAGAGCTGGAGCAGCTGGTGCGCTCCTCCAAAGCCTTCAAGTGCGTGCTGGACAAGGGTGGCAGCGGGGCGGCTGCAGCAGCAGGGGGCCGTGGCGGTACCCCCAACGCGGACACCTCCCGGCCGGCCGTCTCGGGTAGCAAGTCACCAGGGGTGCAGCAGGAGGAGCAGCGGGCCGATGCAGAGCAGGCGCCTGGGGACGGGCAGGAGGAGGCCGGGGTGGCAGGCGCGGGCGAGCCGACGCCTGCTGCGAAGCGTCAGCGGGTAGAGGAGAGCGGCGAGGCGCACCAGGTGAGGGCATGTGTCACTGGTGGGGATGTGGGCGGGTGCGGCTGAAAGCGGCAAAAGGGGCGGGGCGGAGGCATTCAGGCAGGCGGGCGGTAGGTTCAAGGGCATGTATGCAGCAACATACACCCCTGCCATGCCGTAGAAGTTGTTGTTGGTCGGGCAACTGCCCACTCCACATTTTGGGGGTAAGCACAGAGTGCGAGTAAGTTGCGCTGTTGCGTTGCGCGCACGTGCTCTTGCGCAGGCCGCGGCGGACGGCGACGCGGCGGCAGCTGAGGCAGCAAGCGGTGGGGCGGAGCGCCAGGCTGCGGGGCCGCCGCTCACCTCGCCTGCCGCAGCCTCGCCGCCGCCCCCCGCCGCTGGCGCCGCCAAGCCCAGTCTGGCCTCAGCCCCTGCAGGCGCCGGTTGCAGCAGCAGCCGAGTGGGCAGCACGCCTGGCAGCTTCAAGCTTCGCATCGTGGTGGCCAGCACGCCGGGAGACCTGTCGGCGGCCAGGGCGGCGGCTGCGGAGCCGGAGGCCATGTCCCCCCGCGGCGGCACAGCAGCAGCTGTGAAGCGCGAGGCTGAGGGTGGGGAGCGGCCGCAGCAGGAGGGGGCGGCCAGGGAGCGGGACTGGGAGGGGCGCGGCCGGGGTGGTGCGCATGCCGCGACCTCGTCTAGCAGCGGCAGGGACAGGGGCAGGGACCACGCAGCGCCTGCACAGCAGCAGGAGCAGCAGCAACAGGAGCAGCGGCCGGCATCGCCACTGCACGGCCCTGCCGCTCCGCTGCAGCCCCCGGAGTCGCCCGTGTCGGGCCCTGGCGAGGACGGGTGGGGTCAGCCGGGGCAGGGAGGGGCGGGCCAGGGCCAGGCGGACGCGGGTGCTGCTGCGGCTGCGCCTGCTGTCAGCGGCGCGAGCGGCAGGGATAAAGAGAAGGACAGGGACAAGGACAAGGAGCGTGTGCACTCGCACTCGCACCACAGCCGCGACAAGGACCGGGACCGCCATCGGGATGCCAAGGGTAGCGAGCGCGACAGGGACAGGGACAAGGGCAGGGAGAAGGACAGGGAGAAAGAGCGGGACAAGGAGCGGGACCGGGAGCCCCAGCGGCGCGACAGCGGCGGCAGCTCCCACCGGGTGTCCGGCTCCCGCCACCGCTCCGAGCCCCATTCCCATTCGCACTCCCACGCCCACCGCGACGCCTACCTAGCAGCCCCCGACACCCTCCACCCGCATCCTGACCCCGACTCCGTGGGCGACCCCTTCCAAGCGCACGACCATTCGCATGCCCACTCGGCGGAGAACGGCCCGCGCAGCAAGCCGCCACCGCCTCCCGCGGCCGCCTGCCAGCTGCCCCCGTCCACCGGCGTGCCGCCCTCTCCCACGCCGCACCCCTACCCTAGCCCCAACCTAGCGCTGGTGGTGGACCTGGACGGGGTCGCAGCTGACTCAGTGGCGGAGAGCCTCCTGGACGCGCACTCGCTGGCGGTGCTGGAGCGACGGCTGACGGCGGACGCAACGCTGCCGCCGTCACGGCGTGAGCTCTTCCGGCTGGAGCTGGGCACGGGAGCGGGCGCGGGCTCCTCCTCTGGCGCCGTGTGGGTTAAGCTGCGGCCGGGCGTCCGGCCCTTCCTGGCGCGCTGCCACGAGCGCTTTGAGCTGTGGGCGCACAGCCGGCAGGGGCGGCCATTCGCGGATGCGGTTTCGGAGCTGCTGGACCCGTCCCAGCAGCTGTTTGGGAGTCGCGTGGTGGCGCAGGGCGTGCTGGCCAAGCGGCAGCTGGCGACGCTGGAGGCACGTGTCGGGGCGGTGGTGGTGCTGGACACCCCGAACGCGTCGTGGATGGCGGACGGGCGCAGCCTGCTCGCAGCGCCGCCCTACCCCTACTTCGCAGCGCGGGCTGTGGGGCTAGGCCTGGGGCTTGGGGGCCCCGGCGCTTCGCTGCTGGAGGTGGACAGGTCGGTGTGCGCAAAATTGTGGTGCAGTAGCATGGGGTCACGGTGGCGTCAGGAGGAGGGAATTGCGTGGCTAGGTGGGCTACCGTCCGCATGCTATCTGCTGTGCCAAGCGCCATTCCCCTTGCAATAATCCTGCACGGCCAGCATGCACGTTATGTGTAGGCTTTCTCTTGGCTACAGCAGCCCGCGCAGGGTCGTCCAGGTGTGTACTGGGCGCACCAGGGTGGCTCCATGCCTATTAGACACTTCTTGGCGGGCAGCACGCTTCCTGCTCGCTGGCCTGCAACGTCACCAGCAAGGCCCTCACCTGCCGTGCTGTGCTGCCATGACCCTCGCAGGGACGAGTGTCCTGAGCAGGGCGTGCTGGCGGGGATGCTGCCCGTGCTGGAGGCGGTGCAGGGCCGCGTGGCGGCAGCAGCAGCGGAAGCCCGCGGCGGCGGCAGCGGCGGCAGCGAGCCGCATGGACCGGAAGGGGGTGGCCTCCCTCCAACAGACGTGCGGCGGGCGTTGCGAGAGCAGCGCCGGCAAGTGCTAGCTGGCGTGCACATTGTGTTCAGCCGCCTGTTTCCCAACGCGCGGAGGGCTCAGGGCGCCGCGGGACAGCAGGAGGGGGCGCATGGCGAGCAGGACGACGTGGAGGCGTCGCACCCCCTGTGGCTGCTGGCGCAGTCGTGTGGCGCGGTGTGCAGCACACAGTGCAGTGAAGAGACCACGCACGTGGTCGCAAGCTGCGCGGAAACGGACAAGGTAGGGTGACGGAGTGGGTGTACCGATGTCGTCGCACTTGCAGCATGCCAAGGATCGTGGTGGTTTCCTGCGTCCTCATGACTCTGTAGAGGTGTGTTGCGTCTGCTACCGTAAACATCGGGTTGTTTGGCCAAGCTCTTGAAGGTTACGCCATGCGCTGCCGATGCTGTTCCACAGGGGTTCTGGGCTTTCGAGCAGGGGCGCTGCCTGGTGCATCCCACATGGTAAGTATTTGGCCGAAAACCAATGCGCATGCCGTATGAGGAGAGCCTTGGATGCCAGGTCTGCAAAGTGATGCGAGCAATGTGCGTATGGTAGCTGCTCCGAGCTGTATGACTGAGCGGGATGTGGATGCCCGTCCCACAGGTTGGAGTGCTCGTCCCTGCTGTGGCGCCGGATGGACGAGTCGCCCTTCCTGCTGGAGTGGGATGGGGTTGCATACTAGCCATCAGGAGAGGCAGGGGTTGTCGACGCTGAGTATGCTCACCAAGCACATTGCAGCGTGAGGGTACCGCGTGCAGCACGACGAAGCAGTAATGAGGAACTAGGGAAACGCTGATGTGCCTATTGGTCAGTCCCGCCGAAACAAGTGTTGTGTACGGTTGGTTCTCCTGGATATAACTTGATTTATTGGTGAACAGATAGGGGCCATGCACGTACCGCATTCGTGCGGCCATAATGTGTGTGGCGCTTGCTCGTCGCGGCTGGTTTGTAGCAGGTTAGCTGACAATGTCGTGACCGTGCTTAGTTAATCCGTGGCCTGGGTGATTTCTGCGAGGCAGCCGTACAAGGCAATACGGTGGCCGATACGCAGGTTGTAATGGGGGTCCAAAGGTACCCACGTGTACGATGGTCCTCACCCTTGTCTGTAAGCGCCTGGTCTGTAAGCGACAGAGACGCCCATGCCGGAGGCCGCCATGCACACCACTGTCAACACGCAAGTAGTAATGGCACACAGCCGTGACGCAGACCTAGGCACTAGACATTCTGGCCCAGCCTACAATACTTATCGGTGACTCCCACAATACAGCATACCTCACCCATACCACCCATCAAAGCCACAGCTTCCACCACCTCGCGACCTCGTAGCTCGCCTCATGCACCAAAAACCAGCAGTCCACAGCTTCAGTCTTGATCACTAACCTAACTATGAGCACACCATCGACCATAGCATCGCTCTCAATCCTGCCGTACATGCCGTGTTTCATGCCTTGCATACCCGTACACCGGCAGTCCACAGCTCACCGCCCCGGGAGCACCTTGTGCTCCGCCATGGCCTTGACCACTTCGCTGCTGCACAGCTTGGCCAGGTCGGGGGTCTCCCTTGTGAAGCTCACCATGACCGCCACGTGCAGCACCAGCAGGTAGGCCACCAGCAGCCACACGCGCACGCTGATGTGGCCCATAGGTCCGCCGCCCGCGCCGCCGCCACCGCCTCCCGCCCGCCGCCCGCCCTTGTCCTTGTCCGCCAGCGCCTTGGGCCGCGGCACCGTCTGCGTGGGCGCCTCCACGTCTTCGCTCTTCCAGCGCAGCCGGTCATCCTTCCACATCTCCAAGCCCAGGCCTGCGGGCGGTTGTCGTTGAGGACCGAGTAACTGTACCATAGAGACAACATGCGGAGGGGCCTTTTGACGACGCACTAAGGTGCTCCGGTTCAGTCTGGAAAAGGCGGTTTCGTTGCAAAATACCACAGTGGACGGGGTGTGCGAAGCAAAGCGTGCCAAGCACGTTCCATTCCTTGATCAGCAAGCACACTGCCCTCTGCGGTCTGCAGCTCCCTCCACGCAGCCCCTGCGCACGGCGCACGCACCTGCCAGCACGTCCTCCTTGGAGGGCAGCTGGAACAGCGACATGACCGCCCGGCTGCTGGTGCGCAGCTGCGCCACCTCCGCCTCCAGCTCCTCCACGCGCTTCATGGCGGCAGACACCTCGGCGGCGGCCTTCTCCTGCACGTCGCGCTCTGAGTTGTGGGGTAGGAGGAGAAACAGGCAGTTGGGGTGAGCTGACTATCGCCGGTGAACGAAAAGCGGACGGGGCATTTCTGCAAGGCACGGTTGCTACCAATGCAATGCCTGCCCTGTCATGCCCTGCCCTGGGCTCTCCGCTGCTGTACCGCTCTGGGGCCGGCCCTTTCCCGCGTACGCACAAACCTACCCGACCCCCCGACCCAGCACCCATGCAGTACCGTAGCAGCCAACGACTGCTCCCCTTGGCCGCCCAGCCCTTGACCCCTCCCATTACCCCCCTTTCCGCTTCCCTGCCGTCCCCTTCACCCAAAGGCCCAACTCACGTGCTGCCGTGACTCCCTCCAGCTGCCTCTCCGCGCCCGCCAGCGCCCCGGCCGCC
The DNA here is from genome assembly GCA_036984285.1 of Chlamydomonas sp. KOR1. Lineage (NCBI taxonomy): Eukaryota > Viridiplantae > Chlorophyta > Chlorophyceae > Chlamydomonadales > Chlamydomonadaceae > Chlamydomonas > Chlamydomonas sp. KOR1. Next base: position 194,445 of record BQMZ01000305.1, on the reverse strand, counting down.
GCCTCCGCGCGCTCCGCCTGGCGCCGCACCTCCCGCTCCAGCTCCCCCAGCGAGGAAGCGGCGGAGGACCGCTCCCGCTCCAGCTCGGCGCGCAGGGAGGCCAGCGAGGCGTCCAGCGAGCGCACGCGCGCGTCGGACTGCCACGTGGCAACAGCGAGGCAGGGGAGGCGGATTAGTGTAGTGGCTAGGAAGGGGACATGGTGAGCCATTGAGAAGCGCTTGCATGCATGCTGTGCGTGTATCTGGGCAGAGGTGGGATTGCCGTGTATGTGCGTTTGTTGGTTGCTGGGTGCGTGATGAGGTCGAGGGTGGTGCGAGGAGTCGGATTGTTACGCGTGCTCCGACGGGAATTTGAAGGTGTGGCGGGTGCTCCCGTTCTGAGAGGGTGTGGCGCGTACACTCCGAATGAAATGCCAGGAGCACCCGTACCTACAACTCCGCGTTGGAGCGAACGAACAACACGACTTCGCTTGCCACCGCCGACCGCATCAGACAACCAGACCCCAACAACTCGGTCAGCGCACACGGCAGCAACATCACCGCCTCTGCTCACATCAACGCACAGCATGCACACAAGCGCCTCATCAGTGCAGAGGGATACTTGTTGCGCGCGTGTTTGCACCAAAGTCATGGCTGGGCATTCCGGAGGGATGTTCTTTGACCCAGGCGTGCAATGACCAGATCCTGCATTCATGCCTTGGCTGGCTCAAGTTGAAAGCTACTCTTTACAGGCGCTTCCTGCTGTGCCGGGGCCTGCCCACCTCCTGCTTGTCGAACTTGATCTGCTCCAGCTCCGCCTGCAGCTGCTGCCGCGCCGCCTCCGCCGCCTGCGCCGCCGCCGTGGCCTCCGCCTCCCGCGCCACCGCCCGCTCCTTGGCTGCCTCCGCCGCCACCGCCAAGTGCCCCGCCGCCGCCGCGTCCCGCGTGCGTGCTTCCGCCTCTGCCGCGGCCTCCGCCGCCGCCGCCAGCGCCCGGTGCAGCTCCTCCTTGGTCTCCTCCACGGTGCGGTGGGCTAGGCGCAGCTGGGCCTGGGGGGTTGACGCAGGAGGAGGACAACAAGGAGAGGAGGAGCAGCAAAGGTCGCGTGTGGATTCAGCGCAGCTGGCAAGGAGTACAACTCCTGGGACCAGGATGTCTCTGCAAGACCTGGCATGCAGCAGACGTGCGTGGGCTCAACCATCACCTCTCACAGGTAGCCTCAGCGGCGATGTCGCAGGGGTGCTAGCCCCCCCGTGATGCCCCACTCCCGCCACCATTGTGGAGTCAGCTTCCCTCCCTCCCCGCATACCCACCCTAACCCAGCCCGCGACCCCCCCGCCGGCCCCACCTGCAGCTCGTCCCGCTCCGCCTCCAGCTCGCGCTGCACCTTGCCCACCGCCGCCTTGACGGCGTTGTTGAACACGCGCGCGCGCCGCTCGCTCTCCAGCCGCAGCGCCTCGCTCATGCCCTGAGCCTCGGCGCGGCTGCTGCGCTCCGCCTCCGCGGCAGCCAGCGCAGCCTGGGCCTCGGCCTGCGTGGCCGTGAGACGGGCACACCGTCGTTGAACACGAGTGCAGCTGCAGGGCTTGGACACCGGAGAGGCTTTGTGCCACGCCCCACCCAGCGGCCCCAAGGAGGTGTTGCTAGGCAGTGTGGTCCGTGGAGCCCTGGGCGTAACGGCGCACGGTTGCATGGGGAGCGATGGCAGGGAGGGTGGCAGCAGCTCGGCCCCACCTCTGCCTCCCTGCGCAGGCGGTCCGCCTCGTTGCGCGCCGCCTCCGCCTCGTGCCGCGCCGCCTCCGCCGCCGCCGTGCGCGCCTCCGCCGCCTCCTTGGCCTGCACCGCCGCCATGGCCTTGCGCACAGTGGCCGCCAGCTCGCTGCGCAGCGTCTCGAGCTCCGCGGTCTCGGCCTCCTGCGACGACAGCAGCCCGGCACAGCCAGGCAGCAGCATGTGCAGCACTTGGAATGCCCTGCGTGTATGTAGGTCGGGTCATCACATCCCACAGTTGCAGGGACGGCTCGCCCATCACACCAGTCGGGTCATCACATCCCACAGTTGCAGGGACGGCTCGGCCATCACACCACCGACACCCGATACACAATTCGGTTTCCCGTTCACTTCTGCCAGGATACCAGCAACCGTGTGAACGAGCGCAATTTATCACCCAAGCCTTACCGAAAAGGTGCCATTGACCACACAAGCCCCTGTCTCCATCACCGCAACCATCATCTCCAGCACCAGCACCAGCACCACTACCCCACCTTGCTGCTGGCCGCCTCCTCCTTGGCCTCCAGCGCGGTGTTGGCCTTGGCCAGCGCGCGCTCCGCCGCCGCCGCCTCCTTCTTGGCCGCAGCCAGCGCCACGTTGGCGTCCGCCGCCTCCTTCTTGGCGGCGCGGGCGGCGGCGGCCTGCTCCGCGGCGGCAGCCTGCGCAGCGCGCGTGCCGGCCTCCAGCCTGCCGGACGTGGTGCACGTGAGAATAGTACCACGTATGGCAACAAAGCTATGCCAGTGGCAGTTGTCGCAGGCTGATGCGATTTGGCGGTGCGGCAGGACGATATGGTCGTTTGCTCCCGGTATGTGATGCGTTGGAGAAATAAGTGTTGGAGGGAGAAGGGAAGGGACAGATGGGTGAGAGGGTGTGGGGTTTGGGGTGTGGGTCGGACATGTGAGTGGGCGTGGCACTGGCGGGACGCACCTGACCACCTCCTCCGACAGCCGCACGCACTCGTCCATGCTCTTCTTCAACAGCCCCTTCATGTCCTCGTACGCCTGAGGGCCATAGAAGCGGTCCACAGCAACTGGGTGACCATGCCATGCGTTGCAGATTGCTGCTGGCGCCAGACGTCGAACGTGGCGTCACCGCTTTACACGGTTGGGCCGTGAGACTCCCTCCTAGCGCAGGGTCCATAATGGCGCGCATCACACGGCACCTGCCTGCACCGTTGACACAGCGCAACCGTCCTCGCTCAGGACCACATCCATGCCACCCCCCTTGTACGCCATCCCGGTGTGCCGCCCCCGTAGACGCACCTTCTTCATGTCGTTGTATCCCCTGCGCAGGTCCTCCACCGTCTCACCCTGGCCGCCGCCGCCCCGTGACCCCGCCGGCTCGTCACCGGGCCCGCTGTGCTTGCTCTCACGCAGCGTCCCCGACCCTGTGGCAGCAGCTGCAGGTGCTCCCCCAGACGTCCTCGCCGCGGTCTGCGCAGCCGCCGGCGATGCGGGCACAGCAGCACCACCGGATGTGGACTGCTGCTGCTGCTTCTCCCTAGCCTCCCAGCCCGACCCGGCGTCGCCGTAAGCAGCACCGCTCGCTGCCCTCTCGGCCCCAGACCCAGGCGTCGCAGCCGCGGGGGTGCTGCTGCTCGCGACATCACCGGCCCCGCTGGCTTCAAAGCTGCTGCGGACGGACTTTGGCGGGGTGGCAGCGGGCAGGGGCGTGGTGGCTGCCGGAGCAGGGGGCGCCCCTGAGATCGAGGTGGCGGTGGTGATGCTGGGTGCTGTACCGGCAGAGGTGGATTCTGAGAGCGCCTCCGCCGTGCGTGCAGCTCGAGAACGCGTGTTGAATGCATAGGACGGGGCGTCAGACTGGGCTGCGCCGCCGCCCGCGCTTGTGCCCCCTGCCGCTCCGTTGCTCGACGCCCGGGCCGCAGCTCCACTGCTCCTCGGGCTGCCTCCAGCAGCCTGGCAAGCAATAGTATGGCTGGGCTCAGCACACATCGGCAGCCAAAGAGCACGTGCGAATTTGTGCAACTGTTGAGCGTGTCGTGCGATTGCCGGGGCACAGGGTACAGCAGGATTGCAGTTTCAGGGGACCACGTTTGGGCTCCAGGGTACACCCTCGCCAACAATGCATGCCTCTTCCTGCCTCCCCCTGCCTGCAGCCTTTGCCGCTCACTGGGGCCGCACCGACGCCACCCTCGGCCTGACCCTGGAGCAGCGGCGGCACCTGCTGTGCCTCACCGCCGCCACCGCCTGCCTGCCCAGCCTGCAGGCAAACGGTGGCCACAAGGGGGCCATGGAAACGGTGCATGCAGGGAGGCCCGGACGTCGTTGACGCAGCCGTGAACCCCGCCCCACCTGCTCCGGCCGACGCTCCCCAGCGCCCTGTTCGCCAGCTTGGGGAGCGTCTGCACACACAGCCGTGATTGCGTGCGAGGGTGAGGGTGACGTGGACGAACAAGCCCTCCAACGTGTCAGGCACGGCGTGTTGCCATGGGGCTCCCAGCCAGAACCTCCCACAGGCGATATGCACATTGCACAGGGCCTAAAGTGTGAGTACGGCATTTCCTGTCCATGGTTCACGGACCCACCTGCTGCTGGCAAGGGCGACGAGGGTGTAGCGGCGACACTGCTGTCAGCCTTCAGCCTGGACGCTGCAAGCCCGCCCGACACGGATCCCAGCTGCTTGGCGCGCTGGGACGTGTGTTGATCACCATCTGTGCCTTCCTTGCTCTCTGCGCCACCCAAAGCGCTGCTGATGGGGTAGAGCGATCCATGGCTCCCCGCTGAAGGCCCGGTTGCGCCCTTCAGAGTGGAGTGGTGCAGGACCCCACTGCCTGAGTTCTCTGCTGGACGCTTATTCAACGCATCGTATGAGGAGGAGCGTGCTGCGCTGCCCATACCCTCTGTGCCCTCCCATCTGCGGGGTGGGGGCAAGCGTGGTTGGTAGGAGGTGCAAGATACCGGACAGACGAGAACCCAGAGACTCCCGGGCAAGGTGCTCACCTTTCGTCGTCACCGTACTGTTGCTCATTTTGTTGCTACATAGCGCAAGGAGGTTTGTCAGTTCACGGTGTGGCCATCACCAAACGCAGCACCGTTGCATCCCGACAGCAGGGTACCCGAGTAAGCCCACCTGTATGGTCTGCACCCCATGTCGAACCTCGTTGATTGCTACATTGCTGAACTCTTTGACCCCTTCCTGAACAGCGGCCTTAAACTGCTCAAGGTTCTTCCAAACGTCCATGCTGCCCGATGGCAAGTCACGTTCAAGAGGTCTATGCAAAAGAGATCATGACAGTATCGATACTATGAATGCTGTGTGAACGACGGCGTCCTTCCTGCTAAGCCTAGAACGGCAAGCGAGTCACAGCCCTGTCCCCTATAACTTATCAGCAGGGGTTGGAGCAACAAGCAAATACAGCTGGCGACTTGAGAGTGTTACGCATTGCCTTGATGGTGAGGTCCATGCTCCTGCCCCTTTCGCCCGAGCAGTTGCATCTGACTGGTACGGTGGCAACAGCGCTTTGCATGTGTGCCGCTGCTCAGCAAGGTGTACGCTTATTCCGTGCCCGTGTCGTACCTATGTCCAGCCTAGGCACCACACTGTGTTGTACGCCCATACTTGTGTGCCATGCCCGTTTCCACTTGCACACAGCCATCGTACTAAAGGCCGAGACACCTGCCAGCGCTGCCGTCTACATCAGTCGCCGTTGCACCTGCCATTGCTGCTTTCTGTACCTGTACAAGTAGAGTCAGAATTCGGAAGTACTCCTGCTGTTGCGAACACAACGCCGCACTCACTCTGTGCCATTATCCACAGCTTTGCACCGTCACACCAGCTGCCCTCGCCTTTCCAGACCAAGCGGGTCGCAAGGGCTACCCTGTCGAGCGGCTCGACAGGAAGACAGGAAAAGGTGTTGCAGCGGTCCCACTTGCACAACTGTTCCGGAAAGCAAGGATGCCTGCTGTCCCGGTTATCCTTCTAGCAGGAACGTCAGCACCCAAAGCTACTCATGATCATGAGGAACACCAATGGGTCACAGCACAGCATCCAGAATATGCGTTCCTGTCCTACCGCATCCACCTTGTACCCACATCCCGTATGGTCCCTGCAAAATCCTGTCCTGCTCCACCGACAGGAACCCTTCACGCCGCTCGCTCCGGTCCTAGGTTAGCTGCGCAGAATCTACTTCGCAAGCTGCTATGCGCCAGCTAGCAAGCAGACCGCTGCTGCTGAGCCTGATCATCCCGTTCACCAGCGCCGAGACCCGCAACTCCTTGTCAGAGCCCTGAATGCATATCGTCCTCCGCAGACCCCATGAACGGCCCCTAATGTAGAAGCAGCAAAGCCCTCGACCACCCTGCTTTCAGCACTTATCCACAGCAACCTGGGGCCCTGCTACCACTGCTTCACATTGCTACCCCTGACCCCAGAAGCGCCCCCGCCTCCACGCACCCGGCTCCCACGCCGCTACCTCCCGCGTCGGCCATCTCCACGTCACCGGCCCCTGCACCCGCACCGCATCCACCCACCGCGGCTCCCTCCCCCGCATGGCCCTGCCCCACCAACAGCACCTCCACACACTCCTTACCAGCCGCTGCGTCTGTTATCCCCGCCTGTTCCGCTGTTGCCACGCGACCTCCCGCGGTTAGGCAGTCCCCTGGCCCTAACCCTGCGCCTGACCCGCAGGCCCCGGGCGCGCCCCCAGCCCCCTGCCCCGCCGCCGGCTCCGGCTCATCCACCTGCATGGCGGCATTGCTACCCCCACCCGCGCCGCCATCGGCCCCCGCAGCCGAACCCGCGCACCCCCCGCTGCTGGTGCTCTGGAGGGGCTCACCACTCCCCGGGGACTGCTTCTCATCCACCTGCTGCACCGCAACCGCCACCTGCTGGTGCTGCTGTTGTCCTTGTTGCTCCTGTCCCTCTCCCACAGCGCCCTCAACCACCACCTCCGCCACCTCGGCCGCTGGCGTAGCATCCATGCTGGCATCTGCCCCAGCGCCGGCAGAGTCCGCACCTGCAGGCGCGGCCGGGGATACTGCTGCCGCCGTGGCTGCTGTGGCCGTGTCGGCGGCGGGGCCGCACACCTCCTCATGAGCGTCGTGCGGATGGGCGGCCGCGGCCCCGCCCGCGCTGGCTGCCCCTGCTCCCCCGCACACCGTGGTGGCGCCGGACATTTCGCTGCCGCCGTCCCCCTCGGAGCCCTGCGGCGGCTCCGTGTCGCTGTCCACGTACACCGCGAAGTCGTAGTAGGGGTCCGCCTGGGCACACGGCCGTAACAGAGGGAAGAGCAACATGTCACTGAGCGTGTCAAGGGGCCCGCGTGGGCACACCGTCAGAAGCAGGGGTCACCAAAGGCATCAGACATGGCAAGATGCGTCAGCATGCGCCAGCTGAGCTTTAGGCGGCGCCGAGGCAAGGCGCAGTATGCACATGCAGGAGTGATGGCCGAGGCGGGCACGAATCAGGGGTCGCACTGCAGGCGCACTCGCACCCCGTATTGACCCTGCCCATTGCCGCTCCCGCCTCCCTGCTGGACCATCCTGTGACCTGCGCTCCGCTTTCGAGGCCCTAGCGCATTGATAATACACGTGTTCCATCGTATGGTTGCCGGTCTGAAACGGATAGCCGTGTTTGTCAGCACCGTACCTTGGGTCGCGGCGTCACCGCCTCAAAGGTGACCATCTCCGGCTCGCAGTAGTTGGGCCAGCGCAGCACCGCCACCGCGCCCAGGTTGTTGTACCGCCCGTTGGACTTGGACTTGGCGGCCACAGGGGCAGGGGCACCACCCTCCTGCTGCTGCTGCTCCTGGGCCCCGCCCGCCGCTTCCTGCTGCCCCGCCTGGGCGGGTGCCGTTGCCGCAGCGGGCTGCTCAGCAGCGCCGGCAGCGGCAGCGGGGGCGGCAGGCACGGCCGCTGCAGCCGCGGCGGCCCCCACCTCTCCCACCCCCTCCTCCTCCTCGTCCTCGTCATCCGGCGTCGGCGCCTGGAACTGGGGGTAGTCGGGCGCTGAGAAAACCGTGATGAGCTGCCCGGCTGCAGGTGAGGGGCGGCACACGAGGAGCAGCATGTAAGATTGCACACTGTTGCGCTTGAGTACCAGCAGCTTCATCCGACATTTTAGGCAAGCACGGAGGCTGCAGGCAGGAGCCCAGGTCCCGTGCCTGGAAACCAGGTGAGGCACTCAACGCATGCAGCAGAACCCGAGCTTCCGCCACTGCCGGCACTGGCCGCTGACGATCACCGCAGCTGCCCCCAACGCCGCCCGGCACATGCTCCCCGCCCCCGTCCTCACACCCGCTCCCACTGGCTTGGCGTGGTACGCGTGAAGCGCGAGGAAACCGTGTTAGGCGCCAGGGAAGCACGTAAACGTCGGTACTTCTTGTGATCGCCACCACACAACTGCCATGCTCGTCTGCATGTCAGTCCGGCGCGCCTTCGTTGTCCCTTGCTTCACCTGCGTCGGCCCTTGTGCCCGACGTCCCCCACCGCACCGCCCGCACACCTGGCGTGGTGTGGTCCACGCTGTAGCCCTGCAGCACCTGCGGCAGGTCGCTGCGCTTGTCGCGCGCATCCGGCCCCTCGTGCGAGCGGATGATCAGCCGCAGCCCGTGCGACGTCAGGAACGCCTGGGGGAACGGAGCGACGCACGCAGTAAACGCTCCGCCGCCACACACCGCCAGCAACACATGGCTGCGCCTACTCCTGAACAGAGTTTAGAGCACCCCCGTGACCCATTAGCCACCAACTGCTTACGGTGCCACCCCCGTCCACACCTCAGTTATGTCGGGCCCGAAGGTGAGCCCCACGCCGCGCGCGTCGTTCTCGTGGAAGCCCGGCTCCGCCACGGGGTCGGACCACAGCACGTCTGTGGCCAGCAGCGACGTGCCGCAGCCTGGGGGCCAGCGGGCAGCGGGCGGAGGGGAATGTGCGTGAGTTCGTTTTTACACCAGGTAGCTGCTGCGCCCTGTGTCGCTGTCCGCTTACCGTCCGGGTCCATGCCGCCCTTGGTGGCCTTGCGCAGGTCCTCCAGGCCGCCCAGCACCAGGCCGCCCGCCGCCGCGCCACCGCGCGTGGGGTGGCTGGGCTTGCGCCGCTTGGCGCCGCGCTTGTGCTCCGGGGGACGACGGAACAGCCCTGCAGTCGCCGGCCGCACAAGGCGCAGGGGACCAGGGCCGGGCTGACAACTAGTGATTGATGTAAAAAACATAGCGGGGTTGTAAGGGGTATTCCCTTACCGTCCGGCAAGCGTCACGGCCGGGTCGCTATGACGCGCTACTCCTCAAGCCAGGTTCCCCCCGGTAGAGGGCGGAAGCGACCTCACCGCCGTGCATGATGATGGTGCTCCCCTGCACGGTCGCGGCCAGCGGCAAGGAGGAGAAGAGCTTCTTGGACGCAGCGTACACGTCCTGGGGCGGCAGGGGTGCGGGTGGAGACATGGTAGGTCTTGCTTGCCAGAGGACCAGGGAGTGCAATTAGCTCTGACGGTCTACGCTCGCTGATCCGGCGGCAGAAGTACGCCTGTATTACAGGCGGCAGACATGGTTTGTTGAGGAACGCGCGTACTCCATGTGTCAGGACAGAGCAACCAACCAAGGCGCCACAAACCATGTATATACGTCAATACCAACTGCTGTACTCGTACGTCCTCACCCCACCTTGGCCGCCTTCTCGTACTTGGCCTTGACCTCCGCCTGGTAGCCGTAGTACTTGGTGCAGGTGCTGCTCTCGTGGTTGCCGCGCAACATGAACATGCTGCGATGTGTTATTGGCGTTGCACATGATAAGGTTACGGTAGTACTCAAGGGTCCCAACGCCGCAACACCCTCCTTGGTTAGCAGCAGAGCCGCAATGGACGGTATGCATGTTCGTATGCACTGGAAGGCCCATACAAGCGCCGTGCTGAGGGCGGAAGAGACTTGGGCGGATGTTCAATGGCACTGGGGCACCAGGCGCGGCTGTTGCATGTGCTCCAACAACTCCTGCCCTTGCCCCCGTGCCCTGGCCCCCACCTGGTAGGGCACGCCAGCTTGAGGCAGGTCAGCAGCGTGAGGAGTTCCACCCCCCATGAGCCCCTGTCCACGTAGTCTCCGTTGAAGATGAAGACCCGCTTCTTGTCCGGGTACCCGTGCCTCCCAAACCTGAAAGGACAGCCAGTCACGGCAGCCTTACAGACAGTCGTCCGGCAACTATGCAGCTCAAACAAGTACACGTCTTCACAATGACATTCACAGGGATGCCGTCAAACACGACGCGGCACGACGCTATCATGGTGGACAGCGTTCGCGCCAACCTTACAGGTTCTGAGCCACGTCGATGAAATGCCCGTGAGTATCTCCGACGACAAGCACTTGAGTTTCAGCGTCCGTCAGCATCAGCTCCAGCAGCGTGGGCTCCTGGTGAACAATCTCCTCTGCTGCTCGTAAAATTGCGACTAGCGCGTCAGCGGGCAGGATTTTTTTGAGAGCGGTAGCGCCTCCCTGGACTGCTTGCAGCATAGCATCCTGCAGCTTCTGCACCTCCTCTAGCGTAGGCGGAAAGGACAGCCCCGCCCCCGCAAAGTGAGCGGCAGCACCGCTGTGGTGCTGCTGGTGTCGACTCATTATTAAATTTAGTTGATATAAGTTAAGAGGCAGCGTGCGGGTTCAAGGCACCTCCACTGGGCGCAGTACGGCAGGGTGGCAGCAGCACGGCGCCCTCAGAGCTGCCCCTGCATTCCTTGCCAAGTCACCCACGACAACCTTTTTGGCCAGAACCGCGCGCACACTGTCTGGTCGGGAGGGTGCATTGCTGCAAAGCAGCATCTGACGAGCCAGGACAAGTCCATCAGTAACCTGCGGTAAGAAGCCGTGGATAGAAGGCGGAAGGTCCACGCACGGTACCCAGGCTCGAAGGCAGGCTGCTTGGAGGTCCCCCTGCTGGCAGCTCTGCAACCTTGCGCTTCCCAGTTCTGGATCAGGGCAGAGGGTAGCAGTGCCGGTCAATCCGGGCCCCGGGCTGCCAATCGCTGGGCATGCAATCTCCAATCTAGTTAGCCCCAAGGTCGGATAGGATTACAGCTGCCCCTTAAGGGCTGCCCCCACCCCATACACCCGCCCCATGGGCCGTCAGCCCCGTATTCGCTAACTGAGCTGACTTCTTTCATGAGCAGCCACGTGTGCAGCCCAGCTGTGGTTAGTGGAAGCGAGGTGTCCGAATTCGCGTCTTCAGCACAACACGACGCAGCATAACTTGCGTGTTGCGGTATTCTTTGTATCATAAGAAAGCGAAGTGATTACGCAAGCCTACGTCCAGCACGCGCCAGTGTTTGAACCAGTCGGAGTGCCTCGCGGGCAGTCTAGTGACGCGAACCATCCATATGTGCATGCGAGATATTGCAAGTGCCGCCAGCATCGATAGCCGATAGCGACCTGCCAAACCATCATGTGAGCCCAAACACCCCGAAGAACTACACTGAACATTGTCAGTATGTTCTGCATAAAACACCTGTCCATAACCATGATACTGGCGTGGGCTCGCTTCAAGTTTTGTGGCCTGATAGGAACAGGGCACCGAGTGATCCATTGGTGCACCCCGCCTACAAGCACCAAACACTTCCTGCGAGCAGGCTAACTGTCCAGCAGGCCTACTGTTTATGGCGGTTCTGAGAATAAACTTCCACTATGGTCAATCGCGGGCGCCAAGGCTCGGCCCACCAATTGCCGCAATTGGTCCCCAATTGGTCCCCAACTTGACCCCAGTTGGTCCCCAAATCCCGCCCGAACGCACTGCACACAGCCGCTTTCGCAGCGCAGCTTGCTCTGTATGTTATGTAAAATCAACTGTTAGTATAGGTATCGCTTTTGCGGGCACAAGAGCGCTTCCTCGCGCTCTTGTCGCGGGAGTTGGGGACCAACTGGGGACCAACTGGGGGTCAATTGGGGGTCAATTTGGTGGCCGGGCCCCGGCGCGCGGAATTGGTCCAGTGGAAGTTTATTCTCAGAACCGCCATATGTCAACAGTGCTTGCCCCTTGGCAAGCGGCAGGGAAAACGACGTTCATTTCGTTCATGTTATGCACGAGCAACTGAGGATAGCATACCAGGCAGCAACTATTAACATTGTGTTCTGGTTTACTTATGGCCTCATACCATACCCAATACTGTAAGGCAGAGACGCGAGTCAAGCCTTCAACTGTCAGCTGTCGGTACAGCAAACATGCCGTAACATGTTGCTTAACCATCCCCCACTTAGCCACACCCCTGGCTGCTGCGTAGGAGTGCGGCGTGATCAGGGGTCTGGGTTTAATCTCAATCCGTAGGAAGCGGGTTCCAATCTTAATCTGCGTGCCCAGCCTTCCCCCCAATCTCAATCTATTGTCACCCTCTGATCAGGGCAGCACGGTGGGGCATCCTCGGTCAGATCGCTGGTACCGGTATCACGTGAGAGCGCGTTTCCTGAATCCGGCAGCTGTGCATGTGCCGTATGCCACTAACGGGGAGCAGGCAGGACAGTGTTCTGCCCCGTGCGTTCAGGCGCCAGTTACATACTAACCCTGCTAAAAACACAGTCGTGACGTGGTAGTGCCAGTTACATACGTACATATCCTGCCTTCCTGCGTACTGCGTCTGGCATAGCAAGGTGTAAAAAGATCTCCGTCTGCCCCTGGTGCGATGACACGCAGCAAATTTTTGCATTGGCTTCAGGTGGCCCGGTTCAATGTCGCACGGCAGGCAGGGCTACAAGGGACAAGCATACCTCCGCACGCTCGCAGACGCCATGCGGTAAGATGCCAGATGTGTTCAGCACCTGACCAAACTCATGGTACACGCTACACGAGTTCCTGGTGCAAACGTCCAGGCTGGGACACGAGACATGCCAAGGGCAGTGTCCTGCAGTGCAGTGATCCTTGCAGCCGGCCTCCACAGCACCCACAAAAGTTGCATCGTCAAGCCGCGCTTGCGTTCCAAACCAACGTCCAGCAAGCCCCACTACCACGGAGTCTCACCACAACCACCACGCTTACCTACTGCTCAATCATCGTTCCCTGCAATGCCCCCACATGGCCGCCAACACTTCTCCAGAAGCCACAAGGAGCTGCCCCTTGCCAAGCTCGGCCTTGCCAGTGCGCACCCGCCAGCCTGCACCACAGTCGTCACAGCCGTGCACGGCTGTGCGGGTAGCGAGCTAGCGACCAACCTGAGCGGCCCCACTCCCAAACTGCTACTCAGTCCTCGCCTTGGGCAAGATTTAGGAATTTCGGCCAGCACCCGCCCCGCGTTAGGCCTCCATCTAATCCAGGGCTCAGCGTATGGGAATCGCTGCACATGCCATTGCGGCCAGCAGCACAGCCAGGATAGCCCAGCTGTACGGTCCGCCCACCGTTATAATGACCGAGAGTGATGATATCACAATTACCAGGATTACGCCCAGCGCACAGTGAATGGAAACCTGTTCCTCACCCGCCCGCGACCCTGCCTCCTTGCCGCCCTCCTGCCCCTGGCGATGCTCGACCAAGGCTGGTCCCGTCCCCCCAGTCGTTGCCGCTGCTGCCTCGCCGCCCAGCAGCCCCCGCAGCCACGCCTCCACCTCCCACCTTTCGCTGCCGCGCTGGGACGGGTAAGCGGGCCCCAGATCCTTAAGTTTTTCGGCTATAGTGCTGCGGGTCCAACGCGCCCCATGCTCGGTGAGCCACCTGAGGGCTGGCAGGGGAGCCCCATTGGACAGACGACTCCTCCTTCCGGCTGCAACCCCAGCCGCTGCAGCAAGGTGAGCGTGCCTAGGTCGCCCTTAGCGGCTGTAAATGCATACCACAGCAGCTGCAGCACAAGCCTGTCCTCAAACCTGTCCATGTCAATGTCCGTCGCCACGAGAGCCCTCAGCGTCGCCTCGCACCCTGCCGTGGCGACATAGGGCAGCGACATGCTGGGCACGGCTCCCGTGTGCTGCCGCAGGCCCTGCAACACCTCCCAGGGGTGTTCTGCCACCAGTGCTGTGGACCACAGGAACTCCTCGTCCCCCACTGGCGAGCCCAGCTGTGCCAGCACACGGATCGCCTGCAACAGCCCCTCGCCGTCCGCAGCTGAGTCACGCGGCCACACACGAAGCATGCTCTCCCAGTCGACGGGGCAGCCGGCCTCCGCCAGCCACCTGACCATGGGCAGGTGCCCCCGGGCACACGCAGAAGTAAACGCGGTTCGACCGAATCCGCAACCGGCGAACCTAGCCGTCGGGACGCTGCCAGACGCTGCGGCCAGCACCAGGGCATGGCTAGGTAGGACCGCAGCAGCCTCGTGGTGCGCACGCCAATGCCCCACCAGCAGCTGCACCGCCTCCAGGTCCCCTCGCTCTGCAGCGCGCATCACCGCGTCCTGGACACCCAGGGCCGCCCCCCGGTCCGCCAGCCACCGCAGCTTTGCCACACTGCCCACTGGTGCTGCAGCTGCTGCGGACACAACGGGTTCTCCGCTCCAGCTCGCGTCATGGGCGGGAGGCAGGTAGCCGCCCTCCGCGTCCATTCGCTGGATGAAGTCCAGGTCTGCGTGCTTCACAACAGCCTCAAGCACCCCAGGGGCGCTCCAGGCCACGCCTCGCTCCTGCAGCCACCCCACCCTGGCCAGGTCGCCGGAGGCAGCAGCAGCACCGTAGGCATGGGCCAACGCGCCCGGGTTGCTGGCATCACCACTTATCCCAATGACCCAACCCATCTTGGCAAGGGCATCAGGAGTACTGGAGCCGGCCGCCGCGACCAGCATGCACTTCCAGAGCCCCTGCCCATGCTGTGATGAGCGCATGTCCAGTCTCGCCCGCTCGCACCCGCCTCGCAGCCGCGATCCAACCGCCTCCCACGCCGCCTGCAGCCCCGCCAGGTCGCAGTGCTTTGCCGCCGCCTCCATGGTGCGTGTGGGGTCCAGCAGCCCGGGGCAACGCCGGCTTAAGCAGGGCAGCATGTGGGCCAGGCCAGACGCCACGGCCGTGGACCCCACGTCAGGCGCAGGATCTTGTGGGCCCCGGCCTTGCTGCAGCAGGACGTGGCAGAAGTTGGACTGCAGAACCTCTGGAAACACGTGTGGCTGCAGCAGCTGCCACGCCAACTCCACGTTGGCCTCGCAGCCGCTGGCGGCCGCCCTACTGAGAAGCAGCAGCTTTCGCCTGAAGGTGAGCTTCCGCAGTGCCTCCTCCGTGCTTGTTCGTAACCATGAGCTGGTGTCAGTAGAGCTTTCGGTAGTGGTGGCGGCACTTGTGGACGTGGGCAAGCTCGCAAGGCTTGACGACATGCCGGCGGTGCTGACTGCCGAGACATGGAAGGGCAGCGGCTGGTCGATGGACACTGTGCTGTGTTCCGAACCCTGGAAATGCTGCGCCACATCTTTGCAAGCCAGTCGGCCGCTCAGCGCGAGGTCGTTGGGCGCCAACAGGGCCAGGATGCGGAACAGCAGGTCGCGCGGGATGCTGGGGCTGCCGCTGCCGTCGTCATCCATGGTCAGCCTAGTATGACTTTATGAATGCCGGCTACCTGTTTGCTGCTACACGCGATGGCCCAGCACGCGGGAAAGAGCTTCAGGTCACAGCCGGTTACGCCTATTCTGACGTGGAGAAAGTCTGCCTTGGCGACCGAATATACCAAACCGTATGCTGCTTTAGTAGTTGCTCTGCATGGGTGCAAAATTGCTATCACTAGGGATGCCGAGGCGGAAGCCGTCAAGGGAAATATTCCCTGTACGGAATTTTCCCGGAGCCAGCAACCAACTTTGCGCAATCTTCTCCGCGGCTGCAAGTACCGCCCTACTTTAGAATGCAAATGAAAGCTTATATGCACGCGATGCCGTTATGTTGTTAGCAGCAGGAGTAGAGGCCTCTGTCTATGCTTTCACATCGCCCCACAGAATTGACCTCGCGCGCACGAAAAGGGAGAGCACACGCCATGGACTCACTGTGTACATGTTGAAGTACCTAAGAAAGCTTTCTGCTATTACGGCTGGTCCTTCCCGGCCTCAGACTTAGGCGCATGCAGCTGGTTCTCGCGGCCTCCGCCCGCGGCTGGACTACAGGCTATTGTTGCGTACTAGCGTCAATAGTCAGCAAATAAGGTATTCGATCAGCGACCGTAATAGGCTCCCGGCGTTCATAGGTTCAAATGCGCGCGATGTCAGGCAGGCCCCTCCCGTCCTTTCCTTTCACTTTGCGACAGTACAGCATGTTCTCTGGCGTAATACCTGTTGATAGCATGCTGGCGCAAAGGCTGGGCGGACTTGTAGGCCCAGAAATCCGGCGCGCAAGTGGTTGTGGTCTCGGGAAAATTCCGTACAGGGAAAATTTCCCATGATGGGGTCGCCGAGGCGTGCGACCCCGACCTTATGACGTTACGCCGTACAGAGCCGTACGACCGAGTCTTTAGCCGTGGGGTACAGGGGGGGGTCGATACTTCAACTTGGCTTTAACGGCGTGATTGAGACTGTTGAGCCGTGCGGGATATGCACAGCCCTTGCGTGGTAAGGTATAAAACATGCCCGTGGGCGCAGTGGAAACACCTACCCCTCGCAACTGGTCCACGCCAAGGGCACGTCGTGGGGGCACAGTCCCGGCCTACAGCCTGTACAGCACTCCTGGACCTCCTGAACCATGCCCCCGTGTCTCTAGGGCGACAACTACTGCCTTTCTTCTGTCAGCCTTCCTTTACGCGTAACCAGCACGAAGTACCAGGAAACCTTGCGCGAGCGGATGAAGAACAGACACTCATGCACACAAGGGCTACGGTATATGGGTAGTTGCTGGGCCCATGCCAACCAACCTCCAGCGCGGCTGCAGTCAGTGTCACACACTGGACCAGGGCACAGCCTACGCCTCTGGACCTCAAGCGACCCCATGCACCACCAGGGGGTGTCAGTCGCAGCCCACGCGCCGGTTCATGCGCTGCCAGAAGCGTGGTCAGAAGGGCACGGCGATGTTCATGCTCCCCGGCTTGAGGCCCAGGCGCTTGGCCACCTTCTTGTCCTTGGTGGGGCTCTTGCCTCTGCGGGGGCAGGGTGGAGAAGCAGAAGAGGGCGCCGAATGCCGCAGGGTGAGTCCCCCCAACAACGTACACGCGAGGAAAGGGGACCCCTGCTGAGCTATCAAAACCCCTCTCACTCCGCACCGCGCAGCATTACCCCCAGAGAGCCCAGCGCACGCATCCTTCTCCCATTCCACCTTCCCACGCGTCATCCATCGTGCAAAGGACACTTTCAGCAAACTGACATTTACACAACCACCTCACATCCTACTCCCCGCTACCCGCCACACACACTGAGCCGCAGCGCCGCCCCAAGCCCCCACCTGAACATGTAGGTCCACGGCTCCTTGTATGCGTCCAGCTGCAGCTGCAGCTCCTCCACCTCCAGGCGCGCCGCCGCCCGCTCCAGGCGCGCCGCCGCCGCCGTATTGCTGGCCATCTGCTGCGCCAGCGCGTGCCGGTCCTGCTCTGCCTGCTGCGCCTGCAGGTGCAGCAGCGCCGCCACCTGCATGCCGCAGGCGCATGGGTGCAGGGATGTGTGGGGTTGAAGCGCGTCAGCTGCAGCAGGGCAGTCGTATGCAACCAGATTGTTCCACGACCCACGGGTCAGGGAAGGACGGCGGGAGGGGACTCTGCAGGGTGCCATCTCGGTAAGCACGACAGCGCTGCCGGGGGAGTCAGTGTACTAACACACAGCTCAGCCAGCCGATCGCCTGAGCACCAGCCGCCCTCCTTGCTCCATATGTAACTAGGCACACTGCGCCCCATACATTGAGCCGCAATACGTCATCCTCGCCAAACCTCTTTACTTTGTTCAGACTGTAGTCAGTGTCACAGGACCATGCAGAACAGCCAGCTGGTCCTCTGGACACAAGCCACCTCCCTTCCTTCATCCATCACGTGGCCACACTGTGTCTTACACGTTGGAGTCGCAGTACGTCATCCTTGCCGAGCTCCTATACTTTTCCTACTACAGTATTTCCCTGGCGTATCCTGGCAGCCTGACCCGTGCCCCACCTCCACGCGGTGCCGCCTGCTGGCCTCCGCCGCCTGCCGCACGCGCGAGCGCGAGGCCACCAGCGCGTCCCGCATCACGTGCGCGCGGTTGGCCAGCTGCTTGCGGGTGGCCGCGTCGTGCTCCACCAACACCGTGACCGCCTGCGGCAAAGCCATGATGGTGTGAATGCATAACGGAAGGTGTCGATGCCACTCATGGCGGTGTGGAGATGCGGGCATGAGTGGCACAATGGCACCAGCGCCAATCAGGACGGACGTCTACCGTCCGTACAGCCGGCCTTCATGGGCCATGTGCCATCGCCTGCATGCCCACTCGCGGGCCGCGGGCCCCAGCACCCGTGCTCCCTCCGCCCTCCGCACCTCACCTGCTGCAGCTGCTGGCACTCCTCCGCCACGGCACGTGCCGCGTCTTCCGCCTCATTCAGCGCCAGCTCGCTGGCCGCAATGCGGTTCTGCGGCGGGGCAGGGATTGGGCACCAGGCGTTCTGGAGCGCGCGTGGCCGGCACCATGAAAGAACAGTATGGGGTGGCATGCACGTCATTGAGCGGCGGTTGCCGCCTTCGTGGACGTCTGCAAGCCGAGACCCCGCTGGCCGACCGGCTTGGCACCAAGCCAGCCATTGAGCCAGGGTGCGGAGTGCAGGGGGAGCAGGAGGCAGGGCGCAGGTGCAGCACACCGGCTTGCAACAGGCCCAGTATAGCTACTGCCATAGGAGCTGTGGATGCAGCGGGGTGATCATCCGACACACAGCAGTGCCTGGTGCTTGTACCCCACCAGCAGTTCCATGCTACGCAGCAGCTAACACAGCGCAGCAGGGCACTTGCACCTCCAAGCACAAGGAGTGGCTGGCGTGGCACTCGTGTGTGCCTGCCATGTATGCATGTCCAGCGGCTCGAGTACCACGCAGCCGCAGCACAGGCTGGCCGCCAACCAATGCGCCCCACCTGCATGTCCAGCAGCGCCCCCTGCGAGGTGCGGACCTGTTGCTCCAGCTGCTCCACTCGCTGCCGCAGCTGCTGGTTCTGTGACCCGGCAGGGGTACACATAAACCAGGCAGTTGGTAATGCAACAACAAGCGTTTGCAGTGGTGGATGGCTTGCCCATTCGTCAGGGCGTGTGCAAGGCGGCTGCAACGGTTGCCGAGCCCACAGCGCGTGCTCACGATCTTTCAGGGGTTGGCAGGTGGCGGTACCGCCGTACAGTGCCTGGGGCGGTGCCGCACACCGCAGGAACTGCATGGCTTGACAGCACCGTCCAGCGCACCTGCTGCTGCAGCCCGTACACCGCCTGCCCGTGCAGGCTGCTGGTCTGCTGCAGCTGCTGGTGTAGCGTCTCCTGCGGTGTAGGGGGTGCATGGGGGTGGGGGTGAGGGATGCATGGGAGAGGGGCTGCATGGGGCCGATTGCTAGGGTGGATGGAACAATGCAAGCAGTGCAGAGGGGACTATAACGCAACGCCAAGAGTGCTGTCAGCAGCACGCGGTGGACCGTCGACTGCAGGATACCAGTCGTAACCCTGGGGCCCGGTGGGCTCTGGCCAAACCCTCTGGCTACCCGCCACCACCAAGGTTCCCTCAGATGGCAAACCCACAATCTCCGCAGCCTGCTCCGCAATGTATTCCCGGTAGTCCTGCAGGAGGAACGGAACACGAGAGGGTGTGCAGCCATGTCCTCTCAACATCACGAGCATTGAGCGCGCCCTGAGCGGCTCCCCGCAAGTTGCACCAGCGCCAGCACGACGTACCAAATGCCCCACAGTATTGCCGCGCTCTTGATTCCACACTCCAACAACCTTAACGACGTGAAACCAGGGGCGTGCTCGCAACCAAGCACCTCCCCACATCGCCCCTAGGCTAACCGCTTCCTTTGCGTGCCCACAGCTCGTTGCCCTACCTTGTCCACGTGGCACACCAGGTCTGTGATCCACTTTGTCCGTTGCGCCTCTCGCTGCGGTGTAGTAGGGCCAGGAGGGGGCATGCAAGTTCCTCGTAAGAGGTGGCAAAGCGTGTCTGGCATCAGCAGCTATCAGCTCTGCGAGTGCTGTTCACTGATGCTGGAAAGCGGTGCCGTGGAGCCCTAGGCGTACTACACGTGGCGCACACGCGTTCGTGTGTGAGCGGCCCCAGCTTACCCAGTGCTGTCCCGCATACTTCTGTATGAGAGTCATGGCTCTGTGTTTTAGCCGCATGTTCTGGGAGAGCGTCTTTGGGTGCAGTTCGGTGACTGCTGGGGTGCCCAGAGGTCGCTGCAGCACGGGAGGTGCAGCGGACGGGCGTTACCCACGCAAGCAGGTTGCAGATGGTCACAGTGATACCGGTAGGCTGATAGCCCTCCGACTGAGCGGCCACGGACAGTGCTCCCTGCACCTTGGGCTCCTTGAAGTCTTGCGGGCGGAACGTCTTCGCTCCTTGGTGGGGTTGTTGCTGTGGCTGGTGCTGGTGCGCCATGGCATGCCCCGGGGCTGTCGGGCCTGCCGCGGGCTGAGCAAGACTGTAGCGACGAGTTCGGTGCCCCGGGGCTCCTTCGCTTCCATCCTCAGCCCATGCAAGCTTGGGCTCCATGAAGAGTGTGTCCGGCCCCGCGCGAACCACGCGCTGTGACGAGAAGGGCTCCGCTGTGTTTTGTGGTACCTTGGGGTTCGTCACAGTGGCTTTCCTTTGTAAACTAATTGTTTGATATAGAGAGCTGATATTGCCAATGTTTCGCAAGGGCCGGTGGAACGATGTTGACCAGGGGCACTTTGGTAGTTTGGCAGTAGCTCACCAACATCTGGTAGGCGCCTATGGGCATAAGTAAGCTATCAAAGATATAACCATCCGCGCTATGCCTGACAGCACCCATATCGGCGCCTCGAGCGCTGTCTCGTCCCGCCAAGCCAACCCCGCCATGTAGGCGCTGCCTAACTCTCCTAACGCTGCTTTTTCTGGGGCCGCACATTTAGGCTGAGCACTAGCACTGACACGATGCCAGCATGCAAAGCAGATTGACATAATAAAGTTCCTCGGCCAATTATTATTCGAGTATATGCGAAAGTAGGGGACGCCGGCTATGAAAGCTCCAAAGCCCATTTGCACAGGCATTGTAAACATCAGCAGCAGCTTACTGTATTGCACCTGCTGCCCTCTCTGCCCAGATTGGCTCAGGAACACCAGCCCTTCCCGCCGAAGAACGTGACCATGCCTAAGCAACAGAATGGGACTGGCCTAATATGCGCAGCCGTACTATTGCTGCTGTCGCTGCAAGTAGCAGCGGGAGCGCGTCGGCTTTTGGTGGAACCCAACGGACAAGCAGGAAGGATTGAGACCGTTGGCGTGCGCTCTAAAACAGGGTGTGAGCCATTCGAGGTAGGAGCCATGAAGCCCAATGACACCGTTGGTTTGATGGCGTCAGTACCAGTACCTGTCTGCTTGCCAGGCCACCGGCAGCAGGAACTCCATCGGGTGACGCTGATGGCCCTTGGATGCACTCGCAAAACCCGTCCTGCAGGTCCACCTCGCCCTCGCCGATCGCAACACGGATATCCGTGTTTCCTGGAGGACATATGACACTAGCTGCGGTAGCACTGTGACTTATGGAGCGCTGTCCCCCGCCGGCCGGTCGCTGAAGGGTTCTCTGCAGTCCACGGACGGCAGCACGTGGACGCTCACGGTGGGTCACCGCCAGACAGTGGCACTGCTTGCCTACCGTCATGCAGCGCCTCATGTGTTTTAGTTTTGCTGAGCCGTCCGTTCGCGCCCCTGGACGTGTGTGCCTGAGGCACCTTGTGCCACACGGTCCTGATCCAGCCTGAACCTCACCACTCACACGTACTCGCCCCTCCCGCTGCAGGAGAGCCTCATGTGCGAGGGCCGCGCGCGCAGCAAGGCCTTCCAGGTGGTCATGCACACAGCCGTCATGACGGACCTGGTGGGTCGGTGCGGGGGACCTGGCACTGCTGGCGGGGGCTGCCATCCGCTGTCGCACACCCAGTACTGCTCAATCCGCAAGGCAAAGCTCAAGTACACGCTTTTATCGGCGTATGAAAGCAATACAAGGGATGCAGCCATGGGTCCTTCCGTTTGGCTCACCGCGCACGCCAATCACGTGCCTGCAACATCATCGGGTCACCCCGTGCCCCTTAAACAACAACACAGCGCCTGTCCACTCCGGACCATGCCCTACCCCCACCTCCTTCCTTATTACCTCATCATTATCATACTATCAGCAACAGTCAGCTTAGCAGCCTCATACGCCGGAGCAGCCCCAACCTCAGTCACGCGGAGACATCGGCCCATCGCCCGTGGCGGTCCGGTAACGGGTTGGGATGGGTTCTTTTATACGGCTTCATAACTATATCGTCGAGTTGCAGACCATGTCTGTCTTCCGACCGTTTACCCCCTCCTTCCCTTTCTGCCGCAGGACCCTGACACGCTGTACACCTACACCATTGACGGCGGCAGCCGCAGCTTCGTGTTCCGCTCGCCGCAGCCGTTGGGCGGAGACGCCTCCACCGCCCGCTTCTCCTTCATCGCCTTCGGGGACATGGGCGAGAGCCGCGTGCGGAGGAAGGCTCCACTGTGAGTGCCAGGCTGCCCCTGAATAGCTAACGTTGGCGCTCTGCCTGCTGCGGCACGCCTTGCAATTCTGGTGATGTAGCGTGCGTGCGCCATCAGGCGACCGTCTTGCCCCTGCGGGCTCGCTTCGCACGGGTGTCCCCCTGCGTGGCAACCTGTGCCAGTAGGCTCGTACCGGCAGCCGACTGGCGTGGTGCCAGGGCGTTGCCACATGCAGCCCGCTTGACCTTACCGCCAGGCAGCCACCAGGCGGCCAGCGTGCGCCCAAAAGCCTGCGCCTGATACAAGCTTGCCCTGCACGCACTCCCGTCTGCAGCTAACCCCTTCACCACCTACCATACGTTGGCCACCCGAAGTACAGCAGCTCCTATACGCCGACCTGCTGCTGCTCCTCTGCCCCCCTCGCCGCGCGGTCCCCGCAGTGCCGCCCAGACGGTATCCACGATGACGTCGGAGCTGGTGGCCCGCCCCACGCACCTGCTGCTGCACGTGGGCGACCTGGCCTACGCGGACGGGCGGTACAAGGCGTGGGACAGCTTCATGGGCCTCATAGAGCCAGTGGCCAGCAGCGTGCCGTACATGGTGGTGAGTAAGGGTACGGCTGGCGGGTGAGGACTAATGGAGGCGGCAGTATCCCATTAGGTTTCCGCATCGTCAGTCAGCGGCGGTTTGCGCGGGGCAGCGGGTACAGGGGTGCGACAACCACTTTGGGGAAGTGTGCACTGCCCTGTGCGTCGGGTGCCTCCTGATGTGTGGCACTGCGCTGGCCACGCGTAGGGGGCAGGGCACCAGTAACACCATGCACCGACCGCCCATGCCACGTCAGCATTTATCTATTTGCAATGACAGCCGTCGCACTGTGCCACGCCCCTGTGCGCCGCCCCAGGGCATCGGCAACCACGAGAGCGGGCCGTGCAAGGCGGGCAACGCGCGGGACCCCTCCGGCGAGCCGCCCTACGCGCCCGAGTGGGGCAACTACGGCGGGGAGTCGGGCGGCGAGTGCGGAGCCATGGCCGCATACCGCTTCCCCATGCCCGGGTCCGGGGTCAGCGACGCACGCATCCGGGCCGTGCGTCAAGAACAGCTGCAGCAGCAGCAACGGACGCTGAAGCAGCGCGACACTGAAGACGATGTAGCAGCCGCAGCAGCAGCCGCAGCAGCAGCAGCAGCGAACGGCAACTCCTCGTCTTCCACGTTAAAACACGCGCTGTCGCACAACCCGCCGTTCTGGTACTCGTTCGAGTACGGCAGCGTGCACTTCACGGTGATCAGCACGGAGCATGACCTGCAGCCGGGCAGCACGCAGCACGAGTGGCTGGTCCACGACCTGGCGTCCGCGGATCGCTGCCGCACGCCGTGGCTGGTGGTGGGGCTGCACCGCCCCATGTATGTGGTGTACCCGCACAAGGACAACAGGGTGGTGGGCGACCACATCCGGGACGCGATCGAGGACGTGCTCGTACGGTACGACGTGGACCTCACCATCGCCGGACACGTGCACACGTACTACAGGTGGGGCACGGCGGTTCTCGAAAGCACCGAACTGTAGCACCGAACTGTCACCTGGACTTGCAGTATAATAGCTGGACAACGCTATTGCTGCTGCATCGTCTTGTCGTTGGGTTGTGGTTTACATTTCACTGCTCTCGCAAGCAGGTCGTGTACGGCGTACGCGGCGCGGTGTACGAACGACGGCGGCGGCGGCGGGCTGGCGTCCGACGGCATCACGCACTTCGTGATTGGGTCCGCGGGTCACGAGCTGTCTGATGTGGAGGACGACCAGAAGGTGCGTGGCCGCGGGCGGGATGCTGGCTGACCAGGCCAAGTCGTCTCCAGGGTGTTGCCTCACCTTGTTAATATCCTTCCCTACCGACTGCCTGCCCCTGCTGACAAGTTGATGCGGCCGGAGGGCCGGAGGGCTGATGCGCTCTGTCTACCCTCGCGTAGCTGACGTCCTCACCCGCCCGCCTCCCCTTTCTGCCCCTGTGCCTGCCCACAGGACTGGTGCGCCACGGTGGTTGGGGAGCACGGCTTCGGGCGCTTCGACGTGGACGGCGACCGCCTGACGGCGCGCTTCATCCGCTCCGCCGACGGCAGCGTGGCGGACAGCGTGGTGCTGCGCAGCAAGGTGGACCCGCAGGCGGCGTGCGCGGGGGGCCCGGACGCGGTGAGGGGCGGCGGCGCGGGGAGTGGCAGCACGGGCAGCGGGAGTGAGAGTGGGAGCGGGAGGGGAGGGAAGCCGATATGGGTCCGGAGGCAGGTGCAGCTGAGCGGTGAGGGAGCTGCGGTTGTGGCGTGAGAGGGAGGGAAGGGGAGGGCAGTGGGATGCAGGAGTGGGAGGAGGAGAGCTGCGGATGGCTGGGTAGCGAGGAATGTGGTTTGCGGGTGGTGGGTGAGTGTGGTGTGTTGGCATTTGCTGGGCTGGGGAGGGTGGTGCAGGATGCAAGCGCACGTACTGTGTAGTGGGAGGGCGGATGAGAGTGTGAGCTAGGTAGAGGAGTGGTTTGGAGTGCCCGTGCTTATTTATGGCTAAGACGGTGGTATGCGCACAGAACTGTTATTCTTTCGTGCACAGTGCCATGTCCACTGCGCACAGGCTTTACACATGGGGCCAGGCCTTGTTTGCTGGGTATGTTTTTTGTGTGTGCTGATACCGCGGGTGTGAGAAGGAGTGTTGAGTCGCAACGGAGCAGTAGCGCACAGCGGGCGGACACACCGTGAGCTGGGTGCCTCGCATGCACTCAACATCATACCGTATTCTGTCCTGACCATCACCTTGATTCAGTGTGCTGAATTTTGTTGTACTGTGACAGAGTGAGTGTGCACAGGCAAGTAAGCTGCGTTCGTTTGGAGGTGTTGGCGGCGGCGCGTGGCGCGGGAGTGCCAGAGATGCGGTGCGTCCACCACTGCATGCGAATGTGGAAGGTGTACAAAGCATGGAGCAAGAGCCATTGCACAGACCATGCAACTGGGACCACGCCCCATGACCCATCCCTGGACGCCTGGTGTTATACCGTAGTTCGTACCGGTACGGTTCAAGCTGTTGGCTTGCACTACGTGCTGGGGTTGGCCTGACTGCACTGCGAGTGAACGCGCGTCAAGCACCTCTTGGCACGATCTATGGAGAGCGGCGGTGGGTGGCAGGACGGATGCATGCCGGAAAAGATGCATTGAGGAAGGTCCGCAGTATTGACCTTGACTGCTCGTGATCCGATCCGAAGTGGGCGAGGCGTCTGCAGGGTCAGGAGGGTCTGACCCTGTGTTCTGTGTAGGGGCCCTGAGACGGTGCCTGAGAGACGGAGCCCCGCCTTGCCGTAACCGTCCAGTCATGCAATCGCGCTCTTGAAGAGATTCTTTATTACAGTTTGATTTCGCGTAGTCCTGTAGACAGGAGCAGTCAGTCAGTCAGTGTGTTACACAGCGAGGGTTCTTCCCCTCCGCAAGTGCAACGACCCATGTACGAGCCGGAGACGGCCGGAGGCTCAAGGGCCGACAAACTCATTTCCAAGAATTTGACTTCGTCTCGACCAAATCTTCGATAGTAACTCAGCTAGCTTTGCCTGATTACCTTGCATCATAACATCACGCATTGTGGCACTTTCACAGATCTCATCACCAGCAACCCGCAAGTCAGCGTAAGCAGGGCACTCGAGCAGGACATGTTGCTCGTCCCTGCTCGTCCTCAACCACCCCCGTTCCACACACTCTGCAGACTCGCTGCTCCCTGGGCACAGACGCGCACAGCCTGTTTGCTGCCAGAGGCCAGCAGCAGAGCCTAAAACGCATCAACTGCTATGCTGCGCGGTGGAAACACTCTGGGAAAAATCCTGGTCATATTTTGGTAATTATGTACATGATCCGGCATGACCGGCCATACTGCTGATCACCGGACATATCCTGGTCATACTTGCCATTACCAGGCATACCTGGGTCATGTTTCCCACACCTGGTCATGCGCAAATATGGCTGGCCATATACGGGTAATGGCACCGATGACAGGCCATACCCCGCTCATGCCTTCACGGCACTACGCACTGGTCCCTGCCGCCCCTGCTGCCGCCTCCCATGCATGCCGTGCCGTCACGCCTCACGGCGTCAGCCTGCCTCAGCCGTGGCCCGTGCCCAAGGAGTTAAGTGGTGACGTAGACCTTCATACTGAAATCTCCTTACTTACGCCTTGATGTTACATTACGATACCTCAGCAGTAATGTGTTTCGCACAACAAGCTTCCTGGCGTTGTGGAGGCCCTGGCCGTCGCAGGCAATTTTGACAATGACGCGTTGGTCCGCTATTAGTCTTTCAATGCAACAAGCGCAGCCCACTGGGGCGACAGTCGCTCTCCCGTAAAAAAGTAGCTGTAGCTTTACCTCGATGCCATTGAGGCTGACATCGTTTAGGCAAGCATCGAGCAGCTAAGCAATATGTACATGATCTCGCGGAAGTGCTCAGCTTGCCAGGATGTTTTCTTTCTTTGCTAGGTTATGGCATTGCGGCGAACGCTCTGACTGAACTTTGAAGGGCAATGCTGGAGCTTGATACAACAACCAAGCAGCAAAAACTGTACACGCGAGGAGCAGCCGCAGCCCAGCAGCAGCAACAGCTCGTGGCAGTGGAGCACGTGCCCTTCGACATACCCCATGTCCACACGCGCGCACGGCCTCGGGGGCCTGGGTCCAGGCCGTAACCCGGTAAGCATGCTCTGGGGTGCAGCGGGTGACGTTAGTACCATCTGCATATGCAACGAAGCAGCTGGACTTCGTGAATCAAAAAGGGAAGAGGGATCTGGCGGGAGGGTGTGTGGTCACAAGCCCTGCAGGGCAGGCGTGCCGGTGTGAGACTCCCATCACTGCACGAGTGCCTACTATTAGCATGACGACGTTCCGCAACCGTTACCGTCAGAGATCCTGGGCCCCTGGGTGCCGCTGACCCTCAGATGCGGAACAGATTCAGATGACGCACGCCCACCACTGCCCCTTCCCCAGGCCCACCACCTTCGGGTACACCATCGCTACTGCTGCATGTGCACCGGGCAGCCAAGTTACAGCAGTCGGAGCGGGCTGCAGTCTCCCTACTAAGGCAAGATGAAGTGTGTGAGATGGCGACATACTGGCCTGGCCCAAACAACAGCTGGCGAAACAACAGCTTCCCTTACGCACGCACGCCAAGGTGCGCCCTCAGCCATGCTTCAGTACTGCAGGTCGAGACAGCCTTGCAGCAATCGCGTTTGTTGGGTTTCACCCTTGCATTGCAATAGGCTGCTTAGACTGGGCAAACGCGCGGCTACGTGGTTGGCATAGTAAAGGCTTCTTGTGCCTTTGCAGCATTCGACAACCTCTACCCAAATGGCGCCTCCCAGCTGTCCTTGGCCTTCACGCATCCCCCTGATGCGTAAAAGAAGGACGCCACCTTGTCATGGCAGGTATGCAAACGCAGCTTGGTAACCTATTACCAGGCAGAAGCCTTGATTCCCCTCATGTGCCGGTACAAGATGCAAGTGTGCTGCCCGGTCCCTTGAAGATCCCCGGATTGACTTGGACCCTGGTGTTTGCAGGGGCGGTCCTGTACCCGTGTTGCACCTGGAGAACGGCAAGCTGGAGCTTCTGTTGAAAGCAGCCTACTGGGTATGGTGCTTCCGGCGGGTTGGGAAGGGGCACAACTTCTGTGCGCCCACGTGGTATGTGTGACTTGAACAGTCAACAACAGCACGTAGTGCTTACCTGTGGGTGTACAGGGCATATGCAGCTTCGGACAGTTCAGAATGATTGTTGTGGGGCGGTATCTGACGCGCACGTTCTGGTTGACTTGAAAGGATACTTTTGTGGGGCCCCACGCGTATGCTTAGCTTAGCTGAGGCCAAATGCGTACAAGCTGACGTTGGTTCGCCCATATTCGGCCCTGGGTAGGGCCGCATGGAGGGCCTGTCCTTCGTCTTGGGACGTGCGTGAGCAAGTGTGGGAGAGTACTTAACGTCGTAACTTAGGTGCATTAGAGTGTGTGCATAGAACTACCATTGGTTCGTACTCTGGGTTGGTAGACGTCGCGTACCCACCACACGCGTAATACACGTGTAACATACCGGCGATCGCGACATCACCCAATTATGAGCCTGCATATGATCGCTATATGACGGGGTACATGACCACCATATGATTCCTGACATTACCGGGCATTACCTACATATGACTCAGCATATGATCCAACAATGATTGGGCGATTACCGGATAAGCCCCCAATGACCGGGGTATGACCGGCCCAGTATGACCCGCCTATGACCCGCCTATGACCCAGATATGACCAGCCTATGACCCAGATATGACCCAGGTATGATCCAGAATATTACCGAAATATGACCAGGATTTTTCCCAGAGTGAAATGCCAACCTTGACATGCGGCAGCCAGGACGCAGCCGCCGCCCCAAGCGCAACACCACCCATCCAATGCTTGTATCTACACATTTTCACATCAGGTTGCTTGCCGTCCGATACACAATCACGGGGATTTTCAACCAGCCTAGTACTGGACTACGCTGCAGAGAGCTTCTCACGAAAAGCCGTACAAATACCCGCCAACGGGAGGGCCGTAGCCCCTCTCCAACTGGCCAGGGAACTGATGGCCAGGCATAGGGACGGGACGCCAGCCCACACGTCAATGCCCAGGGCATCAAGCACGCCAAACAATAGCCCTACACAACCGTCATTCCAGCCCTCCAGGTACAATCGCACCTCCTCGACCAAAACTGCAGCAGCCAATGACTCGGGCTGGCGCACCAGCCGGTTCCAGAAACCAATAACCATTTGCAGCCAATACATATGCAACGGCAGCTGGGATAGCTCTGCGAGCAACTGTAGTAGGACACACAATTTAGTAGGAGCCGCAATAGGTTAACCCGAGTTGCCAGGAACGCTCCTCTCTGGAGTAGGAGGTGTGTGGACTGTGTGTCCTACTACAACAACAAACAAAAAAAAAAAAACGGTGGGGCGGACGTTTCGCACCACACGTCGTACGCATGAACATCACTTGGAGCTTCACCGCTGGATCGTCTAGGCACGCTTCAAACCATCCGGCCTCCGTATTGATTGCTTGCGTCACGGCGTCTCGGCCCACGGACCAGCGCATACAGGACCTCCGGGCCCCACACCTCGCAACCGTACGAGATGATGGGCCGTACCTGACCCTCAAACAGCCGCATGCGCAGATCCGGAGCCCAGATACGCAGCTTACCAAGACAGGAGCAAGCCACGGCGTTGCAACATGACCGGCTCATGAACTCAGGCCGAGAAACGGCCGCAAGACAAGATAGAAGTGTATCGCGAGGCGTTTATTATGTACGTTAGCGCTGCGTCCAGAGCCATAATCAAGGGCGATAGGGATTTGCATTTTCTCTATTTACGCACCGCTTTGGCTTTGGGACCTGCCGGGAGCTACAGTCAGGCCGGGTCAGGCAAAGGAGGAACTAGATGAACTACAAAGAGATGCCTCGCGACAGTCTGCGTGCATACGGCCCCCTGTAACGTAACTTGCCAAGGTGAGCTCAGTGACTTGCCACCTGCAGCAGCATGCATGTAGCGAGTAGTGCTGCAGGCGCCGCTTTGCCTGCACCTGCACCTTGTGTCACCCTTATGTGAGCTGCAGCAGGCAGTTGTGACAGGTATAGCCTATGATAGGGAACGTGCCGTGCCTGTCATCCCCCCGCCCCAACCCCTGCCCCGGTGTCCCCTGCATTACTTTTTCCTCCCCTGCCCCTGCTATTCTGCTGTTTACGGTACTTGTACCCAAGGGCATGTTACCGGTATGGCTCCCAGTGGGCAAGGGACACACCAACATAAGCAAGGTGCGTGATTCTTCGCACAAGGAAAGGACGCCAACACAGCGCACCGCATGCCATGTGGCGCCACGGCGTGTCGGTGCTGACGAGTGCGAATGTGGCCCTCCAGCGGCGGACGGAGGTGCTTCTGCCAGGGGCCAGCAGAGCCAGCAGCCGCCGGCCATGCAGATGGTCCAGCGTTTCGCAGGATGCCTCCGACGGAGGATACCCCCGCCTATAGGTGACGCGTATCTACAAAAGCAAATTGCGCTGTACGCTGTTGCATGGCGGGTGGACCGGAGTATTGTACAAGATACATTTGCGTAGGTGTCCCCGTTTCTTGCATTGTGTGGAACGGGTCCAGCTGAGCTGCATGTTGTTCCGGGGCTGGTACCCTACTATGGTGGTGGTGGTGGTGGTGGTGGTGGTGGTGGTGGTGCGTGGTGGTGGTGGTGGTGGTGGTGGTGGCCGCTTGTGTTGGGCCCGCGGAGGAGGACACGGTGTGATGAGACGTGGGGCGCCACACGGCACAGCAACCAGCAGGCGGCGGCCGTCAATACATCAGTGCTGACCTGGTAGCTGAAATGTCGCAGCCAGATTGCGTTAACATTCCAACAACAATAATGGAGGCCGCTGTGGCGGTCTGCAGTAGCTGTTGCCTCGTTTTTGTCCCGTCTTTGCAAGGCAGCACCAGCGCCGACAAGTAGCCCTCTGCTGGTCCATCCACACCCGCGTGCTTCCACGGCCCCTCAGCAGGCGTTGGACCCTTAGCTCACGTGCTGCTGGACCCCTGGGATGCAGCGATGCGGCAGGGTGCATGTGGCTCGCTGCATGCATGGGCTGTGCAAAATCACGATGCACAGGCCAGGGCACAGCACGTGGTCGCACGCACCGTGTCGTCTGGTGCCTTCTTTGCACACAGCAGCCTCTTCTGTCCTTGCCATAGTCTTGGTGCAATGTAATAATACTCTTTCATGTACGGTGGTGAGTGGTATGACTGCGCAGTGTTCGGCTGAGGCTGCTGGCTGCGGCCAGTGCGGCTGTTGCACCACGGCTACCTGGCATGAGGGTGTGAAGCACGGCAAGGCATGCTTGCTCTGCTAATGATTGTCATTGGACCTCCATACAGGTGGTATTGGACGCGCTTAAAACTTGCCCTGGGGCGTGGGGCCACCTGGCCGTTGTGTTGACTGTTGCATGTGCAGTACTCCTGCTGGGGTTGCGCTAACTGCTTGCACGATACATTGTTCTGGTGCCGGAAGCGGTGTCAAAGTACGGTTTAGGCAGTCCCAGCTGCATGGTTGGGTGATTGGCAGCATGAGCGCGTGCCGAACCGGGGGAAGCGCGCCCACGAGAACAAGGAGATTTTCGGGCGGTTAGCGGTTGATGGGGTGTATGTACCACTGTCGCCGTGTCACAAAGTAAGGCCGAATGATCGGCAAATAAGCCCAGCTGGGCAGAGAACCAATAGCTAAATGTGCTTGGGATGCGCAATTTAGCCGGATTAGCACTTGAGGGTGTGCCAGGTGAGTGTCCGATGCTGGAATGGCCCGGGCTTCTATACCCCACGAAGAAAAAAACTCAGGGATGAACCCGCATATATGAGTAAAAGGATTGTGGGGTTCCATGGTAAAGACAACATGCACCTGGGCGTCATGTTCTGCTCATGCAGGGCGGACAGGAACACATATGCCAGCTGTCTGTGCATGCATGCGCTGTTCTCTATGGGCGATCAGACCACCTTGCTTCTGAATGCGGAAGCCACACGCATGAACACAGGGCATACGGCACAGCCCAGGCCATGCGTTTTACTCATGCATGGCCTGGGCCGGGCCGGGCCGGGCCGTATGCCCTGTGTACATGCGTGTGGCCAGCGAATGGCATGCATGGCATGGTGCCGTATGGGCGGAGCCCCCACACACACCCCCGAGTGGACACCTCGCTATTGGATGGGGGAGCAACACGCACAAACACAGAGCAGACGGGCGTGTGGGCCGCATGCGGAGCCCCCGTGCTGGGATGTGCTTAACTCGATGCGGCCTTTTTGCGCCTGGATCGAGAAGCAAGGGGCCCGCTCGGGGGGGTGGGGTGGGCGGAGCCCCCCCACCAAGCGAATGGCGTCTGGACGGATGCCTGGCACTCTGGGAAAAAGAGTTGTCATTTTCTGGTAATACCTTTGATGACCGGCTATACATACATATGTCTGGGTGTATCCTGGTCATAAGACTCATGACCAAGCATAGCCTGGTCATATGCTGCATGACGGATTGTAAGACACATGACAGGACAAAAGTCTGGTCATGTGCTGCATGACTGGTGATAAGACACATGACCTGGTCATACCGGCAATGACAGGGCATGTCCTCGTCATGTAAGCCATGACAGGGCATACTATGATCATAGACACGTCATGCGCACAATGACTGTTGGCAGGGGACTGAACCGTTTAAATGAGCGCACCTGTGACGTACACGCAGCGCATGTGTATAAGACCTGTGACCAAGCCGACTAGTTGCATTCTAAACGAGCATTAAGCCAGTGTAATTAACACCTGATATACCTGTGTAGCTTCACTTTCTGTTGTTCCTCCGGACCCTAGCGCCTAGGCATCGCGCGCGTTGGTAGCTCCTACAGCTATACACCTTGCAGTTCCTCCTTCTCAACAACCAATGCTATCTAACCACTACTTGGCCTCGCTATGAGGCCTGCCAGTATCGCAGCCTGCACAAGCAGACCACCTTCCCCTGAGGAGGAGGGCGCTTCATTTGCAGCCATAGCCTTGCAGCTAAAATAGCTGGACCTTGGGCATTCCCTGGTGTTTGTTTCGGGTACACAGCTGTAGCCTCCGTGAAAGATGGCGGACGACAGCTGGAGAAAGACACCGGTGAATGTACCGTTGGCTGGACTTGGCTGGAACTGATAACACGACTATTCGTCCAGACTAGTGCCAGCGAGCAATACTGTGGCCGCCTCAACTGTGCCCCAGACACGATCCTAGTCGCGGCTTGAGGAACGCTTGCGGTCGCTCAACTCGTCTGTCATTATCTTGCGCAGGGTTTGGGTATGACACATGACGTCGCGTTATGGCGAGTGTCGGTGGTGGTAGCGTATGGGATGACTCGCGCAGGGCCCGTCGGGCCACACCTCCAGCTGCAGGGCTCCCCCGAACCCCCCCGCCCCCCGTTGCACTTGCAGGCAAACACCACTGTCGACATCACGGCAGCCCTGCCACAATCTGGTTCTGGGGCTGTGCAGGAGTATCTCGCTGGTGTTGTGCACGTTTCGAGTCTTAACAGACTGGCTGGCCTTATCTTGCTTGGGTTGTTGGCCAACCTGGGCCAACGGGCACGCACTCATAGGACACTGCCGCTTGCTTGGTTGTTGTAAAATGCCGCATAGTCGACACGTGCGTTTGTATGGATGCGTCTTGGTTCGCGGTCACCGTCATTGCAAGCTGCAGCTGTATCGTT
The DNA here is from genome assembly GCA_036984285.1 of Chlamydomonas sp. KOR1. Taxonomy (NCBI): domain Eukaryota; kingdom Viridiplantae; phylum Chlorophyta; class Chlorophyceae; order Chlamydomonadales; family Chlamydomonadaceae; genus Chlamydomonas; species Chlamydomonas sp. KOR1. The sequence goes on along the minus strand of BQMZ01000305.1, from coordinate 160,922 downwards.
ACAGCCAGGGGAGCTCCCCTGGTTACAGCTGTTAACTGGCAGTGAACGGCGGGGGCCTGCATGGCACGTGCACGACCGGCGGGGGCTGGGCATATGGACGTTTTGGCTTGTGATTGCTCTTGTAATTTCACTGCCTAATGCATTCGCACGTGCGGCAAAGCAGCCATGAAAGCCGGGCTACCTGATCTGGGTCATTTACTCGTCATCAGACTATGACCACAATATGATCCAGGGTATGACCCAGAAATAATGCAACGCCGATCTCATGATCGGTCAAATACATGACCTGAATATGACCCGCCTATGACCAGGATATGACACGCCTATGACGCATGTATGATTGCAGTATGACGGGAATATGACCAGTCGTTTTCCCAGAGTGTGGTGTAGCAGGGACCAGGCCATGCACGCACGTCAGCTGCTGGTGGGGGGCTCTGCCCCCCCATACCCCCCCGAGCAGACACCCAGGGATGGCCGATCCGTACGCCTGTGTTTACTTGCGTGTGGCTCCCCTTTTCCATGAGCAAGGTGTCCGCTCGGGGGGGGGGCGGAGCCCCCCCACCAGCGAAAGGCGTTTGGACAGATGCCTGGTGTAGCGGGCACCAGGCCATACCCATATGCCCTATGGCCTAGCATCAGTGAAGGGGGGCAGTCTGGCTTGGAACCCAGTCGGGTTCGGGAATGTCTTTCAAAAAGAAAAAAAAGAAAAGAAAAAAGAAAGGATACTCCGCGGCAATCGCCAGCGGCGTTCGTTAAGGAAGTGGGATATGTTGCACCAGGGTCTGGCCCCAGTGGCTCCCATCTACCGTAGGGAGGGCCCACCATCTTTCATCCTTCCTCCCTCATTTTGGAGGTTGGGGGGTTCTTCCCGTGCTGGGATGTGCTTAACTCGATGCGGCCTTTTTGCGCCTGGATCGAGAAGCAAGGGGCCCGCTCGGGGGGGTGGGGTGGGCGGAGCCCCCCCACCAAGCGAATGGCGTCTGGACGGATGCCTGGTGTAGCAGGGACCAGGCCATGCATGTCAGCTGCTGGTGGGGGGCTCTGCCCCCCCCATACCCCCCTGAGCAGACACCCGGGATGGCCGATCCGTACGCCTGTGTTAACTTGCGTGTGGCTCCCCTTTTCCATGAGCAAGGTGTCCGCTCGGGGGGGTGTGGGGGGCGGAGCCCCCCACACCAGCGAAAGGCGTCTGGACAGATGCCTGGTGTAGCGGGCACCAGGCCATGCACATATGCCCTATGGCCTAGCATCAGGAAGGGGGGCCGTCTGGCTTGGAACCCAGTCGCTTTCGGAAATGTCTTTCATGTGGCGTAGACGGCCAAGTCAAGCGACCAACGCCCGTTTCCCCAGACCGAATCCATTGGATTCATGCTTCAAGCTCAGTATGATTTCAATTGGACTGACGCTTGGCCAGCACGTTTTGAGGAGGGCGTTCTGGAACATGTCGGCCTGCTGACCTTGTGAAGTCTTGCAGTCAAGTCGTATCATCCTTACACTTCTGCTCAATGGATCACATCGCCCTTGTATCCACGGTCCTTATAGGGGCTCTGCGCCTTGCTTCTGCAACGGGCGTAATCCCTGAACTTGCCAAACTTGTGGCGGGGGAACACTCGACCCCCATAATCTATACCTGGTCACTGACAACGTTTCTAATGGTCGTCGTCGGCGCCGTGGTGCTGGGACCGTGGTTGCGCCCGGCCGATCTCAGGGAGGGTCGGCGCAACGTCGATGGGCGCGCAGAGGCACATCGTGTCCTTGCTGAGGTCACTCAGACTAAGCCTGGGGACGTTAAGCTCGTCCTCGACTGCCTGCGTCGCCAGGGCTTCCTGGCAAGGCTGACCTCTGCACTCCGGGACATGTTCGAGGCCCTGCGCGCCGAGGCCATTGCGGAAAAGCCGCACCCTGACAGCACCACTGGCAAATTCGCACAAATCCGGCTGGAGTTTCACGGCATTGTTTGTGTGAACCCCAAGTGCCCCAGCGTCGTTCAGGGAGCGCCTAGCCCCCTGTTCAAGGAAGGCAAAGCAACAACGGTGAAGGTGGTTACGGGGGAAGGCATCGTCACCGGTTCCCAGATGCGCCGGGCAACGGGGATTGGCAACGGGGATTCGGCTCACTGCATGCTCAGGTCACGTGCGAGCGGATGTGTTTGCCTAATGCCGCCTAATGCGCTTGCCACCGAGTTGCATACCTGCCACACCCCTTTACGTCTATCACACACGCGTACTTGCCGCAGGAGCGGAAGTGTTGCGATACGTGCAACGCAGCGTACAACCCAACATACTACACCAGCCGTGATCCGGACACTAACCTCAAGACCAAGACGTACTTTACTGTGGGCTACACGTTCGAGCACCACTTGTACATCCGCACGCAGCGTGACATGTACTGGCCACTTGACGTCCTTTACAGCATTCACCAGGAGAAGTACCTGCTGAAGGCCTCCAGCGACCGCCAGAGCTGGCTGTACAACGCCACCACCGCTCCGCGCTCCGGCACTGGTCTCCGACTAACCGACGACGGCGAGGAGCTGCAGCGCGCCTGGGTCACCTTCCGGATCCTGGCCAGGTGCGCGCGGGGGGGTACCCCAATGGCCACGTCCGTCGCGCGCCGCTTGACAACCCTTGCCTGGGTCCCTGGAGTTGGCGAGGTACCGGTAGCTTTATGAATGCAATTCCGCGTGTACGTCTGCAGGCGCCTGCGTGCTCAACGCCCCGCTGTGGTGAAGGGCGACTGCGACATTTACTCGCTCGTCCGGGAGGAGGTGGAGAACTCGGACGGGGTGCTGCCTCATAAGCATCACGTGTGCGGCCACGTGGGGTGTGGAAGGACTGAGATCTCTGCATACGGGCAAGGTGTTGGCGACGGGCTTAAGCTTGGTGGGTAGCTGATGATGGTGAAGCTAAGCTTGGCCGGTGTGCATGATGACTGCTCGTGCATGTTTGTGTGTTGGTCCTGTACGCATGTCGAGTGACTCTTGGTTCTTGGTTCGGGTGGCGAGAGAGGGATGAAGGGACCTTTGCAGTAACCAAGCTACAACATCGCAGCTTGCCTCATACCTTGCACCTGCCTTTGGGCACGGCTGCTGTACATTGACGACGTGATGACGCTCGTTGTTCGTGCTGCTCTTCTGTCCCTTACCAGGCAAGCCGTACCAGATGCTGCCGCTGGTGTACGTCGTCGACGGGAACGTCAACATGGCGAGGCGGGTGTGTGCCGAGATCAACTGCCTCAACGCACCTGTGCACGACAAGGTCCGCTTCTGCGCCGAGCACGACTACCTGGAGAGCCTGTGTGCGATTCGCCTAGAAGATGGGTCGTACTGCGAGCGGCCTGTGGCGGTTGTGGACGAGGGCGGGTCCGAGAGCTCCCCTGCTGCACGACGCGTCGGCAGGAAGTCCAAGTGAGGACGCGCGAGCCTTTTCCTGGCCATCTCACATGCTAGGCACATAATTTCGTTTGCTGCAAGTCGTATCCTGTCACTGGCAAAGCGGTAGTCGCTCAACCATCAGCTCTTTCTGCCGCACGCGGGGGCTGGCCGGGGAGGAGTGTGACGGCGAGGCTGTCACTATGTCCGCCTGGGTGCGTCAGTACTTCTCCAGTGGCGACTGGAAGCACAACGCAGCTGCCTTCCGTCGCGATGCTGGGGCTGGCGGCAGCTGGGTGAACATTTACCGTGACCCTGAGCTGCGGTCGTACGTCACTGGGTTCAGCACTGTCCAGCGAGTCAGCGACGCCGGCACCCAGACCCACCGCTCCATTCAGGCGGCGGGGCTCCTTGAGCTGACGGAGGCGGACCTGGACACAGCACGGCGCGCCAGCACGTTAACAGCGGGGGTTCACAAGGGGGGGTATGGGGATATCGCGGTATGGGATATTGAAGGCATGGGGCGGGTGGCCGTGAAGACGTACAGGCGCCTTGACGCGAGCGACATGCAGATCGAGCAGCTGGTACGGCAGTGCATTTCTATGAACGTGTGCGTCGGGTTGCAGTTTTTGCACCCCAACCTGCTGCGCCTGAGGGGCATCGTGCGTGCTGTGGACGGCGAGGCCCGGCATCTGATCTTCGACTACATGCCAAATGGGTCGCTGCACGCGGCAAGGAGAGTCCTGGAGAACGGCCGCCTCGCCATGCCCCTTGGAGCCTGCTTTAGGGCACTTGCGGATGCAGCGGACGCATGTGCCCACCTCCACAGCAAGGGCCTCGTGCACCGGGACGTCAAGCCAGCCAACATACTGGTGAGTTCGTTCCTAACCGGTATTCGACCTTGCATGTAACGCACGGATGCTGTTGTTGTGAGGTGTGCACACTGTTGCAACATCTCCTGCAGATCGACGGTGACAAGGGCATTCTGGCGGACTACGACCTGCTGGTGTATGCCGACACGTGGAGTGGACAGGTGTGTCGCGTTCTGTGGGGTGTATTGGCTGGAGGTGTGGGGGGAGGGGCGGTTGTGGAGCAGAGCATGGGAGAAACTGTGGGGGGCACTGTTCGCTCACCTAAATGGGTGCCCTTTTTGGCAGGCCGGCACTCCTGGCTACCGGCCCCCGGAGGGCAACAAGGCGGGGCGAAAGCATGGCTTCGAGTTCGACTACTTCTCCTTCGGTGTGAGCGCACTGGAACTGCTTGATATGGAGGCAACGCGCACTGTGGGCGGGATCGTGCCCAGCCAGGCCGGGGTGGAGGTTCGTGCGCACAGAAGCGTAAAGCAGCGTTACTACGAGGGGGCGTCGGTGGTACCGGCTTGCCTGCCGGAGGCAATCGCGGAGACGGTGCAGTTGGCGCTCTCGGCAATGTCGGCGCAGCCGGGGGACCGCTTGGCGGACGTACGGAAGGCACCACGGGGTGCGTGCGGTGTAAGCGACGCTGGCACGCCATTGAGGATGTTCGGGGAGAAGCTCAGGACAGCTTGGAGGTGGTCGATGTAAGTTTGCCAGGGCCGTTGCGGGTGTGGCACTTTGCGGGCTTAGAGGATCGCAATGTTGACGGATGTGGGTCTGCGTGCAATGAAACGTACTAGTATTGACAACCGCACGGCCGGGGGGGCTGCCTGGCCGACGTACGGAAGGCACCGCAGGAGGCGTGGCCTTGTCATGTTAAAACCGTTGCTGGTGTGGCGCCTAGTGCGGGCTTGAGGGTAGCAAAGTATGTTGACTGATGTGGGACTGCGTGCAACATAACTGAGCATCGAAACCCCACACACGCCAGGACGACACAGCCTTTAGTGTCTCCTTACTGATTCAAGTATGGTTACATAAGCAGTCATGGCAGGCGTGCCTTGGTTACATAAGCAGTCATGGCAGGCGTGCCTTGTCCGTTCGTGCGGAGAGGCACAGATCTGCACGGATGAAGCCAGTTGTTCTGCGAGCATGCGACACCACCCCGATAGGGTGTTTATCTGAGGGTGCAAGCGTGGCATGATCTTGGCTACGGGAACAGACCATCTACCACGCTTTGAAACCAGGGCCATGCCAGGCCACGTGTACAGGCACTTGCCACGTGTACAATCACACGCTGTCCCTCCTTGCGTGCGCGAGTTGACAACTGGCTAGGGGGCGCTCTGCGGCTTACATGAGCGCCAGCACTTTGTCATGCCACATTCAAACGCACTCGCAGCCTCGTGTACATGGGCAATAGTGCTCAGTCAGCCCTTATGATGCCGTACTTTGCCAGCTGCTCAAACCCGTGGATGCAGCAGGTTACAGCACACACCTTCCCGTCATAACCCCTTCCAGTGTCCTTCATGCCGACATGCTGTCTTGATGCACATAAGATATCCAGGCCGGCTTTCCCGCCTGACGGTTCCGGAGAACTCGTTCGTGGCCCGCCCCACCCGCCGCCCCTTGCGACCCGCAACCCGCAACCCAAAAGCCCTGTACCACCTCAACACCGCGCAAAGTAAACAGTGCGTCATCCCTCGCTCACGCCATGCTCAATCGTACGCCCCTGCGACCATGCCCCTTGGCACCGTCGCGGGCGTCATGGGCTCGTTTTGCACGCCCACCACGCTCCCTCCACGCCCACGCCCGCCCCGGCCCCTCCCGGCCCCCGCCGTGCTGTGCTGGTTCTCCCCTCCTCCCCGGCCGCCAGTGCTGGACGCCAACACGTGCGACGCCCGGAACTCCCTGAACTTGTTGATTCTCTGCAGCTTCCTTTCGACGTCCATCAGGCAGGCCGCTGCAAGGAGCTCCCGGAGCTTCGTGAGCTGGCCCCAGCTCCTGTCGTTGTCGTGCCACAGCGCCGCCACCCGCGGCAGACCGTTGGAGCACAGCCACTCGAGGATCTGCACCAGGTAGCACAGCGTACAAGGGGGCGCAAACAGTGTAAACGCAAATTTTCCGGGACAGGCCGGGGTCTTTCCCCAGGCTAACAACCTCCAATAGATTGTATCCACGGACAACAAAGGTCATTAGCCTTGAGCCCCAGTCGCACCTCCGAGAAGCCGTGCTTGCCCAGGGCACTCTCGTCGTTCTTGCCCTCCCCCAGCGTCACTTGCGGGGCCGGAATGTTTGCGAGCACGCATGCGTTGACGTCACCAGCGCTGCGCACAGGGACTGTTAGGAAAAGAGCTCGCATGAAGTAGGTGTTGAAGGTCTTGGAGATGGCTTCCCCCAGGGCCGCTTTGCTCTTATCTTGCCAGTGGGTGGGGTCCACGTCCTGGGGAGGCGCCCCCGCTGCGATGGATGAGTCGATCAGGGCCAAGCTCGCGGTCACGAAGGTGCGTGCCTGCGGCGCTGGAACGGAGAGCGGCGACAATCTGCCCATGGTCCCCCGCCGCGTGCCGCCCGTCCGCACGATCAGCTCCCGCAAGCCCACGTAGAATTGCACGCCAAGCGCGGACACGGTCACCGACTTCCCTCCTGCGCGACCCCCTCCTGCTCTCTGCCCCCGGCCCCGGCCTCGCCGTTCTCGTTGCCACCGCCCGCAGGTACCCTGTCGTTGCAGCGTGGTCCGCAGTCCTACAGCAAGGGCAAATCCGAGCCCAGACTTGAAACTTCCGACGAACAGGAAACGCAAGCAGAATGGCGGGCATGTTTGTACAAACTGCAGCCTGTCGTACAGGTGGCGCATACCGCTGGCTGGCTGACAACAAGCCCACCACTACCCGCTCAAGCACGTGGGCCTCCCGTGTGTCTGGCCTACCTGACCTAGTTTTGCCAAAACGTACATGTCGCCGGCTCACTAAGCAACAGCCTTTCCTTACCGGGTGCAGCAGGTACAGCTGATCGCCGTCCACGACGTAGTAGCGCCCCGGCAGGACGGTCGCCGCGCCCAGCACCCACTGCCCGTATCGCTCCGCCATCATAAACGGCTTGACGCACACCACGCGCACATCCGATCCCAGGCAGGCCTCCTGGTCCCCGGCGAAGATTATCTTGCCGTAGACGTTGCGGGACTCGGTGGAGCTGGGGTGTGCTGGCTGCGCCGGTTGAGACCTCCCCACCTGGCCGTAGGGTATTGACACGCACGTGTCATGCAACACGATGTAAGGCAACACGTACAGTAAGCAACATAACCGCCAGTCGCCACAAGAAAAATCCCAATAAGTCCTCGACCAGCCTACCTGGCGGAGCGCGACCTGAGAGTCTTTTATGATGTACAGATGCTCCAGCGCGCAGGGTTTGCCAATTACGCCAGCCGCTCCAAGCTCATGGGGTGTCGCTGCGAGAACCTCGAAGCCGTGCACCGAGACTGTAGTGCCGGGTACGTAGACCATGGAAGCACCAACGTGAGAGTCCGCATGCTGCCCAGAAGCCGCGGCTACAATGGACAGCGGCGGGTGGCCGTTGAAGGTAGGCTGCGCAGCTACCACGGTCCCTGCCCCGCCACTGTACACGGCGCCGACCGTAGATGCAGAGCTGAGTCCGTACGAGGTAGGTCCCGTGGGGGCAGCTGCACTGGAATGGGTGCCAGTCGGCGGCAGCAGGTGGCTGGACGCCGCCGCCAGCCCAGGCGCATCACCTGCCGTGCCGCCGTCAGCGGCGGCACTGACCGCCCCTGCAGAGCTGAGTCCGTACGGCGGAGGGCCAGGGCGGACGGGGGCCGTGGAGGGAGCTGCACTGGAATGGGTGCCAGTCGGCGGCAGCAGGTGGATGGACGCCGCCAGCCCAGGCGCACCACCTGCCGTGCCGCCGTCAGCGGCGGCACTGACCGCCCCTGCAGAGCTGAGTCCGTACGGTGGAGAGCCAGGGCGGACGGGGGCCGTGAAGGGAGCTGCAGCGCGGTGGGCTCCAGTCGGCAGCAGGAGGTGGTTGGACGCAGCCGGCCCAGGCGCAACACCCGCCGTGCCGCTATTGGAGGTGGCGCTGACCGCAGCTGCAGCCGCAGAGCTGAGTCCGTACGGCGGAGGGCCAGGGCGGACGGGGGCCGTGGAGGGAGCTGCACTGGAATGGGTGCCAGTCGGCGGCAGCAGGTGGATGGACGCCGCCAGCCCAGGCGCACCACCTGCCGTGCCGCCGTCAGCGGCGGCACTGACCGCCCCTGCAGAGCTGAGTCCGTACGGTGGAGAGCCGGGGCGGACGGGGGCCGTGAAGGGAGCTGCAGCGCGGTGGGCTCCAGTCGGCAGCAGGAGGTGGTTGGACGCAGCCGGCCCAGGCGCAACACCCGCCGTGCCGCTATTGGAGGTGGCGCTGACCGCAGCTGCAGCCGCAGAGCTGAGTCCGTACGGCGGAGGGCCAGGGCGGACGGGGGCCGTGGAGGGAGCTGCACTGGAATGGGTGCCAGTCGGCGGCAGGAGGTGGATGGACGCCGCCGCCAGCCCAGGCGCACCACCTGCCGTGCCGCCGTCAGCGGAGGCGCTGACCGCCGCTGCAGAGCTGAGTCCGTACGGTGGAGGGCCGGGGCGGACGGGGGCCGTGGAGGGAGCTGCAGCGCGGTGGGCTCCAGTCGGCAGCAGGAGGTGGTTGGACGCAGCCGGCCCAGGCGCAACACCCGCCGTGCCGCTATTGGAGGTGGCGCTGACCGCAGCTGCAGCCGCAGAGCTGAGTCCATACGGCGGAGGGCCAGGGCGGACGGGGGCCGTGGAGGGAGCTGCACTGGAATGGGTGCCAGTCGGCGGCAGCAGGTGGATGGACGCCGCCAGCCCAGGCGCACCACCTGCCGTGCCGCCGTCAGCGGCGGCACTGACCACCCCTGCAGAGCTGAGTCCGTACGGTGGAGAGCCGGGGCGGACGGGGGCCGTGAAGGGAGCTGCAGCGCGGTGGGCTCCAGTCGGCAGCAGGAGGTGGTTGGACGCAGCCGGCCCAGGCGCAACACCGCCGTGCCGCTATTGGAGGTGGCGCTGACCGCAGCTGCAGCCGCAGAGCTGAGTCCGTACGGCGGAGGGCCAGGGCGGACGGGGGCCGTGGAGGGAGCTGCACTGGAATGGGTGCCAGTCGGCGGCAGCAGGTGGCTGGACGCCGCCAGCCCAGACGCACCACCTGCCGTGCCGCCGTCAGCGGCGGCACTGACCGCCGCTGCAGAGCTGAGTCCGTACGGTGGAGGGCCGGGGCGGACGGGGGCCGTGGAGGGAGCTGCAGCGCGGTGGGCTCCAGTCGGCAGCAGGAGGTGGTTGGACGCAGCCGGCCCAGGCGCAACACCCGCCGTGCCGCTATTGGAGGTGGCGCTGACCGCAGCTGCAGCCGCAGAGCTGAGTCCATACGGCGCGGTTGGCTGGGCAACGAGAGGGGCAGGGGCTTGACCGGCAGAGGCAGCAGCACGGCCTGGGGTGTGATCCGTCTTGGCGGAAGACACGGGAGTCATGGCTGCCCATTCCTGCTCCATCTCCGCGGCGGTAAGCAGCCTACCTCGCTGAACTGGTGTTGCTGACGCTGAGGCCGCACATGCGCAGGGTAGACAGGGGCGGGCCCAATGTAAGGTGCTGTTACATAAAGGGACCTCAACACAAAGTCAAAATGGGCGGCATGCCGATATGGACACGAACGTACAAGCCACACTTTAGGACCCGAAGGCATACATTTACAGGGGGCCTCACCGCCGGGTCGCGTGGCAGCTGCGCCCCCTCCCTCCCCGGCGCTGTTTCTGGCTGGCGCAGGCTCGTCCTGAGGCCCGTGGTCCACGTCACGACCTGCGAAAAAGGCACAGACGCCGTCGTCATCACCTGCAGGCGCGCAAGCCCATCCCATACGACATTGACGGGCACGGTGTCGTGCGGGTACTCACGCCCCACGTCCCCGCGCAACTCACCAAGTCCAGCGGGGCCGGCGCTGTGCAGGATTCCCAGCAGCACCTTCCTCCCGCGGGGCGTCGTTACGTAGGATTCACGGCGCAGCTTAGTTAGAAGGGCGGCGAGGTCGAGCGCCGTGATGCCTGCCTCCCGGGCAACTGCATGGCGCAACCAGCATGGGGCAAGCACAACTCTACCCAAATGGGGCATCTGTGGGGCGGGGCACCCAACCACTCAAAACACATAACCCCTAAGTGGACAAACCGCATTGGCACGGTCCGAACAGTGCTCACGCTTTGCGACACCGCCAGGGAAGGCCGAGAGGTCCACGTCGGGTTGCACAAGGTCTTCAGGCCGCGGACCAGGTGGTTTGATGATTTCGTACAGCACGGGCAGGAACTTGTGCTGGTGCTCCTCGCATGCCGACCCCCCCGAGCTCCGAACGACTGCAGGCGAGCAGCGTATCCAGCCGTCAGGGAGAACGCCATGCACGTCAATGCTTTGGGGCTGGGTAAAATATGCGCAGATAGGCGAACCGTGCCCTGTCTAGCACAAGCTGCACGGAAGAGCACGCACGGCAGACTCTCCAAAGGAGCACTGTTCGAGGCAGACTTACACTCAATGAGCGTGCCACGGTCAAGCGCGACCGTGTGCTCTCCCTTGCCAGGTACGTCAAAGCTTAGATTGACGCACCGGTTCCTGGGCGACCCTGCATGCAAAGGGGCGCCAGTTATAGTAGTACGTGCAGGAGCAGTACGGGCCAAGAGTACCTTGGGGCTTTTCCACCACATACGAAAGGCCGAGTGGGTGCTTGACTTACGGGAGCTGGGGTCAGGTCGTGCAGGGCCCTCCTGGTCGCGGCCCTTGTCTGGCGCGGCGCCTGGGCCCTGGTCTTGTTCCTGGCGCATCAGCGGGCAGGCACCTGTACGTAACCAAGGCACGGCAGCGACCATGCCCAGACTTCAAAGACTCATTGTGGCCAAATCACGTGTACAGTGGCGCTACGTGGCAATGTGTGGTTCATATCCGCAGTACACGACGGCCAGACTCACCCGCGGCAGCGTCTCTGTTGCCGTACGCACAGGCCGACGTCCCCAAGGAGCTGGAGTCGGGCCGTGCAGGGCCCTCCTGGTCGCGGCCCTCGTCCGGCACGGCGCCTGGGCCCTGGTCTTGTTCTTGGCGCATCAGCGGGCAGGCACCTGTACGTAACCAATACGTGGGGACAACAGTACCCATCTTCAGACTATGTACGCTAAGCAAATTACGTGCACAGTGGTGCTATTTGTCAGTGCGTGCAGTCAGTCACCAGCCCGGCTTGATACACCAAGCACACGATGGACTCACCCGCGGCAGCGTCTCCGTTGCCATACCAGGTCCTCAGCAAAGTCTTGGTTCCGCGGGGTGTCGTCACGCTCGTCTCCTGTACTACCTTGAGGACGAAGCCGGCCAGGTCGACGGGCTTGACTAGTAGTTGCCCAGCAACTGCAGCATCAGGAGAAGTTGGTGTGTGGCACGCGGCATGCACGTTTGTACGTCGGTAATGCGGGTGCGTTACCGCTGCATTCCCCCTTGTTTCCGCCCAGTTTGAAATACGTTTCCTTGCGTTTTCGTTCGTTTCCACACTACGTTTCCGCGACGAACTGTCCCGAGTTTCCGCCGCGTACTCAAAACTGTAGGCAGCAACGATGGCCAACTCGTCAACCGAGACCGAGAGAGAGTTGCGAGCGCAGCTTTACGCAGATGAGAACATGTTTATTGATTACATCAGTGCTTCGTCCACAGCAGCTGTGATGGGCGACAGGGACCTGCACTTTCAGCATTTGAGGGCTGCATTGGAAGTCGCCGCAAGGCGCAACGAGACAAAGAGGAAGCTGGATGAACTGCTGGGTGAGTTCATGAGCTGGCCGGGGGCTTCGTGCACACGCCCCCGCGTGGTCACTTCACCAGGATGGGACTTTTGAGTCCCCACAATTTGTTGCCCTTTGCAGGTGTAGCGGTTTCCGCGAAGCAACTCTCTGGGGCTGTGCACGTAAGCTCAACCCCGCCTGACCTGTCACCGGCCTCCCCTCCCGTGGTAAGGAGAGGCAACGCAAAGCCCCGATGTATCTGGAGTGCTCTCAATTTGCTTATTCTACAGAGCACGAGTATTGTCTCGCCGCCTGTGCCTGTGGCCTAAAGTCCCCGACCCCCCGACCTTAGCCATGTTAGCCCACTTATACCCACCCGGAAACCTACTGATTGAGGAGACGGCATGGCTCCCTGTAGGCGAGGGACACCAGTTCGAGGACGGTGCATGTCCAGCAGCGGTCCTACAAGGACGCGGACAGCACGCCATGTGGCGCCACGAACTCCTCGGGCCTTGGATACGGATACGTGGCCCCTTCAGAGACCCCTTCAGAGACGGAGGTGCTTCTGCCAGCCAGCAGCAAAACCAGCGGCAGCTGCAGCTGCACAAATCCAGCAGCGTCTGCAGGATGCCTCCGGCGGCGGACGCCCCGGCTACTGGGTGGCGTGTACTGAGCGTGTAGCAAACTGCGCTGTGCAAAGGCGGCACGGTTGGGGGGAGGGTCCGGGGGTGGTGTGAAAACTCATCGGTACGCCGGGTGGATGGGGCTGCCTTTCATGCAAGGCGAGGAGCCGTGTTGGCTAGCACATGCAGTTGTTATGCGGCGGGGCCTGCACCAAACCCTCGTGCGGTCTTGGTTATTGTGCTGGGATATTGAGGTCAACCGGCCACAGGGTCGTGAGCGTCGTTGCGGCACGTGCCACATCTGTGGTGATGAGCAAGCCGTTGAGGATGAACTGCGCGTGCTGTGCGAGTGCCCTGCTTATGAGTCCATCAGGGACCGGTACAAGAGTGATCGCCGCTTCAAGAAGCGGGGTATGCGTTCAATCATGATGGAGGCACCCCCAACAACCCTTGCTTCATTCCTGAACGAGGTGTGGCGAGAAGGGCATTGTATCCCCCAGCGGTGTGCTCGGCAGGCTGTGAGGCGTGCAAGTAATGGCGAATAAGCCCTGCCTTCGCGCCACGCCGCATGCCCATGCTTCCGCTAGGTGAGTTTGGGAAGCGATTAGGTGTCTTTCCGTGAGGTTTGCGCGTCTGGGTTGGTAGCCGGGGCCGGGACACTTAGTGCACGCACACGCATTTCTCTCAGCCCAGCCGTCGGCCAATGGCCCTACCTACGCCATTCGACATACTCAGCCGCTTTAGACTACGCCACTGTCGCATTGCGGACCTTTCTGCGCCGGCCAGCCTGCCGGCGCATGCTGTGGGAGCTGGAGCAGATGGCGGACCAACTTTTCAGTATGTCGTCTTTTACTCACCATACCGTACTACTCCTACCACTGCCACTTTATTTGCGTTACTAGTACTTTGTTCCCCCCCCCGCACACTCGCTGTTATATCGCAGTACTCGTCCTTATGGCCCCCTGGCTCTCCGGACGTGCTCCCCTCGGGGTCTGTAACTGTAACTGGGAGGGTCAGGATGCATACGTCTGAGTACGTGTCCCCCTCCCTTGCTGCACATGCTTAACGGGTCCAACTTGAGTGCATACTATCAAGCACTGATGCTCTGTTATGGTGGCGGTAGTTCTTGTGCTGCTTCTCAGGAACCATGTAGACAATGTAGTGTGGCATACAACACCAGGCGTCAAAGGTCACAACATCAATACTGGCCTGGTAGTGGAGTGGTCGTACAGACAACTTGCGTTGCTTGTCCTGGTCTCCGCTCTGCGCCCCTTCGGGCCGCTTTGCAAAAATAAACTGTGGCCCGAAGGGGCGCGGAGCGGCCCAAACAACGAGGACCCTTTGGGTGCGCTCTGGTACGGCCCTCTGGGTAGTTGCTTCCGAGTTTTGTCTCCACTGGGCTCCGCAACGCCTTTACAACCCCTGTAGTCGCGTGTTGAGTTCCTAGCCGGCGAGCTTCTGGAGGACCAGGCTGCAGCAACGTGGCACCGGTTTACCATGCTAGCTGCATGCACAGGCTGTGCAAGGACACGTAGAAAGGAGCGGCACATGCTAGGGCACAGCAGGCAGTGACATCGTGACCTGGGTGCGTGTCTTAAGAGAGAACTCAACTTGTCCTTAGCACCTGCCAGTGATCCAGTGTTACACTGTGGGCAAGAGCCGAGGGACCATAACAGGACGGACGGAGACACAGCGACGGCCTCTTGGGCCTTGGGCACGGGCTCGGGACACAGGACTGCTTTTGACAGCAAACGCGACAGTCTACTCACCTAGGGCAAACCAGTGTCAACACGCAAGGTGTATTAGCTGAGTTACAGCGCCACATTGTGAGCAATGTACCTGACGCGCTGGAATTCGTCACAAACGCATTCCCAGCCCACTGAGGAAGTTGGAGAGAGTGTCCTGAAGGCAATCGACATACTGACTCCGGCCACAATGGCAGCCTATTGCAGTACACGGCAGTGGACACTTCACATGCTGATCTTCCTTCTGCCCGTGCAATAGCAACAAAATTCAGGTTTCCATGCAAAGGGAACGCCGGAGTAATGTGCAAACATACGCTCCAAACGCACAATGTGCAATCTCTTGCCGTTTAGTTCATTGTGCTCCTGCTGGCCCACAGCAAGTGCAACCAGACGCAACCCCGTATGACGCCAATGAGCCAGTGGCTGATGCAAAACAGCTTATGCTTGTAACTGCCAATCAATGTGCGCGACAAACCAGCATGCTTCCACGCCCATGCCTGCTATAATTGTTTGCCTGATCATACCCATCCATGCAGCACCAGGGGCAGCACTGGAAGCCTGACCAAAGGAGCAACATGCAACAAGATGCTGAGATGTCCCCTGATCCATAGCACATCACACACCATATATCCTGTGAAGCCAATCATCCAGACATTCACAACGTCAATACTGGGGCAGACAGCGTGTCAACACCAGCACCTGGGCTCCTGCCGACGGCAGCTGAAGTAGAACCCATCCAGTAACCGGGCCCCTTCACCATATTATTAACGCACCAGAATTAGTGTGTCTGTGGATACGCCCTGAATCTGAGCCCCTGCTGCTAAAACACATTCCTTCATTCCCTCGATGTGCCGCCCGTTGCCGTTGCCTAGTTGTTTACCTCCAGGCGGAGCTCTTGAGGGGCATGTACACCGCCTTGACCTTGAAACGGATAACAAACGGAACGACGGAAGGCGTACGTCCTTTGCTACCAGACAAGGCATGCGACGGCAAGGCGGTACCAAGGCTTACAGACGCTCAGCTCCACATGTGCGCTGCATGGTTACCTGTTCCCTAGTTGACGCAGCTGTCATGCATCCAAGGCCCTCACCACCAACAATGTGGGCAAGGGCTGCTCTCACAGTCGGCAACAGGGCATACCCCCCCCCCGTTTCCGTTGCCGCCGCTAACCTCGCTCTATGCAGGCCGACTGTTTCCGATTCCCCTTTGCCGCTTTGCGGTTACCCCCCCCCGTTCTACGGCCTCTTTGTGCCCATTCCTCGCCCATACCCCGCCCCGCCCTCCGCTCCCAATCACGTACTCCAGCACAAAACTGCATCCACATGTCAAGGCAGCCCTGCCTTGAGATATGCTATCCAATACCCAGTACTGCCTCCGTTGCAAATACCCCGACACACTTATCCCCCATTACTCAACGGCACCAAGGTTATGCCACACGGTGGTAGACGCGTACAAACGCCCTACCCCCTTAACATCACGCAGGGTCATGCCCGCGTAACATTATTATTATTATTATTATGCCACGCTCATGACAAAATACCGTACCACCTGCGTGGACATGGACAACCCACCCTTTTCCCCTGTGTTCGAAGCCATTGTTAACAACGGCAACCCACGTAATGCTTGTGCGCTCCTACCCCTCCCAAACCCCTGCCATCCCCGCCCCTTCACCTACCTGCGTGTAGGCCGACAGCGCGTACTCGCCCTTCTCGCGGCCCACGCCGCTCTCCTTGTAGCCGCCAAACGGTACAGCGCCATCGTACAGGTTGTAGCAGTTGACCCTGCGACGGGAGAGGGCGGTACAGCGCACGTGGCGCACGTCAGGTAGGCGCGTCGCGTGGTCATCCGGGCATGGAGACCGGAGCTCATTACATACACCTCCACATGGCCGCTCAACGCAACGGTCGGAGAGTCTGCAACGCGCTCTGAATGATGTCCCTCGCCCAGTCCACGGCTTTCTGCTTGTGAACCCACTGCCACCCACCACACTGTGCCCGCCCGCAGAGCACGCGTGAGCGTGTTGACGGTGTCCACGTTGTTGGAGAAGACGCCTGCGGCCAGGCCGTACTCAGTGGCGTTGGCGCGGGCAACTGCCTGTAGGGGGAAGGGGAGGGAAAGCAGGGGGAAGGTGCTAGCCTGTGGGAACGTTCTGAGTCAAGGCGGTGCTCCAACGCGGTGTTCCAAGCGGCCCGTGATCCCTGCCTGCCCATCCAACCAGCGCCAGCATCAGCATCCCTATAGGGAAAATGTCCCGGCGCTCCGCCCCCGCATGCCGCCCCACCTTGTCGATGGTCTTCCACCTCATGATGGCCTGCACAGGGCCGAAGATCTCCTCCTTGGCGATCTTCATGTGGTCCTTGACGTCACTGAACACCGTGGGCTCCACGTAGTAGCCCCGCTCGCCCTTGCGCCCGCCGCCACACAGCAGCTTGGCGCCCTCGCTATTGCCGCTGGGGGCAGCAGGTGTGATTGTCAAGGGGCAGCACGTTGACCGCGGAGTGAAGCACAGCGCGGGCAGGGCCCTTGCGGTGCCGCTGCAGCGCAACCTTGGGGCGAGGAAGGTAGGAGCGTTGTGCCGCAGTCCTGGGGACTACTGGCAGGGCTGGTGAGGCTCCGCGTGCCTGTACTCCGGGACGCTGGCAGTGGCCTACCGTTATGGTGCTGCAACACCACGATGTTCAGGGATGTGGACAGGCGGAGGACTACTGCACAGCGCAGGGTGCATGCATCTACCGGTATGATCCACCCCGCCTCGGCCCCCGGCCCAGCTCACCTGTCGATGTAGTGCAGGATCTTGTTAAACTGGTCGCTGTCCACCTGGGGGCCCTGGTCCACGGAGGAGAAGGGGTCGCCCACACGCCGCTTGGCCGCCGCCGCCACGCTAGCTCTTGTCCACGAACTCGTCGTACACAGACTCGTGCACAAACACGCGAGAGCCGGCGGCGCAGCACTGTGGGGGCAAGGGAGCGGGGTTCAAAGCGTCAAGTTGCAACAAACGCACAGTGGCATTCGGTTCGGTAACAGGGCAGGCCAGCACCGTTAACGGGACAAGGGGGGAGGGCCAGGACAGCAAAGAGCCCTGGCCTCTGCCTGCCTCCGCCCCACACCCAGGAACCCACTAGGCACCGCGGCCGCACCCTGCCACGCGTGTTTGCGCACGACTGAAGCTGAAATGTCGCAGCCAGCTTGCGTTAACATTCCAACAACAATGGAGGCCGCTGTGGCGGTCTGCAGCAGTAGTAGCTGTTGCCTCGTTTTTGTCCCGTCTTTGCAAGGCAGCACCAGCGCCGACAAGTAGCCCTCTGCTGGTCGTCCATCCACACCCGCGTGCTTCCACGGCCCCTCAGCAGGCGTTGGACCCTTAGCTCACGTGCTGCTGGACCCCTGGGATGCAGCGATGCGGCAGGGTGCATGTGGCTCGCTGCATGCGTGGGCTGTGCAAAATCACGATGCACAGGCCAGGGCACAGCACGTGGTCGCACCGTGTCGTCTGGTGCCTTCTTTGCACGCAGCAGCCTCTTCTGTCCTTGTCATAGTCTTGGTGCAATGTAGTAATACTCTTTCATGTACGGTGGTGAGTGGTATGGCTGCTGCGCAGTGTTCGGCTGAGGCTGCTGGCTGCGGCCAGTGCGGCTGTTGCACCACGGCTACCTGGCATGAGGGTGTTCAGCACGGCAAGGCATGCTTGCTCTGCTAACGATTGTCATTGGACCTCCATACAGGTGGTATTGGACGCGCTTTAAATTTGCCCTGGGGCGTGGGGCCACCTGGCCGTTGTGTTGACTGTTGCATTTGCAGTACCGGTACTACTCCTGCTGGGGTTGCGCTAACGGCTTGCACGATACATTGTTCTGGTGCCGGAAGCGGTGTCAAAGCACGGTTTAGGCAGTCCCAGCTGCATGGTTGGGTGATTGGCAGCATGAGCGCGTGCAGAATCGGGGGAAGCGCGCCCACGAAAGTGCGTTACATGGTAACTTGCACGAAGGAACACGCTACGCGGTAACTGGCGGTAACCAGCAGTGATTTTGCCTGGCTCTTCGCTTGTTGCCCGCCTGACCAACAGTACCCACGGTACGCCAGTACAGCCTGTACGGGGATTATTTCCGGCTCCCAAAAGTACGCAGCTGCGCCTGTTCACCCTGCTGTGCCGAGAGCTCCCTCATGCTCCTGGTGCCCAGGCCCTCTCCGCCCCCACACGCCCTCAACCTACAATCGCATCTTCGAGACAATTCGTAATGCTGTTCACGTTTGACATAAGCTGCGGTGCAATGACCTGCTGGTGTCAGCGCGTGCAGTGAATCAGCTGTCCCACCGCGCCACACTGTGGCACAGGAAAAATGGAAAATGCCCTGCTGTGGTACGCACGTCGATCAGCGTCGATGCAGAGGATGCACCCCCGACGTGCTGGGGTACCGAAAGTGGTCGTCATTCACAGCTAGCGCACCGAGGGAGCTGCAGGGAGAGTGCTCGAGGCAACTGGCACTTGCGACAACGACAGCCGGTTACAGTCCACGGCAAGACTCCTGATGCAGAACACTCAAATTTAGACGCCCCTTCGGCCCGCATCACCAAGGGCGCTGGAGTGCCGTACAGAGCGATCGCATGCTGTTAGACCAAGACGCGTGGCAACAACACACACACTAAATTGCGCCTGTTGCCGTTCAGGCGATTGAGGGCTTCTGCCAGCCCACAGCAACATCAACCACCCCACACATACGCACATGTGGAACCAGATGCAACACAATAGGACACCTATGGGCCAGCGGCCGTTGCAAGACAGCTCATACGTGGAACTGTCAACCGATGAGCACGCCCAGCCGTCCGGCCTTCCACCGTCCAGGCCTGCCAAAATGGCCTGCACTCTGCCGTTCTATACCCAAGCAATCATGTGGCATTAATATCCTGGCCCAAGGAGCAATACGCAACCCGATGTCTGCAACACACCAGACACCGTACTCCAGACGGGTGAACTACGTTGTTAAGCCGTTCTAAGACAGGCGGGGACCATGCAAACACTACGGTGATTAGCATCTGTACACCAGCACCAGGGCTCTTGCCGGCAGGAGCTGAGGCAGACATCAGCACCGTACCCGGGCCCCTCACTACCTAAGCGTGTTGGAGACGGGGGCGCGTTCCACCGTGTCTCCGTGCTGATCACCACCTGAGCCCCTGCTGCTAAGACACGTAACCCCGTGTCTGCGCCCCCTGCCACCGCGCCCTGCTGTTTACCTCCAGGCGGGGCTCTTGAGGGGCATGTACACCGCCTTGACCTGGAGGGCGGGCGGACAGCGCACGAGGGCGTTCGTTTGCAGCGCGACTTAATACGAGTGTGCAAGCCGCGTGGGCAAGGCAAGTGGGCGAGACGACTCTGCCGAGACAGGCAGACGTCCGGGTCCGCAGCTGACCTGCAATTCAACGGCCTCAACATCGACAGCAGCACATGCAGGGGGCGACCCACCCCGCAACAACAGGAATCACCTGCCTTTCTGGGCGTAGGGAGATATCTTCCCCGCGCTTCTGCGACGAGGAGTGATTCTCCTTACTCTCATACCCCCTTGTAACCCCCTGGGTCACTGCTCGTCACCACTAGCTCACCGCCACAGCAAACCCCGCCCCAGCCCCCAGGTGCATAGTTCACTAGCCAGCCGCGCCGTCCTGCCAAGCTAACCCCGCCTCGGAACATGACATGCACCGCCCCCGGCCCCGCCCCGCCCCCCGCCCCCACCTGCGTGTAGGCCGACAGCGCATACTCGCCCTTCTCGCGGCCCACGCCGCTCTCCTTGTAGCCGCCGAACGGCACCGCGCCGTCGTACAGGTTGTAGCAGTTGACCCTGCGGGGGAAGGGAGCGGTACGACGCACATGACGCAGACAGGTCAGCTTCATTCCTACTGGACGCTGTGAGGTGAGTGCGGTCAGGTGCGTTCACAAACGTTGTCGCACGAGCTCCCTTTGCCTGGCTGCGAGAGCCGACGCTGGACATGTCAACACCTCCATCAAGACCAAGCTCTGCTCTACCACGTCACGGCTTTGTGTTCAGCAGGGTTAAAATGTCAAACGTGGCGGTGATGCGGTAGCTGGCGGCCAGGGCATGCGTGGCAGGCAGTGCGCACGGGGCCTAAACGTTCGTCGCCGAGCTGCGGGCCCAGCTTGCCACAGCCCGATGGGGCGCCGTACGTCCATGCCCCAACCCTGGGCCCCTGCCCCCAAAATCGCCCCACCCACCACACGGTGCCCGCCCGCAGCGCGCGCGTCAGCGTGTTGACCGTGTCCACGTTGTTGGAGAAGACGCCGGCAGCCAGGCCGTACTCGGTGGCGTTGGCGCGGGCGATCACCTGCGGGGGTTAGGGCGGAGGAGCGGTCGTTGGGGAAGATGGGACAAACGGCTCGTGGGTGCATGGGGCGGCGGACGGAAGCAGTGCTTGCGCATGGATGGTACTGTAACGTGACGTGTCACGGGAGGAAAGGAGATCCCACTCGGTCAAGCCCCGACACGCCTGGAGAGCCGCACACTGCGCGAGGTGTGGACATTATTGCACCCCGCTCCCGCGCGCCGCCCCACCTCGTCGATGGTCTTCCACTTCATGATGGCCTGCACGGGGCCGAAGATCTCCTCCTTGGCGATCTTCATGTGGTCCTTGACGTCGCTGAACACAGTGGGCTCCACGTAGTAGCCCCGCTCGCCCTTGCGCCCGCCGCCGCACAGCAGCTTGGCGCCCTCGCTCTTGCCGCTGGGGGCAGCAGGTGTGATTGGCAAGGGGCAGCACGTTGACCGCGGAGTGAAGCACAGCACAGGCAGGGCCCCTGCGGTGCCGCTGCAGCGCAACCTTGGGGCGAGGAAGGAGCACCGTGCCACAGTCCCGGGGACTTCTGGCAGGGCTGGTGAGGCTCGGCGTGCCTGTACTCCGGGACGCTGGCAGGGGCCTACCGTTATGGTGCTCCAACAACATGACGTTCAGGGAGCTGGACCGGCGGAGAACTACTGCCCTGAGCAGGAGGCAGGGCCACCCCTCCTCGCCCACCTGTCGATGTAGTGCAGGATCTTGTTGAACTGGTCGCTGTCCACCTGCGGGCCCTGGTCCACGGAGGAGAAGGGGTCGCCCACGCGCCGCTTGGACGCCGCCGCCACGCTCTTGTCCACGAACTCGTCGTATACAGACTCGTGCACGAACACGCGGGAGCCGGCGGCACAGCACTGTGGGGGCAAGGGAGCGGGGTTCGAGGCGTCAAGTTGCAACAAACGCACAGTGGCATTCGGTGTTGTAACAGGGCAGGCCAGCACCGTTAAGGGGACAAAGGGGGAAGGGCCAGAACAGCAAAGCCCTGGCCTCTGCCTGCCTCCGCTCTACACACAGGAACCCAATAGTACTGCGGCCGCACCCTGCCACGTGTTTTTGCGCCTGACTCCACTCCTGGTCACAGCACAGCATCCTGTGTCCGCCTGTCCACCTCCCTGCACACCCGCAACCCTGCTCACGCCACACCGTACCCCACGTGTCTATCCGAGTGCTGCCCCAATGGTTTGGCCGCGATTTCCCACGCCAGCACGCGCTGCCGCACCTGGCCGTGGTTGAAGAACAGCGCCATGTGTGCGTCCGCCACCGCCTTGTCGATGTCCACGTCGGGGCACACGATGATGGGGCTCTTGCCGCCCAGCTCCAGCGTGCACGGCTTGATCTGCTTGGCGGCCGCCTGCGCCACCAGCCGCCCCACCTCCGTGCTGCCAGTGAAGGCGGTCTGGGGCAGCAGGGGCAGGGGCAGGGCGGGAGTGGGATACTGTCAATGCGAGGCCGTGATGAGAGTCGAATGCCGGCGGTGAGTGGCACCCATGGGTTGAGGGGAGGAAGGCAGCAGCTGGAGCGCAAGTGGTGTTGGGATGACAGGCAGCGACAGGCAGGGAAAAGGGTGTGCGCATGCCAGGGGCAGGACAGGATGGGAGTGGATGAGGAGAAAGGGACGAGGGCGATGGGCGATCACAGTGATGCCGGGTTGAAAGGTGCGGGTGGGTGTGGTAGGAGCAATAAGGCACTGCTCGGCTGGCGGCTCCGCGCTCAGTGTCCAAGCTAGGCGGCGCTTGCTGTACACAGGGTCGCTTTTTGCGCACGCATCACGTGTGTGCCACAGACACACACACACACACACACGCACACGCACCTTGTCGATGCCCTTGTGCGAGGCCACCGCGGCGCCCGCCGTGGGGCCGTACCCCGTGACCACGTTGAGCACACCGTCAGGGAGGCCAACCTGGGGGGAGGGAGGGAGTTAGGCGGTAGGAAGACTGACATAGTCTGCAACTCGACAATGTTGATATGAAGCCGTAAAAATAAACCCAGCCCAACCCGTTACCGAGGGAGGGGGAGGGGAGGGGCGAATGTGGGCTAGTGGGAGTGACACGAGTCCACACACGCAGGTCCGCTTCCAAGCGTTGGGTTGTGAATCTGCCTTGTAAACCGAGTCGTTTCCTTTCCTCCACCTCCCGTCCCAACCTGCGCCACACCTCTCCGTCCAACTAAGCAGGCGTACCACGTCCTTGACGCCCCGACCGCCCTTCTCCCCGTCCTTCTAGATGGTCCACCTCCACACAGCACCCCTGAACGCTGTGGACATGCATGCTGGCTCCCATGCAAGCACCCATCAGCCCCCGCCCCGCCCACCTCCTTGGCGAGCTGCGCCAGCCGCAGCGCCGTCATGGGCGTCTGCTCCGCCGGCTTGAGCACCACACAGTTGCCGGCAGCAAGCGCGGGACCCAGCTTCCAGGCGGCCATGCTGGGAGTGAAGGAGGGACGGCGGATGGGCGTCAGCGTGTTTGTGGCACAATTGTTTCGCTGGCGACCGCGACAAGCCCACGCGCGGGACAGTGTGGTATAGGTACCGTGCTGGAGACGGTGAGGGTGCGGTGAGGCGGATGGTGATTTTGCTGTGGCATGTGCACACGCACAAGCGAGTGGTCGGCAAGCCGGCGATGTGCAATGTACGGCACGCAGCGCTGTGCCGCTGGTCAATGGCGCTGGCCGCGGGTTCCAACCTTAGGAACTCCCCATGGATGGCAAGTTGCTGCTAGCGCCAACATTTTGCAACTCACAGCAGCGGGAAGTTCCAGGGGATGATCTGGCCCACCACGCCCAGGGGCTCATGGAAGGTGTAGGCCATGAAGGGGCCTGGGGGGCGCGGCGGCATTAAAGGAGGAGGCGAATGGGGGCTGCAAGGAAGGGCTTGGAGGAAGGAGCAGGGGCAGCGAGGAGGACAGGGACGGCTTGGAACATGTAACAGGGATGGGGTGGCACAGCGTTGCAGCGCCCAGTTGGTGGCGAAGGGGGGGTGGCCTGGAGGCGTACAGCACAGGCAACGAACGGTCCCGGTACTGTGCGTTCGCCCCTGCCATGTGCCATGTGCTGTCCTGCGCCCAGGTTGCGCGGCAAGGCCCCGCCCAGCACCCACCGTCCACGGGGATGGTCTTGCCGTGGATCTTGTCCGCCCAGCCGGCAAAGTACCTGGCAGCATCCAACGGGGAGCGAGTTGACGGCAGGAGCAATGCGCCTACACCTGGGCTGGCTGAAAAGTGGAGCCACGACGCGCAGGGCAAGGAGAACTAAGTCATAGCAAACCGCGACATCCAGAGTCGCTCCTCACGTGACATCCTCGTACCGAGTGGCTTCACACAACGCACCTCTGCCCTTGGCGGGGGAAACTCCCACATGACGGCCCTCCTACGCCACACCACCACCTACACCCCCCCCTCGCCTCCGGCCCCATGTCTGCTCACCCACACCCACACAGCCATATGCTCCATGTCCCGCCCTTGCTCTGCACCTCCCAAGTCCACCGCTGGCAGCCCACTGCGCCCTGTAATGGTCTGCTACCCTGCCCTGCTCCCTGCCTTCTCCCTGCCTGCTCCTGCCCTGCGCCCTACCCGGCACCCTACCCCGCCCCACCTGAAGTGGTCCACCGCCAGCGGCACGTCCGCCGCCTTGCTGTAGAACAGCGGCTTGCCGTTGTCCAGCGTCTCCAGCGCCGCCATCTCCCCAGCCACACCCTCAATGGCGTCGGCCAGCTTGTACAGCAGCCGGCCGCGCTCCTGGGGAGTGTGTATGCCGGACACAAGATGTTCTGTTGGATTAGTGTACAGCAAGGTAGCTGTATGGTGCGTGTGCTAAGGTTGGTCCAGGTCAAGAGCAGCAGCCCCTGCTGGGAGGGGTTAGGGACTTTAAGACACGTTTGACTGAAGGGCCGAACGGTAGGTGGACTACCCGATGCACAAGCAGGCACGTGGGTGGCGGTCACTGGATGCGTGGTGCGTTCCGAATGGCCGTTTCTGGGACTGTTGCATGCCACAGGGGCGGACTGAGGAGGGCGTGATCCCTACTGCTCGGGGAAGCTGAGCTGGCGTACGGGAGTGCCGGCGCAACTGACTTGCCTTGGCGGTCATCCTGGGCCAGGGGCCGTGGTCAAAGGCCTTCCTCGCAGCCGCTACAGCCTTGTCCACGTCAGCTGCGTCACCCTCGGCCACCTCCAGCACCACGCTCTCAGTGCGAGGGTCCACCACCGGCATCTTCTTGCCCGAAACGGCATCCACCCACTTGCCATCGATGAAGAGCTGCGCATGAGGTGGTATTAGTCAGGAGCAGCAGCACAGAAAAGGCAGTTTGGGGGCTATGAAGCGCGGGACTGGCAGTGGTGGGACGGGTGGTTGACGTGCGACGGGCTGCACCTTGCCACCAGCGCTGGAGTGGGCATTCCTGATTATTGCAGTGCCGACAGCAGCATATTGAACTGCACAGCATCTTCTCGTAGGCTTGCGGTGGTGCCCATGTATATATCGAGTAGAGCACTTCCCCTCCCGTTGTGCGTCCTTTCAACACGTACTGAGTGCAGATCTCATCTGTGTTTATGCTGACATTTAAAGCTGTTTGCTCAGGGGTATTCCGGGAAGTGTCGACGCAGCATCCCCCACCTTGCTTGGCAGACGTTTGGCGTACTCCAGGGCTGCCGACGCCTCCTTGTTGGGAGCATCCGCAAATGCACTGTCATGCAAAGCATAGGGGAACAGCACACCCGGCTTGGTGCAAAGAAATCAACTGCCACCCTCCGAGAGTCCGAAAGGTGCAAGCAGTTGCATTCCTTTCCGCTCATCCTTGGCTCTACTTACGGCTGTGCTGCGCTTGCGAAAGTACGTGGCAGGAAAGCGGAGAGCAGCGCCCGCTTGCCGCTGCGAGCACATACTCCAGCGAGTAATGAAGACGCCATGGGTTCCTGCCCTTAAGCACGTGTTTCGCTGCTGCAGGATATGCAGGGTTGTTAAACGCAGCGAGTGCGCCCACTTGGTATTTGTGGCATCGCCACGTCTGCTGCGTAAGCATCGAATCAGACCGATGCAATTGGACTCGACAGGTCTGTACGTCGGCAACGTTACGTCTGCGTAACATCAGCTTCATATAGGCACTCCTGACCACGCAACACAGCAGACGCGAGCGGCTTGGAGAGGTACTTAGCAAGGGAGAGCCTGTTCGGGGGGCCGTCCTGCCCAGCAGCCCTGCTGCCCCAGGACCACCTCCAGGACCGGTGCACCCCAGAACTTGCGGGTGGGCCCGGAGGAGTTGTGGCTGTGACGGAGACAACCATACGCAAGATATCAGCCCTGCTAAACAGTGCCTCCCACCGCTCACAGGCAAACACCAGGCGTCCACCACAGCCATGTGCAGGGAGCGGACATCTGCATGAGGCACCAGAATAGAATGCGTGTGTGCGTCAATGTCAATCAACAATGCGGCAGTGGAGGATGAGAACGAGGAATCATAAGGCCTCAGTCACGTTGTCTTCAGGTTCTAGGCGGGGGCCCTGGTTCTAGGCTGTCACCTGGTCCGCTCCTAGTGCGCTTGTGCTCCCCTGGTGCTCGCCTTCGCCAAGCTGTCTTCTGATCTCAGCAGATCAGTCCCAGGCTCCCAGCATACTCGCGGCGCTACCTTGCGCCTCACTGCTTTCAAAGCTTCGGTGATGCCCCCGCACAGGCCCGCGGCCCGTGCCCCGTTCAAGTGGGTTGAGTGTATGCGGTGGACGGACGGAGCCGGAGGTCTCCCCTGGCGACTGCGCGCCAACCAAGGGAAGACCAAAAACTGGCCAAGCGAAAGCACGAGCCAGCTTCACTAGCTAGCACCTGTAGCTCCAAAGCTCAAAGTAGCTTAAAACCTCCGTGTCTGGGGCAGTACGGCTATGAAAGTCCGGCGCGACTTAGACTCCTGCACTCCACTGTCTACGCAGAGAACCCAGCTGTGCCACACAACCTGTTGCAACGCTATACAAGAAATTCCACTTTGAAAATATCTCGGCCGTGCCATTTCCCCAACCTTCCAGCGACAAGTGTTTCGCCCAAAATGTCCAGCGTAGACCGCGTCGCGTACATGGACAATGCGCGTACAGCGCAGATTACAGAGCAGATTATGCGCGAGAAGGAGCTACAACGGAAATACTTCAAGGTAGGCCCCACGCAACAGTCTGCGCAATCGTCCCTCAGCGCTCGAACCAACATGCAATAAGTGATAACTCTATTGCTCGCACCATATGGGATGGCCAGGAGCAAGAAGCGGCGGGGCGAATAGTGCCAAAGGCGCCAACGCCTCCACCCCCACGTCAGACCCTCCTGGAGAGCGTGGGCATTCCAGAGCACGTGCAAACACTGCGCTCAGACCCCGAGTCGGCCATGAACCTTAGCATCAGCAAACACATGTACTCAGCATCCGCGCCTGGGTATATCGTGCGTGATGGACCTCGGTTAGCCTCAACAATGAAGAAGGACTACGTCTGGGACGAGGAAGAGGTGAGGGTGCCGCGCTTGGGGCTGGGCAGGCCAACAGTACGCATGCAAACCACAGCTTATACCACGCTGAAAGGTCCCGCATGCATGCCGTGTTGCAAAACGGTCTGGGACACACGTGCGAACGGGGTGCTGGGGCACGAGGGCCTTGATAACGTGATGCCGCTGACGGAAGTGTGCTGGGGTCCCTGCAGGGGGGGTAATGGCACGTGAGGCCCTAAAGGCCTTGTAGTGAGAGCTGTGCACACGTTGTAGGGACCAACAGCTTGGGTGCAGCAAAGTGGGTCCTGCGCAGCTTGAGCCGGTCCTGCCGTTGCATGGTGGGGGTGGCGGCTAGGGCAGGCGGCACGCAACGCGCTGCAATCTCCCGAAGAGAGGAATACGCCACCTTGGGTGCTACGGAGAGGCCGGTTGAGGGAGCCTTCCCGCCTGGCTTTGGCAGTGATGCCAGGCAGTCAGTCAGTGCTCCACGGCGAGGGTTCTCCCCTCCGCAAGTGCAACAACCCGTATACGATCCGGGGGATCAAGGGTCCCCATACATGAAACCAGGCATACGAATGGTGATTCTGCATCCATACAAAGCAACGGCTTCTACACTAAGATGCTATCTGCCGCATTTGTGTCTTCGCGCGCAACCCATTTCCCTTTGCCTTATGGGGCAAATTCCGGAGGCCACTTCCAGGGCAGCAAACAAAGATAGCAGTGATGCCAGCTGGGGGCTGGGGCCACTGGGTCCCCTGGCAGGGCCCCTGGGTTTCCTCTGCGTGGGATTGTCTGCTGGTCTGCATGCAGCAGATGCCTTACACCGCGCCTACCCGCCACCACCCCGCCGCCCTCTGCTGTCCCTGCAGATCGCGCTGATGAAGGAGCAGGGGATGCTGGACAAGAAGTTCAACCGCCGGCGGGACGAGTTCGTGGATTATTGCGAGGCGTCTGCACGTATGAGCCACCTGACCAAGGGCCCGGTGGCGCAGAAATAGAGGGGATAGCGCTTGCTACATGGCTGCAGCCACAAGGGTCTCGGCAGCAGCGTGGGCAGCTGCTCAAGCAGGAACTCGGCAGGCGGCAGGGTGTGGTACAGGGTGGATCCGTGGGCCTCCTGTGGGCGAGTTAGCCCGTCCAGAGGTACGACAGGGAGTGCCCACTGGGGAGCGGGCCACGTGGCCATGTGGCCAGGCTGCTGCGGCCGTCTGGCCTCTGAGACACCCTGCCGTCAGCCAGCGCCAAGCATAACCATGACGATGCATTACATACTCTTGCATAGCGCTGTCCTGTAATACACTGATGCATAGACTGGCGAGTGGCATGAGTTGGGGGTAAGAAGATGTGTGGGGCAGATGTGATGCAGCAGCGTGCTGCACGCATGGGCAGGTGGCGAGGTGCGAAGATGGCTCTGACCAGGATAGGCATAGTGCTGTGTTACGCAACCTTGAAGCCGTGAACGGCGTTTCGGAGCGCAGGAGCGCAGTCTAACGAATGATACATGGCTGTCTGCTTGTGGATTACTGCAACTGGCTGCAAGGCGCCAATAAAGTACGCAAACGAGCATTGTGCATGCTGGCGCATGTCGTGGCGGTGCATTGCAGAGCTTGTAACGTTACACGCATCGGTATTACGTGAGATCCAACGGAGCCTCAGGGGGCGTTCCCCTAGCTGCCGGGCTGCCCTGGGCTATGTTCCGGTTGCGCACAGCGAGCAACAAGGGTCAGCACCTGGAGCAGCCTTTGAGTCCTGGAAGAGTGAGCCGCAGAGCAACGTACCGTACTTTTCCCCTGCATACCCAACACGTTATGCACTTATGCTATCTTTCAATCTAATTAGAACGTGCTGTTCCTGCTATTAGGTTTTAGGCTGAAAAGCGTGAGCACCACACATGTGCGGCAGTTGACCACTCAGCACTTGCCACCGAGGCTCCCCTGTGCGCAGGGCGCAGGCACGTGCCGGCCCAGTCCCATCGAACCACGTCCCTCCCCACGGATACGGGCAAACACATACACTCCTGCACCGCCTGTTCACACACCAAAGCGCAATACTCGCCTGGTTTAGTCCAACGAGTAAGCGGGCCACGGTAGGGAGCCCGCAGACCTCCTGCAGTCGATGTAGCCCGTTCCGCAAGGCCACAGCGCTGTACCACACCACCGCACAGGCCGCAGTGCGCTCTTCGCGGCAAGATGGCATCGAAACGGAAAGCAGATGACGTTGCCGAGTTGCCTGCGGAGCTCGACACTACGACCCACGCGCACATTCTCCCGTTGGGCGCTGGTTCTGAAGTGGGGCGATCATGTATCATTTACAAATACCAGTAAGCATCAGTGCCAGAATGCAACACGCGCTTGGGCGAAACGCAGGCGAAGGGTGCCGGCCAACAGGTCATTGGTTCACCCGTCGGTCGCCGCCTGCAACGCTTTTGCAGAGACAAGACAGTCATGTTCGACTGCGGCATCCACCCCGCTTTCAAAGGGATGGATAGCTTGCCGCTGCTGGACACGATTGACATCGACACTGTTGACGTTGCCCTTATCACCCACTTTCACCTGGACCACTGCGCCGCGGTGCCTTACCTACTGCGGAAAACACGCTTCAAGGTGCGAAAGGGGGATGGCCGTGGTGCCGAGGGGGGGACGTGCTGTCGGGGAGGGGCGCGGGGTGGGGGCAGGAGGCGGGTTGCCGGAAGCTGGAAGTGCAGGTGACCAAGCCGGGGTAACGGCGGAAAGCCCAGCTGGCCTTACAGCAAAGCGCCTGTAGCCTGACACCATGACGCCTGGTGCAAACGTACCGCAGCGACGAAGCGTCTGCCGCTGCCGCCCCGGTTGTGTCCTTTCTCGTGACGTGTCTGGTGACGGAACGTAACCTGCGTAAAGCTTGCGGACCCTCAACCTCACCGTTGCCTTACCCTGCCCCTGCCCCCAACGGACCTGCTCATGCCATGTGTCATGTGGCCCCAGGGCCGCATCTTCATGACGCACCCCACCAAGGCCATCTACTACTCGCTGCTGCGGGACCTGGCCAAGGGGGCCAAGAACTCGACGGAGGAGGCGCTGTTCAACCAGGCAGGGCATGCGGCCCCGTGTGCACATGCGTACACGTGTACCGTACGCTTGGAGCTGCTGCAACCGTGCAACGACAGCCATGTTCACGTGTCTCGTGTTGTCGCCCGTGCTCACGTACATGTGCACACGCCAACCGCTGTTGCGCTGCCCTTGAGGGAAAGGGCGTAGTTTGTTGCCGCTTCCTTCTTGATCGCTGCAACATACATTTGTTGAGACATAGCGCTGCAGACGCGCATCCCAACCCAGCGCAAGGTCCTACTATGGCTAAATTGTACGGCACACAGCCAGCCACCCGTATCCTATTGCCGTGCACCTGCCCTTGCAGCGTTGTCCTCCTCCACGGCCTCCTTCCTGCCTGTGCCTGCCTGCCTGCCTGCTTGTCGTGTACGACGCCCGGAGCCCTCACGGCATCATGGCCAACACGTGCCTACAACAGCAGCTGCATCCGCGCGCCGTATTCCCTGGAAACCGTGCAGGAGGACCTGGACGCCTCCATGGAGCACATTGAGGTGGTGGACTTCTACCAGACCATCGAGGTGGCGGGCATGCAGGTGTGCAGTTGTGCAGTTGGGGGGTCACAGAAGCATGTCACAACGCAAGTGCTAGTTACAGGTGTACAAGCACGGAGCAATTCTAGTGACTAGTGACGAGCATCGATGCAGGTTGCGGGTGGGGCTGTAGACGCGTAGCGAGGTGCAGCGGCATGCAGGGGTGTGTCCTTGGGGTGGAGGGGAGGGGGCCGTGCAGGGTTTGGGTGGAAGCGGGCGTGTGGGTTTGCGGCTGGGAGGGGTAAAAGCAACGCGGCAATGTCCCTGCGGGTGGAATGGGTGTGCTTGGGAGGGCAGGTGGCCTCATGGCTTCGGAAGCGGTCCTTGATGTGTTGTGACAAAGGACACGGCCAACGCACGTGAGGCGCTGCGGCGGCAGCCACGCATGTTGTGCGTGCGGTAGCGGTGACTGTGTGATGCTGCCGAGGGCTTCGTACCACACTGTTGCTGCTGCTGGGCCGAAGCGCTGGACGCACCCAGACTGACAACATGCCATGGGGCTTGTGTTCCGCCACTCCGGGCCCCCGCTGGGGTGACGATCACGCGCAGACTCGCGACTGCCCTACCTCGCAACGCCCCTGCCGCCGCTACGTGCCGTGCACCTGTGTCACCTGCTGTGTCGCCTTACCAACCAGCTAAGCAACTGCTCGCCAACCTCTCCGCCGCCAGATCACGCCGTACCGCGCTGGCCACGTCATCGGCGCCGCCATGTTCATGGTCGAGATCGCGGGGCTGCGCTGCCTGTACACGGGGGACTACAGCCGCCTGGCAGACAGGCACCTGCCCGCCGCAGACACGCCGCCCGTGCAACCACACATCGGTGGGTTGCGGCCATGTTCGTGGTGGTGCTAGCAGCCAGACGGCGGTGGGCGCAAGCAAGCCAACCCCAACACCCTTTGTGTGCTCGCTGGCCGCGCTGCCTTAAGACGGTGTCCGAAAGACACTGTAAACATGTCCGTCCATACAGTTCACACCCAAACTGCACTGCTTGCCATGGCTGATCGGACCTTGACCCTTGCGCCCCCGCTGCCCCGCCTCCACTGCCCCGGGGCGCCCCGCCTCGTTCCCGTGTGCCTCAGTCATCGTGGAGAGCACGTACGGCACGTCGCGCCACCTGCCCCGGCCGCAGCGCGAGACGCTGCTGCTGGACACCATCCGTGCGGCGCTGGACAGGGGGGGCAGGGTGATCATGCCCGTAGTGGCGCTGGGGAGGGCGCAGGTGGGCCGAGCTGGCTGCCGCTTAGGATCAACCCTGCACAGCTTTGTTGGTCTTTCTTCCTAGGATTGTGTGTCCACATATGGTACACACAATCCTTAGGAATGTGTGTACCATATGTGGAGGAAGGTGCACTGGGTAGGGGGGCAGTGCACAGGCGCCCCTGACGGCAGCGCAACACGAGGCACAATAGGTGGCTCCAGGGATGACCCGCACACCTTCGTCCAATTGCTGTCAGACACGCAGCTGTGGTGACACTGGTACGATCTGAGGAGCAGTTGCGCCGCACACAGCACCCCTCGCCATCAAAAGGCCCTCTCCACAACACATGCACATGCACGCGCCCGTGGCACACACAGTCCAATTCACCCTCGCCCCCAACTTTGCTGTCCGAGGTAACGTGACGTAACGTAGCTCCGTGCGACCGCACGAGGTAACGTGACGTAACTTCGTGTGACCGCACCCGCACTGTTGCTCTACAAGGCCCAACGCCATAACACATGCACAGCCATGTCTGTGGCTGTAACACACACCCTTGCGTACCTACTCAAGGAGCTGCTGCTGCTTCTGGACGACTGCCGGAAGGCGCATATGCGCACGCGCTTAAGGCACACCTTCCCGCGCAACCCTGCACACCCTTGCACCCCCCCAGCCCCTTTGCCGCTTTGCGGTTACCCCCCACCCCAGGAGCTGCTGCTGCTGCTGGACGAGTACTGGGAGGCGCACAAGGGCGAGCTGGGCGGCGTGCCCATCTACCAGGCCAGCAGCATGATGAGCAAGGCGCTCACGGTGTACCAGACGTACGTGGAGAGCCTCAACGAGGACATCAAGCGCGTGTTCCATGTGGGTTAACAACAGCGTGTGCGAGGGTAGCGATCGCGTGTGTTGCACTAGTTCTGTAAGTGGGTTGGAGAGATGCAGCCGGAGCGTGCACCAGGAGCGGGGGCGCATCGGTTGCGGGATGGGGGTGGGGGAAGGTGCTGAAGGATCGGCATAGGTCCTGTTGTGGTCGTGCAGTGCGCGTGCAGTAGAGTTGAATGGCGTTGCGGGTTGGTTTCAGTGTACCTGCTTGGGAGGGGGTGATATGGAGGTCAAGCGGTGCATGTGCGGGGTGTATGCTACCCCTCAATGCGTCATGGGGGACCAGCGTGGGGCCCTGATGACGCATCAAGGGGTATCCACACTTGCGGCATTGCTTAATCCTCCGTGCGCTGCCGTACGTGCTCGATGAGCCTCTCCTCGCTGCCCGCGGCACCCCATGACCCCATGGCCTTGTGACCCTATGAACGCAAGTACCGCAATCCCCTCAATTAACCCTCCGACCCCTTGTCCCCCCGCTGCCCCCAGGACCGCAACCCCTTCAAGTTCCGGCACGTGCAGACGCTCAAGAACCCGCAGCACTTCATCGCCGACTACAGCGGGCCGGCAGTCATCATGGCCACGCCGTCCGGACTGCAGGTAAGGGACCGGTGACACAGACACAGACACTTGCAGCAGCGTGTGAAACATAAACTTTACAGAAACTTAGGTAGTCAAAAGATCAAGAAGTACGGAAGGTGTGTACAGTAAACAGTGAATGGGCGGGGTTGGCGGTTGCATGCAGGTACGCTCTTTTGCAGTCGGGGCTGGAGGTCCGCCGGTCTGTCCGCTGGTACGCAAGTTGCGACTGCTGCCCACTCAATGGACGCGCTGCTGAAGCGACGCCCAAAATGCAATCCCTGTTCCCCTTCGCTGATCTGTGGAAATGCTGTCCCCCTGCAGAGCGGCGCCAGCAGGGACTTCTTCGAGGCGTGGTGCGAGGACGCCCGCAACGCCTGCATCATATGCGACTTCGCAGTACAGGTGCGTGGGTGTGTACTGGCCAGCTTGAACGTGGGTGTGTATGAACGTCACCGTGCAGGTCTGCATGTGGATGGGCGTCAAGGTGTTGATTGGTGCTCTGGTGCATGAGCCAAGATGCGGGGTGCGGGGGACCGTACACTACCTAGCCACAAGTTTCCGTCCAACCGCGACACGGCTGACGTTTAGGCTGGATCAAACTTCCCGTATGTATGGCACGAAACAAGCATGAAAGGATTCACCAGGTTACTGGCCGGGGCTTGCTTGTCAGAGGGTGTGGTTACAAGTTGGTGGTTCAGCTGCGGTGGGAGCGTACAGGGGAGGGGTGCGGTGTGCATGTGCTAGGTGGGCCCCAGTGGCAGGCAGCAAGCACGTTGCCCCGGCGCAAATCGTAAAGGCCCATGATCCGGGCTAGATACCGCTGTGTCTTCCACTGCTTGTTAGCCCAAAACTGCTGACTCTGCGCTCCCGGCGTGCCGCAGTGGTCAGGTGTGGTTGCTACACAGACCCTAAACGGCGCGAGCGTGCATTGAACATGTGTCCCCGTTACCCCCCCTGTGCCTCACCTGCAGGGCACGCTGGCCAAGGAGATCCTGGGCGGCCCATCCTCCATCACCACGCGAGAGGGGCGGAGAGTAAGTCGGCGCTGTTTGTGTCGAGTCCTGATGCTTGTCACCCGCCCGCCTTGCGCTGCGTCACACCAGCAGCTCCGGGCTCATGCTTCCTTCCCCTCCTCCCCCTTCTTTCTTTCAACCACCCTCTTTCTACCTCTTCACCCATCCACACGCTCGCTCCCACCCGTCCCCCAGGTGCCCCTGCGCCTGTCGGTGCACAACATCTCGTTCTCCGCCCACGCCGACTACGACCAGACGTCGGGCTTCCTGGACGCGCTGCGCCCGCCGCACGTGGTGCTGGTGCACGGCGAGTACGGCGAAATGCGCAAGCTGGCGAAGGCGCTCAAGGACGGAGCCAAGGCGGCGGGCGTGCCGCGGGAGGTGTACACGCCCGTGCTGCAGCAGACAGTGGCGGTGGGTGGGAGCGGGAGGGGAGGGGAGCGCGAGCGGCGGCGGGAGGAGGGGCGTGCGGGTCAGTTGGCTGCCTAGGGCGGCCGCATGCAAGCAGAGGCACTACCCTGCCCGCTCGAGTCCATAGGAACGGTATCTGCCCACCTTGCCCTGCTGCCCTCTCTTCAGTCCGAGGGTGTGCACGTGGCCGTCTGCATTGGCGGCTTGCGGGGGTATACCGCCCCATGCAGCACGCCTTCAGTTGTTGAGGCCCTGCACAGCCCGCTCACCGCCCTCCTGCTTCTGTCCGCCGCTCTCCGCCCCTGTCCCCAGATCGAGCACCAGCCCGACCGCACGGTGCGGCTGCAGGGCAGGCTGGGAGAGAAGCCGCCCAAGGAGGGCGCCGAGGTGAGGAGCGGGGGTGGGCCGGCGATGTAAGGCACCGCACGCCGCTAGCGCCCCTGCTTCGTGTAAGTGCCGCGCTCGGTAACACACACCCGCTAATACACATTCTCCGCAGGTGCGCGGCGTGCTGGTGCGGCAGCAGCACGGCTTCGGGCGGCAGCTGCTGTCGCCCGCCGATCTGCCCGCCTACACGCGGCTGCTGCGGGGCCGAGTGACGCAGCGGCAGGCGCTGAGGGTGGACGTGCCCTTCAGCAAGATACGGTAGGGGGGGGGAGCCTGTGGGGCTTATGGAGAGGGTGGGCGTGTCCTGCAGCGCGACGAACACAGAATCCGAGTGGGCTTCAAGTGGTTGACTGGGAGCGCGTGTTGTCCGCCAATCGCTGGTGATGAGTAGTTTGCGCCTCCGTGATGCGAAGGGCTGTTGCGCAACATCATGCGGCTTGCTGCCTCGTCATGCCCTCCTTTGCCCCTCCCGCGACCCCTCTCGGGCTTGAGCAGGAGGCGGTGTTGAATGGGGTGTAAGGCCGCGTTTGACCTTGCCATGCTTTGTACCATCGTTCCTTTCATCCTTGCTCACGGAAACGTCCTCATGGCAACCCCGGTCTCAGGCTTGCGCTGGAGGTGATGTTTGAGGGGGTGGAGGGCATGCCTGCCTTGGAGGTGGCGTCGGCGCCGGAGGCGAAGAGGGGCAAGGTGGGACCTCGCGGGGGGCTTGGGAGAGGTAAGGGCAGCAAGAAGTAGTACAACGTGGTTTGCAAGGCTATGATCCCTGCAAGTCCACAGTGTGGCATGTAGGTCATATGGCCCTTACGCTCTTTTGCGGTACCACTGCATGGTAAGGCAGCCGGTGTGCAATGTGGTTTCCTGTTCCCACCCCATTTGCCGTATGCCCGTATCCTTGCCGTAGGGCGGCGAGAGCCAGGCGGTGGTGGTGGGCGACGCAGTTACGCTGTCGTACGTCCCTGCTGATGACGTGGCGGGCGTGGATGCGCACGTGGTGGTGGAGTGGGAGGGCGGGCGGCACGGGGACATGGTGGCGGACGCAGTCATCGCCGTGGTGCTGCAGGTGGGTGTGGGTTACTAGTGCGGAGCAACAAGAGTGGCCATGTGGATAAGTGCCTGCGGGGAGTGATGACGGCGACTGTGTAACAGAAGAAAGGGGGAGGTGTTGGGGCGAGGGGTGTAAAGGCCGTGCAGGTGGCTCGCTACATGACAGAACGAGGGCGTGCACGGGTGTGTGCAGCGTGTGGAACACACCCCGCGGCTTTATGACAACCCTTTCAGTTCCTGTGGGTAAGCCCAACTCAACCAACTCCCGCCTGACTTGCAACCCCCTCCGGCCCCTGCACCCGACCCAAACACGTGCCAGGCGGTGGGTGAGCCGGAGGGCGCCGCCACAGCCGAGTGCGCGCTGACGGCGGCACGCGCCGCGGGCGACGAAGCGGCTGCTGCTGCTGCTGAGCTGCACCTCATGGCGGCGCTGTTGCGGGGGCAGTACGGCCCGGCGCGCGTGGATGAGGCGGCGGGCACCATCACGCTGCAGGTGGGGGCGGGGACCCGGGGGGTCGGCGGGGACGGTGGAGCCGGAAGGCGGGAGCGCAAGCAGGGGGAAGGGGCGGGGCATCGACAAAATGGCAAGTTTGCAAATGCACTCGAGCTGCTGCTCGTGCAGTGCCGCGCGCCTTGTTTGCCCAGGTTGTGTTCAGAATGAAATACCAGGGGCTTGGTATCAGCTGCGGGCCTGCTGGGTGCTGGCGCGGACGTCTGGTGTGGGTGGCGATGCTTGGGCTGCTTCTCACTCCCTGCTGCTGCTCATGCTGCTGTTTGTGCATCTGATTCCTCCCAGTCCCGCCATGCCATGTGCCTGCTTGCGCCCCGATGACGCTCCCGGCTGGAGTGCACTGCTCAGGCTGCTACATCCCACACTTGCTGCCCTTGCCCCTCCACATGCACGGCACCTGGGTAGCTTGGGGGCGTGGATACTGCTCATAATGCGGATGCCCGTTTTGCTTGCGCTGCTGCTCATGCCCTGCCCTGCCCCCTCCACGTGCGCTGCCCCGCCCGCAGGTGGATCAGCAGGCGGCGGTGGTGGACCACCGCGGCGGCAAGGTGCTGTGCCCCGAGCCGGGGCTGCGGGGGCGCATAGAGCGCAGCCTGGACAGGCTGGCGGCGGCCATTCGGCCCGTGCCCGTGGAGCGGCAGCACCAGTGAACCGCGGGGAGGAAGCGTGCATGGGGAGGCCATCGCTCTGGGTGTGGGCGTGTGGTCTGTGGGCCTTGTAAGGTAGCTGGAGCGAGCCGGGAGGAATCGCGCTGCAGGACAGGCCATTGGCCCCTATGATGGAACGGGCTAGCGTTGCAATGAAAGCGGTTGAGCGTTACCTTACTTTGCGGGCGCCAGAGGTACGAACGCTGTGTGATTGGTGCATGCATTGATACGGTGCAAACCGCGGAGCTGCAGTGAGAGTTTGATGCTTTGAGCAAAGGCATGGGGGCTGGCTTGTTTGTTCTACACAGGCTGCACACTGCGTGCCCTATAGATGCGATCTCATAGAGGTTGCTCCCGCTTCTTAGACTCGTTGGGCCATCGGACTTGACCGAGGACTCGCCCAGAGAAGGCTTTCCGGGGTGCCTGGTGCTGGGCTGCCAGCCTGCTGTTTGTTGCGCGGCAGGTTGAAAGCTCGTTCGTGTACGACAAACCGGGCTGAGCTACATTGCCAGCAAGTCCCGTCCTCTGGCCACGCACTCCTTATGCGGCAAGTAATTGTAAACCTACCAGGGCTTGCCTGCTGCACAGGGATACCCATGCAAGCGTACCGGTACGCAGTCTGGCCCGTACCCAACATGTCGGCCACAGCACCTGACAGCGTTACATGGATTCCTCCGTCCCCGCAGCCCGTGCATGCCAGGCGCAACATGCATTTGTCATTGTCACACCCATAACAGCACGTGCCATTGCACTACCATGCATGCCGATACCACATGCCTCGCCGATATACCACCAGCTCAGTAAGGCCGCGCGGTATGCCGCGGGAGTCCTCCTCCTCACAAAACAGCCGCACGGAATGCGCGCAACAACGGCCGTTTGCCGGCCACTTAAGCCTCGTCCAATGCGGGCTCAGGGAGTCACAAACCTACACACCTACCCGCTAACCCCACGGCTACCGCCCCGCACTGCTTGCAGAGCGCCTTAATAGCATTGTTATCCCCTACCCCTACTGATTGCTAAGCCGAACACTTCTCTGGTCAGTGCACACAGCCACGCCGCCTTTCTGCACGCAGTTCAAGCACGCGACCATGTAAAACAAACGGATGCGTCAGCTGCCAGCGCGCATGCTGCCACGAGCAACACGCGCCCTCGTAACACTCAAATCCAGGCAAAAGAACGGAGCTCCCTAGGACAAGGTTCTCTCCCAGACCACCCCAAACACACCGCATAATGAACCTAACACCGCAGCTCCACACAGATGTATCGGTCCAGTCGCTACGCCCCACCAGGGCCTAATACCCGCAACACGGGCAGTTTCCGGCACACCGCCCGGATGTCTGCATGCAATCACGCTGCCAAACCTCTCGCTCCAAGGTTGGGTCTGACCCGGCTCCTCCGAGACTATCGCTTCTTACCCAGCGTGCACTGCAGGTGCCAGATTGGCCCGGGTACGTGAAACCTCCCGCTGGAACGCATGCGGCAGCAGCCTGCCTTAGTCCGGCCCGCCGCGGCCAACCCAGATGGTGCTTCGCTGTCCACACCAGGCCATTGCAAGGCCACACACCCTCGGCCCCAGGGGCCCACCGCCACGCCTTGCGACCCGTCAGGACCGCCGGCCCCACTGCGCTGCCCCAGTGCCTTGGGCACCCCCGCCATGCTGCCGCTGCTGCCCGGCCGTGCTGCTGCCTCCGACACCCCAGCTCCAAGCGCGCCACACTCGCCACACCGGCGGAAGCAGCAGGAAGCCCCACCAAGCCCAGCTGCTGCTAGGCCAGGGCCAAGGCTGCTCTACCGCCAGGGTGCCGTCAGCAGACGCCCCGACGCGATGGTGCGCCCCCGGCCCTACCTGCAGCGTACCACGCCTACCGCCTGCTTCCTCCCATGAGCCACCGCCACCGCCGCTCGTGCCGCCGCCGCTGCTGCCCATGCCGCTGCAGCCAAGCTACCCCGCGCCTATGCCCCCACGCCCACGCTGCACCAGCAAGCCTGGCCGTTACCGTCCGTCCCCGCCAGCGCAGCCGCTGCTACGCCATCGCCATCGCTCCTCCCTCGCCACGCCCCGCCGCTGCCGCTCCACCTCCCCTCCCTCCTCCTCCTCCGCCGCTGCTGCCGCCCCCGCCCGCTGCTGCTCACGGCCGCGTGCCGCCCACCACCGTGTTGGCCAGCACGTACGTCCGCACGGACAGCATCTTGGCCTTCTCGATCAGCTGCTCGTGCACCGACTGGCTCTGGCGGCCCATGACTACCGTCCCCGACTTGGAGTCGATCTTCGCGTTGAGCATGGCGTTGAGGATGAGGTTGGCGATCCACTTCTCCGCGGCCTCCTGGTCCATGCCCAGCCGCTCCGCCAGCAGCGAGATGCTGATGGACTGGTGTATCCGGCAGTACGTCTCGAAGATGAACAGCCGCGCGTTCTCAATGAACTCCTCCTTGTAGGCTGCGAGGAAGAAGTCGTTGTCCAGCACCGCCTCGCACTCTTTGAGCTTCTGCTGCGCGCCGTCGAAGTCGTAGTGCACGAACACGCACTCCAGGAACTGCGTGATGGGGTCGCTGTACTCGTACGACTCCTGCTGGATGGCGCGGATGAGCTCCTTCAGCACGCTGCTCTTCTTCTTGTTGATCACCACGGCCACCGCCAGGTAGCGCAGCAGGTGCGGCGCGTTGATCTGGATGGCCGAGAGGTAGGCGGGGGACAGGAACAGGTCCACGATGTCGTTGCGCCCGTTCTCGTGGTTCCAGAACACGTACAGCGACCAGTGCAGCAGCCAGGTGCGCTGCTGCAGCTGCGCCAGCGGGGGCGCAAAGGTCTGGTTGTCAATAGCCTCCTTGAGCTTGAACACATCCTCGCGTGCCTCCTGGATGTTCACCGCCTCGTGCATCAGGATTTCCGCCGCAAGCTTGCCCCACAGCGCGCTCATGTTGCGCTCGCTGTTGGTGCACAGCGTGCGGTAGGACTGCAGCAGCTCAGCCGCCAGCGAATAGTTCCCGCAGTTGAATTGGAAGCGCGCGTACTGGTACAGCGCCTCCACATGCTCCGCGCCAATCTGAAACTCCTCTTGCAGGAACTGCAGGTTGAAACTCTTATCCTGGCGGAACTTCTCCACGACGTGCCTGTTCTGCAGGCAGCGAATGATCGGGTCCACGTCCGACTGCAGCTGCCGCAGGCGCGCCACAACCTGCGTGCGGCGCTCCTTCATCTCCGGAGGCACGTCCTCAACGCCGTTCAGCCCCTTGTAGATGTCCATGGCGAAATCGACCTGAGGAGCGACGAAGGGGCCGTGGGTCAGATCTACCGTCTACAAAATACATGGATATGAAGTGATTTTGCCTAGAAGGAAATTAGGCTTGGGATAGCCAGTGCAGTCCAGCCCGCGAAAGCCTTTCCACCCCACCATGTTGGTCTTCTCCAGCAGGGCAAGCTTAGCCCGCAGCACGTCCTCCTCATTGTACAGGCCCCGCTCCTGAGAAAATGAAGCAGCCAAAACGGGAGTGATCAGCTCTTTCCTTGGGGCGCTGAGTTGCGGCAGCACATTGCCTGTCCGTGTGGCCTTTCAGGACTATCAGAGCAAGCTGACCTGGTTGTACTCCAGAATGGGAAGCACCAGATGTGCGTCTAGGTAAGGGGCTAGCTTCTGGGACAGCTCGTAAGCCTGGGCGAGTTGAGCCGCCGCCGACATCTTGGCTACTTTGCGTGGTTTACTGTGTGGTAATTATGATCAAGAGATATGTACGTGGGCTGCTGTAGCCCGCAGCAAGGCAAAGGAACGCAAGCCTGCCTGTCGCGGGAGAAACATCCCTGCGAGTCGGGTGTACAATGCGCGGGAGAGGACCGCACAGCTACACCCCATAACCCCTGCACCATACACACGCCCTGCAATAAAACTTACGTTTGCACTTATTGATCTAGCCCCTCCAGAGGGTTGCAGCGGCCCGTGTGCCTGTCGCAACACCGTCTTGCTCCACCAGCCGAAAGAAAAGTAGTCGCACGGGGCACGATAGGCTTGTGATGGCAGCTCAATAACATCATTACAGAGGTGCTCGGCATCGGGAGCGGGCGATGAGCGCCGCAGCAGGGGCCGCAGCCGTGGTGCTGCCACCCTCACCAAACTGGTAGGCGGGTGGCGGGGTGCCCACCGGTACAGTGCGCCATGGCGGCACAAGGTTGTTTGCCACAACCACGGGATGTATGATGAAACTGAAGAGGCTCCAACACGCGTTTCCGGCACGACTCTCATGGCTCCGCGTGGGGCAGCGATGTGTGTCGGCCCCGCCATCGTATCCTCGCTCCTTGCATACCGCCCACCCCACGCTGCCGCACGCTGCCTGCTTGTGTCCTCACCCTACACCCGCCGCCTTGTGTAAGAAAGTCACAGCTCGCTGCACGCCCTGTCCGGCCACCTGCCTGTCCACGTGTCCAGCTACCGTCATCATGTCCGCTTGGCCGGCAGCCCGTGGACGCCATGGACCGTAACTGATACGTCCCCGAATGCCCGCTGTGCACATGGGTGCTCCCACTACCGCACCGCCGTGCAGGTACGGCAGCCACGTGTGTGCCGTACTGCCGTCCCACGATCTCGTTGCGTACGGCGGGCACTGCAGCGTGGTGCTGGTGTGCGCGCGCACGCGGACAGTGCTGCGGACGCTGGGGGCGGGCGCCAGGTGCGTACCGGTGGACCGCGCACGCGGGCGAACAGTCTGTGCAGTCCGTGACCCTGTGTTTTAGGATTAGCAAAGCACCTGGGCATGAGCCAAGAGGCTTTGGCACCTTAGCTATGTCTGCCCCGGAGAGGGCCCCGTTTTCAGACATGCACCGCTTCCGCATCAGGCCAGTCAACTCGCAAAACGTCCCTGAGGAGCCTGTGTTGATTCGCTGTATGGCAACCTGTGTGCTGTCCCGCCAGGGTGACGTGCGTGGCGCTGTCTCCGGACTGCACCTCCACCGCCACCGCCTCCACCTCAGCCTCCTCCCCCTCCCGGCCGCTGGTGGTGGCCTCATGCGACGACGGCTTCCTTCGCGCCTGGTGCGCCGCCACAGGGCAGCACCTGCGAAGCTTCAAGCGCAAGGGGCGGCGGAGGTGACCGCGCTGGCCGCACTGCCGGGGTGGGTGGGTGGGTGGGGCTACAGCAGGGCGAACGTGCAGTGTTACGGCAGGTGCAGGTGACGAGTTGTCCTGGGCGGCAGCATGTCGGTGTGTAAAGCGACGGTCGGATCCGCCCTGCTGGACGCGTGCAAGGTTTTACGCTCGCCGAAGGGGCATGGCATGATGGGTGTTGGCACTCTCCGTTGCCCTCCGCTCGTGGGTTCTCCTGCCCACCGGCCTTGCATCCATGCGCCGCCTCCGCCGCGCGGGCCCCGCAGGACCTCCCCGCTGCAGGTGCTGGTGTGCGACGCGGGCGGCGGCCTGGCGGTGTGGACCCCGGAGGCCAACGTCAAGGCCAGGCCGGTTGGGGCGCAGCAGCAGCAACAGCAGCATCACACGCTTGCAGGCGCTGGGACAGCGGCACCGGCAGCAGGAGGCGGGGCTGGGCCT
The DNA here is from genome assembly GCA_036984285.1 of Chlamydomonas sp. KOR1. Taxonomy (NCBI): domain Eukaryota; kingdom Viridiplantae; phylum Chlorophyta; class Chlorophyceae; order Chlamydomonadales; family Chlamydomonadaceae; genus Chlamydomonas; species Chlamydomonas sp. KOR1. The sequence continues at coordinate 117,934 of BQMZ01000305.1, read as the reverse complement.
GCTGCTACCGCTGCTGCGTCACGGCCGCTGGTGCCGGGCCGCATCACGTGCGTGTGCGCTGCCTCGGGGCTTGGGCCCGCAACAGCTGAGCCTGCAAGAGCTGCCTCCCCAGGAGCACAGTCCGCTCAATCACCCAGTGGAGGAGGGGGAGGGGGCCAGGCTGAGGGCGTGGGGCCTGCCGCAGCGGCAGCGGCCAGCAGCGGCACGGCGGAGGCCGAGGCGCGGCGAGATACACGCAGCAGCGATGTCGTGGCAGCAAAGCAGCAGCTGGCGGTGGTTGGTACGGCCGACGGCCGACTCCACGTGGTGGACGTGGCAGCTGGCGAGCTGGTGGCGGCCGTACAGGCCCACCGGGGTGCCGTACGCTCGCTGCAGCTGGTGGGCCTCCCGTACCTGTCCACGGCCGTCGGGGGCCCGGCGGCGGCAGCCTCTGATGCGCTCTCTGCTGCAGCCTCTGCTGCCGCCACTGCCCATGCCGCGCCAGGGGAGGACCTGTGGCTGGTCAGCTCTGGGGAGGACGAGCTGGCCAAGGTGGGATGGCAGGGTGTGGCTGGGTGCAAGGGGCCCATGGGCTGTAGACTTGCTCCGGGGAGTAAATGCTGGCCGGGGTGCGGCTGCCTGGTGTTGCTGGGTGCAAAGTAATATATGGGACGCGGCTCATGGTAGTTGAGCTGCGCAAGGTGCGGGCCGTGGCAGCTGAGTCGCCGTGGGCTCGGTGTGCGATGCTGCATGCTGAGTGTGGGGAGCCAGGGGGAGCGGAAGAGGCAGGCGGGCAAGCGAGAATGCAGGCTTCGGGGGAGAAGGGGAGAGTGGTGGCCGCAATGTGCGAACAAAGCTGTGCAGCCGAAGCGTGCGAGGGCCACTGTTAGGCTGTTTGCCTGTGCCTGAACGGCACAGTGATGGCGGGGAAGTGTGCAGCATGACAGGAAAGGGCGAAGATGGCATGCAGGCGAGCTGCCGCTTGTTGTAGTTGTACATTACACATGCTGCGTTGCAACACCTGACGCTGTGCACGCTTGCTGTCCTCACTTGGCCCTGCCCTAGGTCTGGAGCTTCCCTGCCATCGTTGCCACTGCCGCCGCCACCGCAGCAGCAGCAGCAGCATCCGCTGCACCTGCCATGCTGCCGCCTGGCCATACTACCCCCCAGCACGGCCACCACCACCGCGGCAGCAGCAGGCACCAAACCGCGTGCATGCACCAGCCCCTGGCGGTGGTGGGGCCTCCACCGCCGCCCCCAGGGGGCCACCAAGCGGGCGGCCCGGGGGTCCCGGTGGGGGCGGACCCGCGGGTCGGCGGTCGTGGACCCCCGCCGTGGTGGTGCCCGGCTGCTGCCCCCGCGGTGGACGCAGCGGGGAGCTGCTGCTGGCCATGGCGGCGCCGTGGGGCCACGTGCTCCTGTACCACGTGGCATTGGGTGGGTCGGTGGGTGGGCCGGTGCACGGGTTAAGGCGTTGATCCATAGTCGCAGCCGTGGGATGATGATGGGCGGGTCGACACTGTTGTGCCATCTCCACCTGTCCCTGGTGGCACTCTGCGGGTTGTCCTTCATTGTCCCCGCGTGGCTTGCGAATCATGCCTCGGGCCCACCAACCGGCGTCTGACTATCGTCCCCTGTGCGCCGCTAGCCTACCAACGCTGCGGTACGTGCCTGACCCCACCCCGACCCGCGCCGCCCCTGCAGGAACTGGGCGCGTGACGCCCGCCGCCCGCCTCAAGGGGCCGCCCCACAGCCGCACCGTGTTCACGCTGCACGCCATGCGGCTGCTGCCCTCCGCCGCCGCAGCACGCCTGTTGCAGCCGGAACGGGCGGAGGCAGCTGAGGCTGGGACGGCAACGCGGGGAGTTGCAGGAGCGGGCGGAGGAGCAGCAGGCGAAGGTGCATCACCGCCAGAGGCTGCGGGCAAGGAGGACGCCGCAAATGCGCGGAACGACGGGCGTTTGCCCGATGAAGATGATGGAGGGGCAGAGCAGGCGGCTTCAGGGGCAGCTGACCAGCAGCCAAGCGACGGGGACCAGCCCAGCGGGTTCGGCGACCGGCAGCCCCCTGCCCCTGCACCCTCTCCTTCCGTGCACGTGCACGTGCGGCTGGTCACGTGCTCCCTCGACCGGTCCCTAGTCTTCACGGACCTCGACTTCCCACCACTGCAGCAGCCGGCCCAGCAGCAGCAGCACGCAGCTGTGAGGCAACCAGCCCCTGTTGCGTCTCCACCAGAGGCCGGCGCCACCGCCGCCGACGCATCTACGGGCGCCTCCTCCTCTCCAGTCACCGGGGCAGTCGCCAGCATCACCGACAACACCAACGCCAACCCTCAACCCGCGCCATCGGAGCACCCAGCGCCGCAGCATCCCTCTGCAGCCAACCAGGATATCAACTCCCTCGCCCACCTGCACACCGCAGCCCATACGACTGCTAGCCCACATGGGCAGGCCGCAGCGGGGCGCGCCGACGACGCCCGGAGCTGGCGCCGTGGGCCTGAGCCGCCCGCCCCTGCCGCTGCCCCCAGCCTGCTACTGCCGCGCGGAGGTTCCCTTTGGTGGAGGCTCACCGGCCTAGGTGGCTACGCGCAGAGCCTGGACTGGGCAGGTAAGCTTCGGGGATGGCAATGTGCACCGCGGCCAAGGACTGTCATGTGCCCGGCTAAAGCTGCGGTTGCAAACTCAGCTGGATTAGAATACATTGCGGCTGACCCTGCGCCTTGGGAGCACTTACAGTGACAGACCCAAATGGGCCATAGGGACGAATGAGTCATGTGAATGACTCACGCTCCCGTCGCGTCTTCTAGGGTGTTTGTTGCGTGCTGACGGATGCCGGTGTGGCTACATCAGCGCGCTCTTGTGCTAACGCTGCGGGTTGACCGACAACTAAATTTCCTGCATGCGCGCATGTGCCCGCACCTGCCGCGCGGTGATGCCCACACGTCACAGTAAGCAGTACGAGATGTTGTCACGTTGATCCCACGCGTCGGCCCCTGGTGCAGGGCCGTTCCCCGGTCAGCTGGCGGTGGGCTGTGGCGACCGCACCCTGCGCACCGCGGGGGTCACCCTTGCCCCGCGAGCGCTGCGGGCGGCAGCGCGAGAGGCACAGCAGCAGCTGCTACTGCTACGACAGGGGCCGCACACGCCAACAAGCGTTGGGCTTCCCGCAGCTGCAGGAGCGGGAGGGGGGGCAGATGGAGGCGACATGGCGGTGCACCTGGACACAGCGGCGGCCTCCGACCAACACTGCGCGGGACAGCTGGGGGAGGAGCAGCAGCAGCAGGGGTGTGACAGCGACACTGACGGTGGCAGCATTGCGGGCAGCGCGCGGGAGTCCGCCTCGGACGCAGTTGCAGCTGCGAGTGACCGAGGCGAGGCATCGAGCGAGGCCGGGACCGGGGCGGGGGCGGGGGCGGGGACAAAGACGAATGCGGAGGCAAGGCAGCGGCGGTCCGGTCAGAGCAAGGCCGGTGGAGGGGTGGCTAAGGGCGCGTCGTCCGCGTCTCCGGTGCCGTGGCCTAGCACGCTGCTGTGGCGGGAGGTGCGGGACCAGGTGGTGTGCTGCGCGTGGCATCCCACCGACAAACGTAAGTGGAGAGCTTGGCGCACTCTGCACTGAGTGCAACCAACCTGCGCCCGCCCTTGCCCAGAGCCGCTTGCTGTCCCGCAAGCCATTCGCAGCACACCTCCCTCCTACAGCGCCATGGGCTCCCTGCTTGGACGCGCCTGTGAACCCGCATCTTCCCCTATTGTGCTCCGCAGGCTATGTGGCATTTGGCTGCAGCGACGGCAGCGTGGGTGTCATGGATGTACGGCAGCAGACGGGCCGAGTGTACAGCGTACGGCATTCGGGGCCCGTCACTGCGCTGGCTTGGGTCACTCCCGCGCCTGGGGCCGAAACGGTAGAGGTGTGGGGGGGCCAGGGCAACCGCCCGCACGACATCAGGCCGCAACAGGAGTTGCAGCACCCGCAGGACAAGCTGCAGGACAAGCAGGTGACAGCGAGTGATGCGGAGGGTGCAGGCGCGCCACGGCACGTGTCCGCGGAGCAGTGGGCGTCTGAAGTGCCGCCAGGGGGCCAGACGGGAGCTGACGACGTAGCTTGTGGCGCCGCGCCGCCGCCCCCGCCGCCGCCACCACCGCCGCCGCCGCTGGTCCCACCGCCCGCCCCGCCGCCACCTCCGCTGCCGCCAGTTGCGCCAAGGGAAGACGCAGCTGGCGATGCGTCAGCCGGCCCAGCACCCCCAGCACTCCCTGCTGGCGACCACGTGGCGGACCGGCAGGTGCCAGCTGCTCCTCCCGGGAGGAGCCCCGCCGCATACAGGGAAGCTCCCGGGCCCCGGCACGCGCACAGGGAGTGGGACAGGGACATGGAACGGGTGCTGGCCGCCCGACGCGTTGGTCGGGGTCACGGACACGTGGCAGAGGTGGTGTCCAAGGGCCCGACGCCCGGTGGGGGTTTCGCGGGCCGGGGCCGGCCAGGCGCACCCCCCGCGTCGGCGGCAGGTGCGGCAGGGGCCCCGGGCTCGGGGCCCACTGCTCCGGGTTCTAATGCCGCTGGGGAGGAACCGGGCGTTGACAAGGAGCGCGGCGCTGCACCGGGTGCGGAGGCTGTTGGGAGCGCGGGCCGTCAGACGGACGCAGTGACGCACCAGGCAGGGGAGGGGCAAGCTCGACAGCAGGCAGCCCCTGGGTCCAAGCAGCAGCAGCAGCAGCAGCAGGGTAAAAGCGGCGGTGGGAAAGGGAAGGGGAAGGGGACAGCGGGGGGGAAAGGAGGCCAAGGGGCGGCGGTATCTGGCGCGGCCGGGCCGCCGCCGTCGTGGGGCACGCAGGGCGAGCCGTGCCTGGTCAGCTGCGGGGGCGAGGGGCGGCTGCTGCTGTGGCCGGGGCCGTGCCGCGACGCCCCCGACGGGGAGCTGGCCATGGGGGCCGCGCTGCAGGGGGCGGTGCCCCTGGATGTGAGTGGGGCGTGGGGTAGCAAAGCATTATGCGCTTAGGCACAACTAAGGGGGGCCGCGAGTCAAGGAGAGAGGCGGGGCTGGCGCTTTGGCGGCTGCAGGGGCCAGGAGCCTTTCCCATTTCTGCTGGGCATGGGGCTGGACGTCCAAGTGTGCTGCACATGTCGTTTGCTACACGCTTTACACCGGCTTGCCAGATCAGGTTCAGGATGTATACATGCGTGATTGTGGCAACACTTTTAATACATTCTTCAGGCGGCTTCGGTTCTTGGCCTCCGTCATCCCCGCAGTTGGGCGCTCACGTGGAGGCGCTGCTGCGGGAGGCAGCCGCGTCGGGGGCCCTGCACCGCGCGAACAAGCAACACCACCAACAGCAGCTGCAGCAGGAGCCCGCAGTTCCCGCGGCGCCACCCCCGGTCCGCGGCCCCCTGCCTGTGGGCGCCCTGGCGCATCACGCACGGCAAGGGCTGCTGGCAGTGTCCCTCGGGGCGGAGGCGGGCGTGGTGGTGCTGCGGCAGCAGGGGCAGCATCAGGGAGAGGGTGGGCCCGGCATGGGGCCGAGGCCGGGGGCTGGGACGGGCGCCTTCGCCTGGCGGCTGGCGGCTGTGTTGCCAGGTGCGGCGTTGGGCACGCAGGAGGTGCGGCAGATGGCCTGGGCGGAGGACGGAGAGGAGGAGGAACAGGAGGTGGCGGTGGACAACCAGGAAGTGGGGTTGGGTGAGCAGCTAGCGAGGGCGGGTGACGGGACACAGGGCCAAGGGGGCGAGCATGTGCCGGCAGCGGCGGGGCCAGGGGCAGGGACAGAGGCAGGGGCGGGACCCGCCAGGGGTTACCCCCTGCTGGCTGTGCTGAGCGGGAGGGCATCGGTGTCCGTGTACGGCGCACGAGTGGCCCCGGAGCACGGCCAGGGACAGGAGCTGCGGGAGCACAGGACGCTGGCGGGTGCAGGCGGGGACCTACGGGTGTTGCAGCCCATGTGCCGGCTGGCGGTGGGGGCGCAGAACGTGGCGGCGGTGAGGTGGCTTGGCGCCCGGCGGTTCGCGGTTGCTACGGACGATGGTGCGGTACAGGTGTGGGCCGTGTCGCTAACAGCAGCGCCCGAAGGTAACGCTGCCGTATGGGCAGCGGCTCCGTCGTCCCAAGGAGTGGTGCCGGGTTCTCCTGGATCCAGCTTAGCGGCAGGAGGAGCAGTAGCGGCAGCGGTCCAAGAAGTGCGCGGCGGTGATGCACACACCCCGGCAGCAGCTGCGGTGCTGTGCCACGTGTTGTCCGGTCAGCACCACGACACCGTTCTCAGTCTGGCGGCCGTACGCGTGTCGTACCAATTTGCCTTGGCGGCATCTGCTACGGCAGGGCTCTTGAACGACACAGCGGGGCACAAGGGCCCTGCTGCTGCCGCTGCGACCGTTAGGCGTGGTCTGGGCCGCACGTGGGCCTGGCTGCTGTTCACCGGCGGCCGGGACCAGAGCGTGCGGTGCTGGCGGCTGGAGGCGCGGCAGCTGGCGGTTTGGGAGGCGGCTGCGCGGAAGAAGCTGCTGCAGGCCGCCGTGCCGGAGGGCGCAACGGGGCAGGGGCCGGTGCAGGGAGCGGAGGAGCGGCAGGGGGCTGGCAGTGGCGAGGGCGCACAGCCGCAACAGCAGGCGGCAGGCGAAGCAGGCAACGGCGAGTCAGAAGAGCTGGCGGGACAGGGGCAGGGACCTGGCGCAACCGCACCTGAATTTGGTTTGCAGGCACAGGAAGTGTGCGGCAGCTCTGGGTCGGCTGCCATGGCCACGGTTGCAAACGGGGACGCGGAAGCAGTGGCGAGCGCAGCCGTAGCTGTAGCCCCGGCAGCGGGCCCAACGACAGTAATGCATTACGCCGACCACGCGGCCCACCACACCCCAAACCAAATGACCCAGGAACCGCAGCAGCAGCAACTGCAGCAACTGGCAACCGGGCCCGGTGGAGAGTCCCCGCCGGAGAGGCTGCTGGAGCTCACTCCTCCCGGCAGGGGGTGGCGCGGCCGCCGCCGGCCAGACCCGCCCGCCGCGCGGCCGCTGCTCCCCGCCTGCCCCGACCTGGACCGTCAGCCGGGGCTGCTGCGGGCCGCACACGCCCTGCTGCTGCGGGTGGCAGACGCGGTGCTGCCGCCGCCGGCCCCGCTGCCGCCGCCGCCGCAGCAGCAGCAGCAGCAGCAGCAGCAGGCTCAGCCCCCGCCGCCGCCTTTGGAAACGGTTGCGGCCCAAAGCGAGCCGGAGGAGCAGCGGTTGCGGCAGGCCTCTAGTGGGCTGGACCAGCAGGACCACAGCCAGGAGCAGGGGCAGGCAGGTGGGAGAGGGACTGTGCCGCAGGAGGAGTGGTGGTGGCGGGAGCAGCAGCCCCAGGGTGGAGGGGCAGCAGGGACACCAGCAGAATGAAGTGGACCCCTGGCTGGCGGCGCACTTGCTGCACGACCTGGAGCTGATGGAGGCGGTGTGGGCGGCGGAGGGGGAGGCGGGGCCAGAGGCAGGGGCAAGGGCGGGGCCAGGGGCGCGGGGGCCGGGGACGGCGGCGACGGCGGGAGCAGGGGCGGCGCACCCGCTGCCGCCTGAGATGCGCTTTGTGGCCGCCATGTGGCGAGGCGACGTGGCGGGCGCCGTACAGGTGGGCGTGGATGCAAAGGTCGGGACTCCACGGCGGGCAGCCTGGCCAGGCGCAGCTTAGTTCGCTGCGCTTTGCCCGCTCTGGGATGAAGGAGTACTCATTGTTGTTCCTGCGTCGTCGCTGAAATGCTCTTGTGACTAAGGTAAATACGTGCCAACCCACGGACTCGTACACCCGTACAGTTGGCGGCGGGAGTTGAGGGCATGCTGAACGCCGACGTGGTGGCGCTGGCGGGCGCCGGCGGGCGACACGTGTGGGAGGCGGCGGCGCGGGCGTACGCCGTACAGATGGCGGCGGCGGGCTGCCCCGCGGAGGCTGCGCTGGCGTTGGTGTGGGTTGGCGACCGGGAGGCGGCGGCGGGGGTGTACCGCCAGGCGGGGATGGTGTGGGAGGCGGGGAAGGTGCTCGATGCGGCAGGGGCAGGGGAGCAGGGTTCTGGGCAAGGGTGAGCTGGGAGGGTAGACGGTGTGTAAGGTTCAGGTTTTGTTCATGGTTGCACTGGGACGGGGTTCGCGTTTGTTGGTTGGCTTCAGGTGTGCGGCGGCATGAGTTGTGAGGTGTGCGTGGATTGAGTAGCTTTGCAGGCTGTGTGTAGAGATGCAGTTACTTTGTGGGTCTGGTACTGTGTAGGTAGTGTCGAATCAAGAAGGAATACAGGATCCGAGAGGGCAACAGGGCAGGCTTGCACGCCGGGGTATGCTGGCCAGCCGGAACGAAAGCCTTGCCGTTGCATGCTTTACGGCTGTGGGCCTGTGGCTAGTTTTACGGCCCGCGGAAGCGTCAGGCGAGGGCATGGCGCGAGCGGAGGTCCCAGATACCGCACAGCCTCCAAACAGCGTCCTTCATCCGTGGAGCTCACCCTCCTGTTGCCGGCGGGTGCTTGTTGGGGAGTTCAGGGCCTGTCCGCACAGGTCCGCTCGCTCGTGCTCGGCGCGGTCTGCGCTGTTGGCTGACCGGTTTTGATCCTCGGCGACATGTGTGCGCGTCTCTTTGCCTTCGTGGCTTCCCCTAGACGCAGCAATGATAGGGATGGGCTTGATACGGTACACTGCTCACTGCATCACACCAAGGCACGTGGGCAGAGGATGGCCAGGCTGTGCCAAGGCTCCGAACTTGCGGTCATGGACGGTTGGGTGGGCAATGTGTCTGCTGTCTGGTCAGTGTGTAGCTACCCGCGCGTGCTGTCCGGGCCTTGCATGACCATATGGCGTGCTCAAGCCCTGTCAGACCGTGCCTAGGGCCGGTGAGGCTGCTGCTGTTGTGTTTTGGTCCTGGCGCGCCCGTCCAGCTCTTGCCCACGACGGAAACGGCAACACACAGGGGAGATCCGCTGAGATTTCACACATCTGCACGAGCCTACAACGGTCTGAGCACGGCTCAAATTGTTTTGGCACAAGGCTGCAGTGGGAGCTTTGCGTACGCACAGGACGATGTGGGGCTGGTTGTTTGGCCACAGCCAGCGCCGAGTTGAGGCAGCCCCAGGCTGCCCCAGGACAGAAGGTCAGGGCCTGTGAGCGTGTCATGCACGGCAGCCGCGCCTGTCTAGCCAGCGCCTGTCCCAGTAACTCCGTGTATCGTCTCTTACTGTCATTCCATTTCTAAATGCCAGGCATACGCAACCATGGCGACCTATTACTTGGAAGCCCGCAAAATTGCGAAAGAAATGAAGCAGCGAGCAGAGGAAAACAAGAGGAAGGCAGAGCGGAGAGCTGAAATTGCAGACAATCAAGTAGGGAGCAACGGCTTGCCAGCGGACGCTGCAGCTCAGTCCCGTTAGGGGGCTAACGCTTCTGCCTGGTCGTCGCAGGTGGAGCATCCGCTTAACTACCTGTCTATAGAAGGCCGGTCATGCAAAATATACCGCAATACGGAACAACACGCAGCGCTGGAGCAGGGCACGTCTCTCATACCGTGGAATGGCAAAGCCGACAGCCTTATCGACCGGTTCGATGCGCGGTCCATGCTGGACTTCTACAAGGAGCCTGATCCTTCTCTGAAGGACCGCCCAAAGAAGCCGGAGGAGGAGAAGCTCGAACAGGTGGAAGCGGCGCCCGCGCAACAGCTGTCACCCACCTGCCGCTAGGACTGTTTCAGTACCGTACCACGCAGCCATGCAAGCACCATATCGCCCTGTAGGAAGCTCACATGCCATTGTGTCGTACACTTCCATATGCAACAGCCTGCGTGCAACACCATGGAATACCGGTAGCCGCCTCCCTGGCTGCGCTACACCTCACCCCGCCACCACGCCGCAATCAGGCCCTGTCCTCAAACCATTCCCCCCTGCTCAACCCGGGTCATTTCCCCGCTGGGTCTTCCCCTTATATGCTGCCTCCAGGTCTTGCGCTTCGAGGCGTTCCGTGACGTTATTCGGCTTCAGGCTATAGGCCTCGAAGAGGCGGCCGGCCTGGAGTTCGTGTACCACGAGAATGTTGAGATCCGCGCCGCCATGCGTGCGGCGGCCACGGCTGCCGCTGCCGCTGCTGCAGGGCAGCGCGTGCCGCAGCCATCCATCGGCCTGTCTCTGCCGGCAGCGGGTGAGGAGGAAGGGGAGCATGTGATGCGAAAACATTGTCCATCATCTGGGAAAGAACCTCTTGCCGCTACCGCCTGCTGCAGCACCCACAAGAATGAACCAGACCCAGATCGGGTTTGCTGCGTTGCAGTTTTCGCACAGCTCACACACCATTCCCCCGCGCCCTCATCCTCACCGACCCGCTCTCCTTCCGCACAGGCCAGGGCCAGTACGCGGCGGTGGGGTTCAACTACGGTGGCGCTGGCGGCGGCGGCGGCGGCGGCGGGGAGGGTACGGCAGGGTACGACAGCAGCAGTGAAGACGAGGACAACGAGGACGAGGATGGCGAGGGGGAGGGGCAGGAGGGCGAGGGCGGTGATGAGGACCAGGCGCAGGAGGACGAGGACGACAGGGTGGACGACATCGCGGGTGGGTGTGTGGGGTATCGGGTGTTACTGGGCAAATGGTGTTCTTGCACAAGCGCTTCATAGCGAGGTGGATGCCAGGGGGTGCGCATGGCGTCGAAGAGTGGGTAGGGTGCTTCCACCTGCACCTCTTTGCCGTGGGGCCGTTGGATGCGGATCCCCCCTGCGCCCGCGTCTGTCGGGCGGCCATGTAATGAAGCCCATCGCACAGCTGCCGCGGTTTGCCATCCGCTGGAATGGTCATAGACCCACTACGCGGACTCTTGCGTCTCTGGCCCACGATCCTTCCCCTTTCCTACCCACCACGTGGTCCCAGAGCTGTACGGCGTGTCGGACTACTCGTACCGCCTGCACCGCGTGCAGCAGCAGGAGGGCGAGGAGGAGGCGCGCATGCGGCGGCCGCCGAGGTGGGGAAGGGCTGGGGGCGGGGCACGGTGCGGAACGGGGGCGGGGGCCTCCACGCTCAGTACCATAATGCAGCTGTCCCTGGACATCGCTCCCCCTTGTGATTACCCGTACTGCCTCGCAACCACAATTCATACTTTTTCACATCGGCACACCGCCCGCATGAGTCAACATCCCCGCCCAGCGGCTGCGCAACTCAACGCCCGCACTTGTACACCCACGCGCACATCTGAACGGCCCCAGGCGGCGCACGGGCCGCAAGAGCGCCCGCGAGCGCGCCAAGCGCATGCGCGGCATGGGGCTCGACCCCGTGACCGGGGCGCACGTGGGGCCCGCCCGCGACTGGACGCAGCCGCTGCCGCAGCAGCGCAACACGGCGGCGGCGGCAGGGGGCCTGGACATACGCATCGCAAGGTTGGCGGGCTGAGCCGGTGGGGGTCACTGTCACGTGCCTGAGAAGTTCACATGTGCGGTGCTAGGGGGTTACCGGCAGCACTGTCCTTGGTCCTCCACGCGTGGTCGATCTGCGGGAGGAAACTAGCGGTGGTGCAGCACGGGTCGAAGGCGGCGGGAAGCACGTTGCCATCGGGCAAGTAGCGCCTGAGCTTGCAAGCGTTGGGGCGCTAAGTGAGAAGCGCAAGGCTGGTCGGCGGAGTGTGCTATGAAGCAGCGTTGGGCAGGCCGGCAGGCAGCGGGGGCGCTCGCAGTGAACATGGTCATTATCGCAGTGAGTGTGGTCATTATCGGAGGATTTGGATGCGGACTGGTCAGTGTACAGGGCTTAGCCCTCCGCCAATGCCACGGTGTATGCAAGAGCCCGAGGCTCAAGGGGCAAGGGCCACCGCCGCAAGTGGACGAGGCTGGCGCACGCCAGTCTGACTCGTCCGTCGTGACATGTCCATTGTCTTGCCGCTGCGCAGGCCTGGGCGTGACGCACGCGATGAGGTGCTGTACCCGAGGTAAGCTGGAAAAGAGCTTAGCCAGGCTCGACAGGCGGCACCTCGCGTCGTGCACACGCGGGACTTTGGCGGACAACAGACCGCGAAGCAGGCAGGGGACTAGTGGACGCTGCACAACGCAAATGAGTAAAAAGCTGCGTATCGGAAATGGACTCGTGCTGGGCCGGAATCCCATAGCCAACGTGGTTGCCTCCGTTCGCCCACGATTTGATGCAGGAGGTCTCATTCCAGGTCGAGGTCTCGATCCCGGTCCCGTTCAGGCTCGCCGAAGAGGTGCGTACTGATGTGGGGATGAGCCCTGTACAGCAGTGTCCGTCACGGTTGTACAACTTGGCAGGACACTGCACGCGACTGCCCACGGCACACAGGCTTCCAGCCTTGCAAGGCTGCAACTCGCATGTATGCAAGCACCAAGGCGCGCCGGTGCAGTCTCAAGCCCGTGTGCCTTCGTGCCACGTGTCCCTGACTCTGCAGGCGGCGCGGGGGCGAGTCCGGCCGCGCCCAGTTCATCACCGAGTTCACCTCAGCCTCCGGGCCGGGAGGGGCGGGGCAGGGCAGGGCCGGCGGCTCGGGGGCCCTTGCGGCGCTGACGGCGGCGCAGCAGCAGAGCGCCGCCAGGAGGCCCACGTTCGACAAGTGAGCGCACAGCGTTGCAACAGGCTCACCCGGCTTTGCTGCATGCCTCTGAGCGTAATTAGGTGCAACGAGCTCACGTGGCCTCCCACGCGGTGCCGCCCGGACACGAAGGGGCGGACCTGCTTACCCAGCGGCACCCAAGGGCACCGCAGCTGTTGCAGCTACCATGCTTACCAGCCCCACCACTATGCGTCCAGGTCCCTGTTGCTCCCTTTCTCCTGGCCAATTCGCTGGTCCCGCGCTCTCTCTCGCCTACTTTTGCCCCTGAGATTGTGTGCGTGCGCTTCCCGCGATGCTCGCAGGTCCATGTTCGCGGCGGAGGAGTCCATCCTGGACGCGCTGCCCGACCAGCCCGACCCAGCGGCCCCCGGGGCGCAGTCCATCCCGCTGCCGCCCACATCCGTGCAGGCCATGAGGTGTGGCGGGTTGAGAGTGTGGGGTGGCGTGAGTGAGGGGCACACTTGCGCATCGGGGGGAATGGCAGGCCGCAGGGTTTGCGATGTGCTGCATACTTGACGTTGGTGGGGCGCAGCCGAACCTGGGCAAGCGGCTTGGCCCTGTGACTCACCTCGCGCGCAGGCACACGGTATGAGTGGCACATTGTTTGCGCTGAGGAAGCTGCTGCTCCCAACACCTAAATTATGCGCAGGCGCTAACGCACTCTAGCTGCACTAATGGCTAGTGCACGGCTGACTCCTCATGTGCCGTGCACGGTGGGTTCTCTGTAGGGCTGCGGCCACGGAGGGGCGGCGGGACCCCGACCCGCACTCCTCCTCCCGCGACAGGGACCGGGACTGGCGGGGCCGGGCCCGGGACTCAGACAGGCACGGCTACCGGCGACGCAGCAGCAGAAGCAGGAGCAGGAGCCGCAGCAGGGACCGAGACAGAGACAGGCGTGGTTCGCAGCAGCAGCAGCAGCACCAGCCTCCACGGCCGGGGTCATTGGGTGGGGGAGCAGGGGGTGGCGGCCCCTCAGGAGCGGTGTCCAGTGCGGCTGGCGGCGCTAAGGTGGGACTCGTGGGGCAGGCAGCCAAGGGAGTCAACCTTCGGGAGTGAGCTGCTGCAGGCAAACTGGCAGGATGCGAGACGCCAGGTTGCCTTTTTGGCAAGACGCTCCGTGTTCCATGCCCCCACACGGTCGGCGGCCCTGCGGCCTTCGCTGCGGGGCCACATGACTCTTCGGCGGGATTTCCGGTCAGCACCGCAGATTGCTGTGCTGCCATTACCATTCGTCCGGGAGTTCTTGTCCCAGCCCTTCAGTGGCGGGCCCCAACTGCCCATGGCCTCATGAGGCTGTGCGTGCATCGGTCACAGGCCGTATGGCTCGCCGACCTAAGGCTCGTTGCTACAACACCGCGGCAGGCCGAACCAGCTCATGTCATCTCCCGTTACTCAGCCGACTCTACACCGCTGGAGCCGCTGTTTAGTGCCCTTGCACGTGGCTTGCTGCCGTCCTGAGTATTTGCTGAGCTTTGGCCGTGGCCAGTTGTTCACTGGGGCCAGCGCGACGATAGCCGGCTGACCCCAGGGACACCTGTGGTGCCTGACCTCACGACTTAGACTCCCACCTACAACTCTGTCCTGCAGGCTGGGGGTGGGGCGTCGGCGGCCAAGGAGACGCCCCAGGAGCGGCTGAAGCGCATCATGGCGGCACAGCTCAACAAGCAGGCGCAGAAGGACAACCTGGCGACGGCGCAGAAGAAGCTGCAGGTCGGTCATGGGGGGGTCGGGGGGCGGTGGAGCCGCCAGTGAATGGAAGCACCTGCTCGGGCGCTTTCTGGAAGGGTGTGGAAAGGCGATGACCCGTACTTGGACGGACAACCGAAGCAGGTAAGTTCGTGACCCAAGAGCTTGAGGCTTCCAACGGCATACGAAATGGCTTGTACGCTGCCAACACTTAGCCTTGGAATACAGCACACGGATTCATGCCACCTTCGAGCCGTGCAGGCTGTCCTTGCTTCATATGCTCTTTGCTAAACTCTTTACCTTTGCGTCTACCGTTGGCGGTGGTTTCCGTGGTCCAACGATCAACCGCCGTACGGCAGGCGGAGAAGGAAAAGGCGGCCCGCATCGCTCAAGAGCGGGTGGTCATGCGGCGTTCGCCTTCGCCGCCACCGGCTGACAGGCGTGCGCCATACGATCCGTACTATGATCGTGATCACGAGCGTGAGCGGGACCGTGACAGGAACCGCGACAGGCCCAGGTGGGGTGAATCTGGTGGGGTCCGGCCTGCCGGCAGCAACGCAACAGGTCCAGGTCTGGTCCTTCACCCAGGAATCTTTGCGTTTCCGGCTTGTAGAAAGCTTTGCACGCCCCGCTGTTGTGCGGGCATAGCCCCACGTTGTGATCGCGTATTTGTGGTGAAGTACAAGTGGCAAGGACTCAAAGGCAACATTTGCGGTGTTCGACGGTCGCTGCAAGTAGACTGGTCGTACGCTGACACGCGCCTTCTCCCCTCGCAGGAGCCGTTCCCGCTCCCGCTCCCCGAGGAGCAGGGATCGCGACAGGCCCTACCGCCGGCGCAGCCGTAGCAGGTAGCCCGCAGCAGCCAGCCCCTTGGCGCGGAGGGAGCGTGTCGTCGGCCACGAGTGTTGCTTGCACCCCCTTGCAGGGCACGATGTGACACGTGCCTTGGCAGCACGGGTAGCACTGGTCATGGCGGTTCAACGCCATTTAGGTGCGCGTTGCGGGCAGGGGCACGGGGAGAGGCGCGGCTGAGTGGCGTGCTGGCTACAACATCGTGAATGTTAACAGGTAGCATGTGGTGGTGGTGTTTCTGTGCCCGATTCTTGTAGCCCTGCGTGCTTTGCGTTGAAGCCATGGACCTGTCCCGATTGATCTGGGGGCGTGCCGTGTGCAGTGCCCGTCGCAAGCCAGGGTCGTGTCAGGGGTACGGTGGCTGGTTGGACGACGGGCGCAAGCTGCCTGCAGGTTCCCTGCAATGCGTTCATGGTATGTAAGGCTCTGGTGAACCGCTGGTCACATCTTATGGACATCCTTGACATCTAGGCGCTCAACCAGGGCTCTCCCCTGCGCTCAACATGACCTTACAGCACTGCATTCGCATGCTGCCGTCCTGGGAGAGCAAGCTTTGCCAGCAGGGCATCAAGGCTGTGGCATTTCAGTATACCCAGAGACTGCAAGCTGCCCCTTAGCCAGGGCAGGGATACAGGCCATTACGGGCCACTGTCGCGCGTTTCGCCGGTTCCTGAACAATGAGAACCCCTCGCGGAGTAAAACAAGTTGCACAATGACATCCTGCGAACGTCAGGCACAAGCCACGATATTCTCATGCGTGACAGCACCTGACGGACAGCGAATAGGTGTGACATGGACCCACAATGCTGATGAGTCACGACACAAGCTGCTTACGCCATGCATGCTTAACCTACAACGTTGAAATCGGCAAACACTGCCAACGGCACACCGCCGCTGACCTGCTAGTTATGTACATTGCTACGTATGTTGCACCCAGGAGCTAGGACCGCTGGCCATAGCCTCACGTGCACTTGCCTCTCCGGATGATGCCAGCGCCCCATCCCGTGTATGCATCTCCACACGATACGCCGCACAAGGTGCTGTATCCCGTATGGTACTCCGTACTGGGCATCAGCCTCTGGCCCCTCTGCCATCCGGGCATTCGACCCTTCCCACGCATAAATCCCTACCACCGCCACCCCTGACAGCCACCTGACACTCAGCCGCCCACCACAGTATGTCTCAAGATCCCTTGCACCTGCTTGCACCCACGACCCACCATCGCCATAGCCTGCTGCCGTTCCTTCTCAGTCAGTGGCCCCTTTTACTTCTTCTTGGAGAAGTTGGGCAGGTCCTTCTTGGGCTTGCTGGCCAGCACCGCCTCCAGCGACTGCCCCTCAAACGGGTCGCGCGCAGGCCCCTGCATCCGCCGCTCCGTGCCGTCAGGCGACCCCAACCCGCCCCCAAACCCAACATCCGCCCCTCCTCCCAAACCCATCCCCATTCCCATGAACCCCGGCCCCGGCCCCGGCCGCCCTCCCGTCCCTGGGTACCCTGCTCCCACCTGGCCAGGGCCCCCATGCATACCTCCCCCACCCACACCCGGCCCCATGCCCATGCCCATGCCCACGCCTGGGCCCGGCGGCTGTTGCGGATGCGGCTGCGGTTGACCCATGTGTCGATTGGAGTTACCGCGCTGTAGCCACACGTCGTTGAAGCCGGACAGCGCGCCGTGCTGCGCGTTGGGCGCGGACCAGCCCGCCACCATGCGGTTCATGGACACGCGCATGTAGTCGGGCAGCACGGCAGGGGCACCGGGTGGAGCGCCCACGGGCCCGGGGCCAGCGCCGGGGGGTAGCTCGTGCGGCTGGATGGCGTACCCGTTGGACCCGCGCCGCATGACCATGGGGTTCTGCTTGCCAGCACCGTAGGGGTCCCCCGGCCCAGGGCCCATGCCCGGAGGCTCCTGAACCATGCCCACCGCCCTGCCGCCGCCCATGCCCATGTGCGGCCCACCAGCGCCCGCGCCGGGAGGGGGCCCGCCCATTGGCGGCGGAGGGCCCCCTGGTATCCGTTGGCCTGGCCCGTACCCGTACCCGCCCCAGGGGGGCGGCGGCTGGGCGCCGGGTGGGCCCATGGGTGGTGGCCCCATGCCGGGAGGGGGCCCTCCCATGGCCATTGGGTGGTCATGGTGGTGGGGGTGGGGCGGGCCAGGTGGCCAGCCGTTGTCCAGGGGCGGCGCCGCCGCTGGCCGTACGGGCTGCACGCGAGGGTGGACACATGGTGTACAAGTCGTACGGTAAGAAGCATTGCTTAAGCATCGTGCTCTAACGGTCGGTTGACAACGCATGGAAAGGCCAGCAACAAACATGTCACAAGCTAGCAGGAAGACGTCTGCTCGTGTTACTCCCGGTTGACGTTTACCTATACCAAGGGATTGGCGGGGAAGCATGCATTTCCCACTATGTGTGCCTCACACTGCCCAAGGGCCACGACGCTTCCCATGGAACATACCCAACCTAGCACCTAACCCACGACAGCGGCACCCACCTGCAGTGCCGAGTGGTATCCGCCCGGCGGCCCAGGCCAGGCCGCAGCCCCTTCGCCTCCCCCGCCGCCGAACAAGCTCTGCATCAGCGGCGGTTGTGGCGGTTGCTGCTGTCCGTTGTACGGCATCCCCTGACCCACGGGTCCCTGCGCTTCGGGCCCCGGCGGCCCTTGGCCAGGCCTGCCGTACTGCCGCTGGCCGTCGGAGTTGGTCCGCCGCAGGTCGTAGTTGCTGCCGCCTGCTCCCATATGCGACGGCGGCGCCGCCACCACCGCTGCCGCCAGCGTCCCTGGGTCTGTAATCCCGATGCCCATTCCGCCTGGGAGAGGCATATGCGCGTCTGAAGGCTGTTGCTGGTACGGCTGCGGCTGTGGCGGTTGTTCCACGGGCAGGTTCCAACGGGCCCGCGGCCGCCCCGCGGCGTTAGCGTTGGCATTCATCGCCACCTGCGCTGCCGCCATGGCCACCTGCGGGTTCTGTACGGCAAATGCAATGTACTGCTCCGCCGTCAGCTGCGGCGCCCCTCCGTCTCCGGCCCCTTGCCCCTGCCACCTGTCCACTTCCGGGCCCTCTTGCCGTCTTCCATGCCCGCTATCGTGCGGCTCTTCCCACTCGTGGTGGTGATGTGGCTGCGGGCCCGGCCGGTACTCGTACCGTTCCCCAGCATCCTCCACAGTGCCCCGTGCCCCGCCGCCCTGCGCCTCCGCAGACTGCGCCCGGCTGCGTGCCGCCCGCACCGCAGCGGGCGCCGACCCGACCGCATCCACTGGCGCAGCAGACAGCGGGGCGTCACCGCTCGCCGGGTCCATCCACTTCCTGGACGGCCCAGCGCCGTGGCTAGCACCCACACCCCCGGCTGCCTGCACGGGCCCCGCCCCGCCCTCCGAGCCGGCGCCCACGGCCCGGTGGTCCTCGACCCTCCGCCCAGGTGCCTCGGGCGCCTGCCGCTTCAGTGCGGACAGCTTGCGCATGTAGTCGGACTGGTCGCGGGAAGCGCTCACAGAGGGAGCAGCACCGGCACTCGCACCCTGCCCCGTTCCCTCCTGCTTGGCTCCCCCGCCCGGGGGCCCCGGCCCCGACCTCCCATCCCCTTGCTGCTGCTGTTGTTGTTGCAGCAGCTGGCTACTGCTGTCCCGGTCCTGGGACTGGGACGGCAGCTGAGCATGCGGGCCAACGCCTGGTCTCCCTGAAGCCGGCGGGTGTGGGTGTGGGGTTGTGCGCTGCTCCGAGGACCCGGGTCTGCCTGCAGCCCCCTGTATGCCCATCGCGGCCAGGGGTGCGTCCGCAGACAGAGGGCGCGAACCCCTGGCGAGCCCTGGGCCCGCCGGCAAGGGTACACGTGGTGACGGCGTCGACACCCGGCTCACGGAGCTGGCGAACAGGTCAACGGAAGAGCCCAGAGTGAGGTGCGAGTGCGAGGCAGCCGCCTCCCCCGCCATGCTCGTGGGCCTACTGCCCGGCCTGCTACCGGGGCGGCTGCCAGGGCGGCTTGGGGGCCGACTAGAGGGCGGCGTGGGGACGCGGGTTGGGGGGTGCGGCTGCATGGGGGGAGCGGTCGGCCGTGCGGGCCCGGGGCCCGGGGCGCTGTGTTGGAGCGGTCCTTGGTGAGGGTGCTGCTGCCTCACGGGCGGACCGTCCGTTGAGCCCACCGCGCTGCCGCTCCCACTGGCCGCTGTTGGGGCCTCCCACTTCTTCCGCCGCCCGGGCCGGTGGGCGTGGCTTGTGGGGGTTGGAGTGCTCTCGGGGCCGCCGGTGTGGCCCCCGTGGGGGTCGTGCTGGCCGCGCCGGCCTCCTCCAGCCCCGCCAGCACCGGCATCCAACACCAGCAGGTCCACCCGCCCACCACCTGCTGCAGCGTGAGCACCCCCGCCCGTGCCGATGCCGCTACGCCCCCGAGGTGGCGAGAACTGCATCAGGCGACCACCTGAACCTTCCTGCTGCTGATGCTGTTGTGCTTGTTGCCCGGTGGGAGACGGAATTGTAGGGATGCGTGATTGCTGTGTCCGCGGTCGGGAGGCGGAGCGGCCGTTCCCCGGGTCATCCCCGCCCGTGGGGGTGGTGGGGATGCGGCTGCCGTACCCTGGGCTGCTGCGCGCCCCTGCCTGGCCCCCTGCCTGCTCCCAGGCCTGCGGCGAGCCGTCGGGAACGTTTGGGATGACCAGCATCATTCCGCCACGTGCCTTGACGGGCCTGCTGTCGGCCTGCGGCTCCACCTGCGGCTCCGCCTGCTGCTGTTGTTGTTGTTGCTGCAAATAGACAAAGGGGGCCTGTAACCGCATCCCCCGGCCCTTCCCAGCGGCGCGCTGCGGCCCTGGCACCACCGCCTCCTGTCCCCCAGCTGCCGCTGCGCCAGGCGCCGCCTTCGTCCCTGGCCCCATCCCCGCCCCGCGACCTCCCCTTCCGCGTCCTGCGCTTGAGCCCGGTCGTTCGCTGTCGACCACCATCTCCTGCCATGGCGCCCGCCCCCGCCCGCCCCGGCCCGCGCCCCGACCGCCAGGCGAGGCCAGTGCACCTCCTTGCCCCCTGCCGGGGCCTGCCTGCTCCGCACCTCCTGCCGCCTGCAATGCACGCGGCTGCGGGATGCCACGGCCTATCCCGGACCGCGGAGCCCCGGACCGCTCCTCTACTGCTCTATCTCCCAACCGCCCTGCACCGCCCCCGGCAGCCTGCTTGGCCTCCGCCGCCAGCTCCTGCGACCATGGCGACTTGGGCCGGTCGGCAAACTCGTCGTTCCAAGCGGGGCGCTCCTTCTTCTTTTTTGGCTTGACGGCGGGGCCAGGTGGGCTTGCCGCAACAGCTGCTCCAGCTAGCAGCTTGCTGGATGGTGCACCCGGCACAGCTGGCGCACGTGATGCTCCCACACGGTCCCCTGGTCCGGGCCCTGCGCCTGGCCCCGCTGCGGCCCGCTGCCTCTCAGGTGTGCCGCTGGTCGGGCGGCTTCGAGGGGGCGTCACAGCAGACGCCCTGGCTCTTGCCCCTGCTGGCAGCCCCTGCTGCGCAGGGCGCATGCGGGCACCTGCAGCTGCGGAACCGAACTCGTCACTGCCGTTGCTGAGGCGTGGTGTCCTCCGCCCTGGCACAGGTGCAGGCGCAGGAGCAGCCGCGTTGCCTCCTCCATGCTCCCCTCGCATGGGCGGCACGCAGGCCCGAGCTGCGGGCGGGTGCGGCGTGGGAGACGCATGCCGCCGCGGCCGTGGGTGGGGCACAGAATGGGAGCGCGGCGCCTCGGGTTTGGGGTGTGGGGCAGCAGCTGCAGCGGGTTTGCCGCCAGCCCCCATCGCCCTGAGCTGCGCCAGGCGCTGCGCCAAGCCCCCAACATCCCGCTCATCCGCTGATCGAGCCCCTGAACGCGTCGGCGGACGGGGATTTGTGTCCACAAAGCCAGCAAAGTCGCGCTGTAGCTTGACGAACCGCTCCTGCAAAGACTCAATCGACGGGGCGGTAGCTTCGTCGGCCCCCAGGGACGACGCGTGGCCGTGGCACCGGCCTTGGGACTGCGCCACTGCTTTGGCTGGCATGGTTATAAGCCCCTGAATACAAGGGTTTCCAGGGTTTGCATGGCTCAACTGTTTGCGCTCGAGTGACATGCCTCTTACATGCCGCTGGGAGAGGCCTGCGGTTGAACCATTCCAATGCTGACCAACATCAATACGTCCATGATCTCGAAATTAATATGCGCATAGGCTCCGCGACTGCTTCACGGAACGCACCTACGGACGGGACTTGCTGCCCCAGGTCCGCCTGCTACACGGAGCCATTACATTGAGTAGATATTGGCATAAACGGTGCCTTTTGTCGCAGTAGTCCCCATTAGCTGGTTGTGATGCACAGGGGAGCTCCCCGAGTAGCCATCAATGTGAGTGCCTTTCAATATTGCAGGAACATATGCTACTTTAAATGTGTGCGTTGACGTATGCTCGCCTTCTTCGCGTAGGTACTGTGCAGTCTCGGTGTCATGCCCTTGACTTTTGTACTTTTGACTTCTCCGAGCTGTTTTGAGCCTGTTATGTGATACCGAATTCAATTATATTGGTTGCTTGTCACAATGGCTCGCGCTACTACAACTCGTAAGAAGGCGGCTGAGGAGAAGAAGAAGGCTCCTTCCAGGTCTAAGGCAGAGGAAAAGCCGAAGGCAAAGAAGGAGGAGCCAAAGGAGAAGCCTAAGAAGAGCACTAAGCGCACTAGAGAGGAGGCGGAGGCAGCCCCGGAGCCAGCAGCTAAAGAGCCTGAACATGAGGAGGTCAAGGAGGCCCCAGCAAAGCGCAGGCGCGTCGTTGCGGCCAAGGCACCCAAGCCAGCACCAAAGCCCGTCAGCCTTTTCCCAGGGCAGCCGTCGCTGGACCTCTTCATGTTTGGAACCAACTCCTTCGGCGCGCTCGGACTGGGCGACCCGGAGCAGGCCGACGATCCCGACACCCGTTCGCAAATCCCGCGCCCAAAGCAGCCCATCTCCGACACCCTGAAGTTTGTTCAGGTCGTGTGCGGCGGTATGCACACCGTCGGCCTCACACCCGACGGCGACGCTTACACGTGGGGCGTCAACGATGAGGGCGCGTTGGGCCGCAAGACGTCGGGCACCTGCTGGGAGAAGGAGCCGGAGAAGAACAAATCCGACAGCTTCGTCCCCGGCCAGGCGCACCTGCCGAACGGCGTCAAGGCCGTGCAGGTGGCCGCTGGGGATGGCTTCACCTTCGCCATCGGCACGGATGGCTGCCTGTACGGGTGCGGGCACTTCAAGGACGAGGTCGGTGCCCTGTCCGGCTTCACCCCAGAGGTCAAGATGCAGGGGCTGTTCACGCTGGTGTGGAAGCCCGAGTCCCTGCGCGACCGCATCAAGAAGCTGGCCTGCGGCGCGCGCCACGCAGCCCTGCTCACCAACCGCGGCGACGTGCTGACGTGGGGGTCCGGCAGCCAGGGGCAGCTGGGCCGCGTGAAGCACTACCACCAGGACTCGGAGTTCCAGCCGACCGCGGAGCAGCTCTTCCGGCCCACCTCCGTCGGCCAGCCGCTGCTGTACGCGCTGGGCAGCTCCCCCGCCGTTGACATCTCCTGCGGCGCGTACTCGACCTTTGTGATCAACAAGAACGGCGACGTGGCCGCCATGGGGCTCAACAACAGCGGCCAGCTGGGCATCGCCAAGGAAAACAACGACGACAACATCAAGTGGGAGCCCGCGTCGGTGGACAGCCTGTCGCACGTGGCGCACATTGCCGGCGGCGAGCAGCACACCCTGGCGCTGACCAAGAAGGGCGTGCTGCTGTCCTTCGGCGCCGGCACGTACGGCATGCTGGGCCGTCGCTCCGTCAACATCACAACCGCCAACGAGATCCACCCCGAGCCCACGCCTGTGGACGGGCTGGAGGGGCTCAAGGTGGAGGCCATCGCGGCCGGCACTAACGTGTCCGCCTGCACCACCGCGGACGGGGACGCCTACTTCTGGGGCAGCAACACCAACCTGCAGCTGGCCAAGGGCACGGACGAGGAGGACGAGCCGGTGCCCAAGAAGATGGGCCGCGTCAAGGTGTTTGGGTACCGCAGGATCCACACCGTGTGCTTCGGGGGGCAGCACGGGGCGCTGCTGGCTGGGCCGCTGCCGGACGCGGCGACGCCAGCGGCTGGGGCGGCGGCGGGTGGGAGTGCAGCGGTGGCGGCGGGCGGGAGTGGCGCGGGGCCGTCTGGGGCGGCGGCGGCTGCAGCTGCACCACCGGCGGCGGCAGCGGCTGCACCGCCGGCAGCTGAGGCGGCGCCAGCCGCAGAGGTGAATGCTCCTGCGGCCGCGAAGCCTGAGGAGCCGAAGGCCAACGGGGACGCGGCTGGGAAAGAGGCGGTTGGGGCTGCTATGGAGGTGGACGCTAAGGAGGGTGACAAGGGGGCGAATGAGGACGGGGACAAGAACGAGGGGGAGGGTGACAAGGGGGAGAACAAGGAGGAGGAGAAGGGCGGGCCAGGGGAGGGGGAGAAGGCTGAGGGCGACGGCATGAAGGAGTGAGGTGCAGGCAGGGGGAGGCAGAGGTTTAGCATGTGGTGGTGAGAGCGAGTAGCTGGCATGGTGGAGTGGCTGGGGAGTGGCTGCTTGGCGCATGGTTGGTAGCAGGGATGACTGCATGATACGTTCAAGAGACCAGGGCATGGGGCGCAGCGGTGCATCCGCTTACATATTGATTGCTACGAGCAGCTGACACGCTTTTTGACGAAGACACATACTGCGACCGCGCATGACCACGCATTCTGGACCGTGCGACTTTTCAGCGTCGAGTTGTGGCCACGAGTTGACTGTGCGCGCATGCAGGAAGGCATGGCGATGTACGGCACAGTTGGTCCTTGGGACGGTCGCTCTGTGTGCGGGCAGTGTGTTGCAGCGACAGGGGCCACCGCCCTTGCCGATAGGGGTGGTGCATAAGGAAGGGATGCCATGTGGTACAGAATCCCGTGAAGTGGGGTGCCGCCTTGGTGGGGCAGTGAGGAAACTGGGGACGTGCGCCCAGCTCATGTCACTGACAGTACCTGACAGTGCGCGTTCTTGAAAATACACCGACTGGCATTCATTGCAAGGTATCCGGTTTTGTACCGCGCCTTCGCTGCAAGACCCACATAGTGTGTTCCGTCGTAGTACCTGAAAAAAGGAGCAAAGCAAGCTGCAAAGCAAACACGAGATAGAGGCACGATGCTCAACTGCTGCACATTGTCAGCACGTCAGCTCCGCCCTAGAGACTCCATGAACGCTTTGTCGCAGGAGTAGGTTGCATGCAGAAACCCTATTCATATGGCTGTCAACTGCAAATCCTTGCCATCAACTACTTGGCGGCTGTACGGGCAGCCCGACAGCCGCCAAGCCAGACACGCGCTCGTGGCCTTGCCTCATGCAACATACAGCAACAAGCCTGCAGTACAAGTGCGCATGCAACTCCATATGCTGTACACCGTACCTCTGGGGACTGCCATGGCCCTCGCTAGCATGCGCTGCATACCTGTAGTGTGCTCCGTGCAAGCGTTTCGCTCCAGTGGGCCCGAGTATACCGGTACATTTGCAGTCACCCCGCCATGCTGATACGTAGGTGGCCTTAGGCATCGTGCACGTGGAAGTGCTTGGGCCATTTGCCATCGCCCCAACCTGCTTGAAGGCATTTGCTCCAGCCTCCAGCCAAGGTGTGGAGTATGCACGCCTATTTCCGCTCCATGCCCCTTTCGTGATTCTCAACTACAAGTCACCTCCTCTCGCTCCGCAGTTGCACTCCTCTTCCCCACCATCGCCCTTCACAGGCCGACCGTTCCCGCTCGCCACATGGCCGCTCCGCGTTTGCCCCCCAAAATCACAACCGCCTCCCCCCCCCGCTGCACACAGAGCGCAGCACATACGCTCCTTCCACGTGCCGCCTTCTCCGTCACGTTGAACTGCCTCTCTCCCGCCCGCCACGTGCACCCTACTCTGAACGCTTTAAGCTGGTCCGCTGCACGCGCCGCTTACTCGGTCACGTTGAACTGCCCTCGCTCGCCCAGCGTCACCTCCACCGTCATGCGCCGCGCCGTGCCGCTCTTGAACAGGTTGTCGGTCTGGGAGCGCAGGATGTCAACCTGCGGGCAGAGCCAAGTACGCGCTTCATGCACGAGTGTTGTGGGGCTGAGGGACTAGCAAGGCAGGGCAGGGCGTGGGCAGGATAGAAAAGGAGATCTTGGCGGCATGTTACGCCTCGATAGGCAGTGCTGTAGTGTCCGCAGATACCCGCATGTTTTCCGCCCAGGCCTGTGCATAGGGCACACTGCAGTTGCTATGATATACGGGAGGGCTCAGCGGAGGGCTCCCCGGCTTTCAGAGGGCACCGGGCACGACGCACCATGACGGGGCAGGAGTCGTGCAACCTACGCTGGCTTTGGCGCCAGCACGCGAGGGGATCACCAAACTAGGGCAACCAGATGACGTTACGGTACCGGTATGTGCTGCGCTGGCATGCTGCTGCCACAAGGCACCACAGCGCCTCCCTCCCCCAGGCGCCTACCTTGACCCTGTCGCCCACTCGCTTCTCGTCCAGCAGGTCAACCAGGTCGCTGTAGTTGCGTACCTTGAGGGGGGCGGCCAGGTAGGGGGCACAGCGTGAGTGCACGCCAGCTTAGCGGAGGTTGCACAGCGAGACATTGCAGCGAAGGCCGTTCAAGGTGGCACTACTGCGCCTGCACATCACATCACAGCACACACCGGCAGCAAACCGGCACCCCTGATTCCGCCACGCGTGAGGCCCACACCGGTCTGCAAGCAACACAAAACCAGAGCATGCATGCCGAGGTGCTCCACGACCCACCCTCCGGCCGTCCAGCCCCGTGATGATGTCCCCCAGCAGCAGCGAGCCGTTGAAGGGGTCCCGCGTGGTGGGCTTGAGGCCCGCGGCCTCGGCAGGGGAGCCCTTGGGCACCTGGGGGCGGGGGTGGGAGGGTCAGCCGCGTGGGGGCGTGTGAGCGTTACTGGAAGTGTTGGAGAGCAGCACAGGATCGTGCGTCCCCAGCTGTTGTCGGCCTGCGGTGCTGCATGCAGGCGCCACACATGTGTGAAGTGAACCACCGTTGCGGCGGGCGGACGTACGCCAAGCGCATGGAATGCAACACGGCCCGCCCCTGTCACACAGTCGAGCAACGTTGTACATCCTAGGCAGCCTACACTGTGGAACGTCATCTGTGCAGTCACCTAACACCCAACCGAACTCACCTCCAACACCAGCACACCCTCCTGCCCCAGCTGCTTCAGCACCTGCGGGCGTCGACGGGGATTGCGTGGGTGAAATCAGGCGTTGGCAACAAACCCGCACGTGCGGTTCAGCGTGGCTAGCCTCGCAGGCTCTGTGCATACCGGTAACGGTGCTCAGTTATTGCTGCCTCTGTCCTTGGTGCATAGCATCACACGTGTCCCTCCCACATACCTGCCCCATGCCCGACCCCGTCAACATCCACCGTGTCAGCCCCTAGCCCACCTGCGGCGGTGCGAGGGTCACGCCCAGCACGGGGCGCAGCACTCTGCCGTACTGCAGGATCTGGTCCACCAGCCCCTTGACGGCGTCGATGGGCAGCGCGAAGCCAACGCCGGCGGAGGCTCCCTTGCCGGAGGGGTCGGCGATGGCGGTGTTGATGCCGATCACGCGGCCGCCGCTGTCCAGCAGCACGCCGCCTGGGGAGGTGCGGGTTGCATGCAGTACGCGCCTTGATTTTGGCAAGCGTGCAGTCAAGTTTCTGGGTGGATTTGGGTGAGGCCAGTGAGCAGTCCGGCGGGTACGTGTGGATCGAAGGTGAGCAGGTTGGTTGGCGTTGCAGTGGTAGGACTCAATGTGCAGCCGTGCTCTTAAGGGCGGTGAGGCACTGGACTTCGGCTTCCAACGTGGAGCGACGGGCAGCAGCACGGCGTTCGGCACGACGAACCGCTTACCGCTGTTCCCTGGTGTGGCAGGCAGTCGGCCGCGGTAGGGTGTGTGCACCCAGCACAGGATGTCCAGAGAGGCGCAGGAGGGGCAGCCATATGCGTAGGGCGGGGAAAGGGGCGTACACGGGTTAGCCAACGCCAAGCACACGCATCCTTGGGCTTCCGCGTCTGGAATGGAATATCAGCACATGCCACCCCAGCCCTCCGCAGCACTGCAGCGCCCAGCCGCCCTCAAAACACAGAACCTCTCGAGCTTCCTCGCCCACCTGGGTTGATGGCTGCGTCCGTCTGCACCAGCCCCTTGATGGTCATGCCCCCGTTGCTGAGCTCACGGTTGAGGCCGCTCACGATGCCAGATGTCAGGGTCTGCGGGCCCGACGGGGCAGCGTGCCGTAGGACACAATGGACGCTTCTCAGGGCCATGCACCGGACTAACAGAAGCACATGGCCCCCCGGGCAACATGTGCGTAGCCAGCAGACGGCCAAATTTGTCTTTTCCCTCCTTGCTCCGCCCCACCCCGCCCCACCCCACCCTGGTACTGTTACTTTGTCGCTCAGATTCTACCCCACCCCACTTCACCCGCAACCACGAGCTGCAGCCTCAGCTTCCATCTGGCTCCGCCTGGCCCCCAACCCTACCCTTGCCCACACCACACCACCTACCCCTTCCCCTTCCCCACACCCACGTACTCCAGCCCCAGGCCCCGTCCCACCTCTCGCCTGAAAACTAGCCTACCCCACTTCAGCCCATCCACCCCACCCCAGCCCCGCACCCACGTGCTTCAGGCCCAACCCACGTCCTATCTCTTGCCTGGAGACTAGACTACCCCACTCCACCCTCGCCAAACCCGCCCCCGCCCCGCCCTGCACCCACGTGCTCCAGGCCCAGCGGGTTGCCGATGGCGAACACGCGCTGCCCCACCAGCAGCCCCCCGCTGCTGCCCAGCGTGACGGGCTGCAGCGCCGTCAGCTTGTCGCGCGGCACGCCCAGCAGGCGCAGCACGGCCACGTCCTTGTCGCGGTCGCCGCCCACCACCTCTGCGCTGTAGGTGGACTGGTCCAGCAGGGTCACCTTGACGTCGTCAGCGCCCTGGGAAGTGGTGTAAATTGAGAAACAGTGAAAGATGTTAGTACGGTGATGGTGACATTGACGTCATCCGCGCCCCAGAGCGGTGTTAAAAATCACCAAAGGGGTGTAAGGTTGAGGGCCCGGGTGAGAGGGGGTGCAGGCTTGAAGTGTACGGAGACGGCGTGTGGTGTGTGGTGTCTAGTGGAAGTCACGTGCCTAGGGCTGTGTGTCCCTTGCGGATGCAGATGGGGATGGGGAAGTGCTGGGTAACAGTGCATTCCATATGAAGGAACCGCAGCATAGCGGCTGCTGTTGCAGCGCGTGGCACCCGCATCTTGGTGGTCATGTGTCGTGTTGACATGCAGCCCTGCCCCTGATGCCCACGCTCTTTTCGTGCAGGCACCAATGTTTCCGTGCTTCCCTGACGCCTCACACGGTTTCCTCGCGCTTTACGCGTACCCCTGATGCCCACACACCGCCATACCTCTGCTGCAAGCCCGCTCCCCAGCTGGCCCCTGCCAACTCACAACCAGGCATCGGCACCGGCTGTTCGCTGGCTGCCTTGGCCTTCAGCAGCCGCGCCCCTTAGCCCCGCCACGATAACGCACTCTGCCTCCCACGGCCCCGCCCCCTCGCTCAGCCACCCATCTGTGTAGGACAGGATACGCTACGCGTCTTACCCTTTTGACTGCACAGCTGGACACAGGCCCTTCGCCGCAGTTACCGCACCCTCCCCGCCGCACGCCCCTCCCCCACACACACACACCTGGATGACGTGGTAGTTGGTGACGATGTGTCCCTTCTCGTCCCACACGAAGCCGCTGCCCAGCCCCGCCGGCACCTTCTGCACGCTGTAGCCGTAGCCGTAGCCGCTGCCCACGCGCATGGCCTGTATGTTGGTGATGTTGACCACGGAGGGCGTGTTGCGCGCGAAGATGCGGATGGCGCGGAGCTCCTGCAGGGGGAGGAAGCGTAGAGTGTCGACGCGCAGTGCAGGGCCTTTAGTGTCATGGCACAACTCCCATAGGCAGGAATATGCTGTTATGCACAAGCAAGCCCTGATGCGGATGGCGCGGGTTGATGACGCCTGGC
Source organism: Chlamydomonas sp. KOR1 (assembly GCA_036984285.1). NCBI lineage: Eukaryota > Viridiplantae > Chlorophyta > Chlorophyceae > Chlamydomonadales > Chlamydomonadaceae > Chlamydomonas > Chlamydomonas sp. KOR1. The sequence goes on along the minus strand of BQMZ01000305.1, from coordinate 88,846 downwards.
AAGGGCACTGTAGGATGCGCGTACGGCACAACAGGGAGCCCCAACCGCCCCGTGCCGCCCGCCACAGCCCATCGACAAGTGCCGCATGCGCCATGACGAGAAGTGCCACGGCCCGCATGCCGCCGTGCTGCCCACCACGTGCCGCCTGCCACGTGCTACCCGGCACGTGCCGCTCACCTCAGCCGTAAGCTCCGACGTCGTCTCCGGCATCTGCATGGTCAGGGGGTCCGCGTTGCGGTTGAGCGGCACGTCCCCGGGGGCCTGCGGTGACAGCGGCGGCGGCTGCTGCTGCTGCTCCTTCTCCCGGAGGAACGGTAGTGAGAGCGTTGGCGTGGCCGTGACAGTGGGAGGGGCGTCCGCATGCGCCGGCCGCACCCCCAGGGGCACCCCTGGGGTGACGGGGCCCACGCTGCCCAGCAGTAGCCCCAGCGTGGCACCCGCTGCAACCGCCAACGACCGCAGCTTGTGCCCGGGACCCTGTTCAGGAACACGCGCAGGGCCGGTGGGGAATGGAGCGCGGCAAACAGGTGAAGCGGTAGAGCGTTGCAGGGAAGGACGTTTATGTGTATGTGGTGCGTTGCTAAGCGATGCTGGGGAATCGGCCCGCATACCAGGGCATCGTTTCAGGAAAGGCGTACGTAGGTGTGCATGGGAGGGGGCGGCGTTGCACTGTGGGTGCTGCAGGGCTGCGGAAAGTCAACCGGAGGCAGCGTGGCCCGGGGGCCACAGGCTGCCGTGGGCAGGGCGAGGTAACAGTGGAGCATGCAGTGGGATGGTGGCGTGGCGGTGAGGGTGGAGGAGGGACGTAAGGACCGGCGGTGCCCCCTTTGTCAGATGCGGGCTGCCAGGCAGCACCGCGGCGGCATGGCGTGAGGGCGTCGGGGTGTGCAGTACGAAGGAACCGCCCTCCAACAAGCCCTTGCGGCCAAGGCGCGGCTGCACCGTGCGCCCGATAGCACATCAGCACACAGCGACGCTCTGTACAGGCGGTTGCTCACCTCTTCACTGGCATGCTGCTGTTGGTGCTGAGGCGTGGCCAGGGTGGTCAGGCACCTGGCGTCGTGTCGTGTCACCGGGGCAGGCAGGTGCCGGGCTGCAGGGCAGGGACGCTTCGTCGCCAGCAGTCCAGCCGCGCGTGAGCAAGAGGCTGGCGATGCGGCATGGCCGCGGGTGGCCAAGCCCGCAGATGCAAGGCCCTGACGCAGCATAGAGCCGAGTGTTGCAACGACCGTCGAGCTTCCTGTTCCGGAGCGAAGGGTAGTGCAATCACTGGACGCGATGGCAATGCAGCTTGTTATGAGAAGTTGTTATAGAGTTTCTCGGTGTAAATTGGTGCGGTGTCTGTGTTACCTGCAGCCTGACGCGTCAGAACAGGGAGCATGTGTAATGTAGGTGGTGGACAGGGGATAACGCTATAACCTCGGTAGACATGCATGTACTGGCGTAAGTGCTGAAGTGGCTGGCCCCTGCGATGCTGCCAAGCAACTGACGACGAAGTACTCGTTCTAGAAGGAAGGCAGCCTAGGCCTTCCCGCTTAATGTTTCAGTGTACCATAACATGATATAATTCTATGGCTTAAAGTTCACTCGAGATATGCACGGCGGTCGGTCGTGAGCACTTGCAAATCAGCAGACCCGCGGGGCGCTGCCCAGGTCAATTCCGCAAATGAAACTCCCCACTCACATCCCTTCTCTTTACGGCATAGATTTAGCAGAATAGGTTGTGAAGAGAGTAGTTGGTAATGGCAGGCACATGCTGCGCTTGCACACTGCATGTCGTCGCGAGAGGGGCAATTTCGGGTGCACAACCCTCTAAAGCTCATAACTTACCTTTTTTTCTAGCTTGCATAAGGGGTCCTCGGTCGCTTCTTGTTGCAAGTGTGCCGTACATGCAGGAAAATTGCCTTGCGATTCAAGTCTTCCAATGCGCGTCCAGTTGCTCTGCCAGCCGAGACCGCAACCATGCAGACCCTCAACCAGCGTCCCTTCACGGCAAGCCGGCCCGTTGCCGGTGGCCGGCGTGTGGTCCGGTGCCATGCTCAGGCCCGTCCCACCGATGCGCCTATCAAGGCTGCTGCGGGTGCTGCCGCTCTCTCTCTGGCGACGACTTCTGCGACTCAGGCTGCTGAGATCTTGAGCTCGGCCTCTGGCGTGGACGGTTCCCTAACCTTTGCGCTTGGCGGAGGTGTTGCCATCGCGGGCCTGGGCGCTCTTCTGGTGGCCACCGACCCCCAGAAACGGTACGCGTTGCTATGAAGCTGACTTGGGTGTCTTAGGATCTAGGCGGTTTTGCCAGATTCTCGTCTGCAAGTCCCGACGTGCGTGGACGACCTGTGTACCTCAAGGGCAGCAGTCCCAATTGCCCCCCGCCCCCAACCCAAACCGCCTGTGTGCAGTCGCTCGGAGCAGATGTCGCAGACGGGTGGTGACGAGAAGGAGGCGGTGAGTTTGCTATCGCAGTGGGGTTGTGCGCACACAGGCCCATAGCGGTCATGAGCAGGGCTCTCAGCCAGCCTGGTTCAGGCCGCCTCCACGCCAATGCAGCACTTGAACCTTTGGCCATACCGGTAAATTCAAGGTAACATGCAAGAGAGGAAGGAACCCGTATGCTGGCTGCATGTAGACTGCTGAGCGGTGTGCGAGCGGCCTAGCAAACGCCCCACACAGCGGCAGGTGCACCTCCACACCCGACGTGGGGCCTCCCTGGCCTGTTGGCCGGGGCCTTCCAAGGCCGCAACACAAGAGCCGTGCAACAGGCTGATGAGCCTTGCATCTTTATGCCTCATGCAGCAGGCACGCCCGTTCATGGTCACAGGCTACGTCAGTGCAGCCGTTCAGCCACGTGGTGCACATGCAGGTGCAGCAAAGCGGAGCTGGGCCTGACCCTACGGTTTCCGCTGCACCCCGTGTGCCTACGCTGTCCTGGCCAGCTGTCTCGCTCCGCTCCCACACACCAGCCGGACTGCATTCGTACACATCAGCCGGACCCTCGCTCCTTCACCACCGCTGAGCACTGAGCACTTGCGCCCCAACCAATGACACATGCTCGCTCCGTCCATAGCAAGTGCTCTTCACCTCCTCACCATCCTAACCCTGACCTGAAGTGTCGTCCCAGTCGCCCACCGGCACGCACCCCCTCACCGCGTCTGCCCGCAGGTCAAGAACTACTTCAACACTGCCGGCTTCGAGCGGTGGCGCAAGATCTATGGCGAGACGGACGAGGTGAACAAGGTGCAGCTGGACATCCGCCAGGGCCATGCGCAGACGGTGGACAAGGTGCTGCGCTGGGTGGACGAGGAGGGCGGCCTGGCGGGCGCCACTGTGTGTGACGCCGGCTGCGGGACAGGTGGGCCAGAACAGCAGGGAGGGCAGAGTAGGGCAGGCGGGTGGCCCTGTGGGCCCTGTCGCCCAAGGGCGCGGGGATTGGTGAAGGTGCCTGTTGTCATGGAAGCGCAGCGCTAGGGCGGCATGCCGTAGGCTGTCGCGTACAGACCCGTAACTCACGTCGGGAAGCACCAGCGCCAGTCGCGGCACGGAAATGCCATGATCTGCGGCCCGGGTCGACCTGCTCCGGGCCTGCCGCACAGAGGTGTTGCAACCACCATCTTAATCGCATGGAGCGCCCCACAGCCTTGTGCACACCCACGAGAGGCAGGGGCGTCTGCAGTCTGCGACCCCCAAACTGTCCGATGCATCGTGACGGCGGCACCCGCTCCTCTCCTGACAGCCTGCCACCACCTGTCTAACTGCCCCTGCCCCTCGCCCCCTCCGCGCAGGCTCCCTGGCCATCCCGCTGGCGCTGCGCGGCGCCAGCGTGAGCGCCTCCGACATCTCGGCCGCCATGGCCAGCGAGGCGGAGCGGCGCTACCAGGAGGCCGTCAAGGGGGCCAAGGCGCCCAAGGTGGCGCCCAAGTTTGAGGCCATGGACCTGGAGTAAGTGGGGCAGGGCCAGGGGCGTTGCGGTTGGGGCGAGGCCAAGATGCGGGAGTTGTAACCTTTTGACGAGAGGGTTGTGCAAAGTGCACGGTCACCGGTCATCGCAGCATGGGGTCGGGGTCGGGGTGGGGGCACGGTGGACGCACGCTCTACAACCATTGAGCCCCTTGAGTAAACGCGCACGATGCGGAAGAGAGGCGGTGCGCGGCCGTGGGCAAGTAGGAACTGGAGAACGACGGCTATGTGGGCCCGCGTGTGTTGGGCTGTGGGGTAGGCGGGCAGAAGAAGGCGGGAGAAAGGAGGTTGCGCTGAAGACCACGAATAGCGAGATCGGGTGCTGCGGTGGGAGGGGCGCCGGCAGTATTTCATTGTGCAGAACAACGTGGGATGGAGGAGGAGGTGCGCATGCAAAGAAACGTAACGGGGACGGGACAGAGACGTGGGGGGAACGGAGGGCGTGGGAACGTGCGGTGAAGGTCAAGAGAGCAAGAGGGTAACTTACCAGGAGTGCGGGCAGTTCCGTGGGGCCAAGCGGGAGGGAAAGAAAGACCGAGGAGTTAGACAGCCAGGGTGATCTGGGGTTTCTGTTAGCGCATCTGCGTCCGGCGTCGTGCGTTGGCGCTGCGGCGGGTGGCCACTCCAAGGGGAGCTGCACGCGTGCAAGGCAGGCACGTGACGCAAAATAGCACAGACTGATCCCCGCTTGCCATGCCGCCTCGTCCTCGCAGGTCCATCTCGGGCAAGTACGACACTGTCACGTGCCTGGACGTGATGATCCACTACCCGCAGGACAAGGTGGACGCCATGATCGCGCACCTGGCCGGCCTGTCCGAGCGCCGCCTCATCATTTCGTTCGCGCCCAAGACGCTGTCGTACAGCATCCTCAAGCGCATTGGCGAGCTGTTCCCTGGGCCCAGCAAGGTGCGCTGGGATGCGGCGCTTGGGCGAGGGCAGACCATGTCATTAGTAGCTGTCAAGCAACAACCAAGGAGCGCCAAATGCGATAACGGTACGCTCCCCGGAGTAACGTGGTGCAGGGGCCCGGCCTTCACTGGCCAAGACGGGCCCAGGATCGGTCTGTGGTCCTGCGGCTGGTGAAGTGCGCAACCCATCAGCTGCTTGGGGGCACTTCAGTAACCTCTCTGTGCTCCACCATTTTGCCGGCAAGCTTACCATACGGGCAAAGTTGCTCCCAACAGTCGCACACAGTAACAGCTGTCGTCCGCTCACTTTTGTACAGGCCACCCGCGCCTACCTGCACCGCGAGGAGGATGTGGAGGCCGCGCTGCAGCGCGCCGGCTTCAAGGTGACCAAGCGCGAGATGACCGCCACCAGCTTCTACTTCTCGCGCCTGCTGGAGGCCGTGCGCGTGTAGAGCAGTGCGCACGCATCGTGCTAACTGCCAAGCGTGGGGCGTAGGGCCGTGGGTGCGGGGTGAAGTTGTATGACAAGGACGCTAGGACGGACAGTAGGACGGAGGCGGTGTGCGTGGTACAGATCTCCGTTGGCCCCAGTCGGCCAGTATGATGTATTCGGTGCTTTGACATGTTATTCTGACCCCTTTCAGTTTTGACTCGTTGACATGACGTGTACAAGCGTTGCGGGACTGACTGTGTGCGTGCTTCCAGCGCTGCAGTCGGCATGCATGGAGGAGATTTTTTGCCGGAACAGGATTGGATTGGCATTCTTCCATGGCGCACATGCAACACACCTGGTGAAAAGCAACTAGGTAGGTGAGACAACTATGAGACGCGGGCGTTGCGAAGGTGTGCTCGGGCTAGTGGACAACGAACTGAAGGTGCAGCCTGACAAGGCTAGTTAAGGGGCGTTCCAGGCTGCTCCACACACGCGCTGCACACAGGTTTTGGGGGCCGCTCGCTTGCCTTGAGGTCCCTTTCAGGGCCTCCGTGCTGTGAGCCGGCTCTGCGGAGCGGCGTAGCAGTGTAACAACCGTTCGACAGGTGTCACGGCGTCAGTAGGCCTCTCTCGTTTTCGCGCGTGCACATGCAAGGAGCCTGATTTGCCAAACAGGGACGGGAACATTTTGCACGCTTGCCTGCTCGGCACAAAGCAGCTTTACTTTACCACGTAGTGACTGAAAGGCTGCGCCACCGCGTTTGCATCTAGCCCTAAACGAGCCTGCGCGGACATGTTCAGTGTCATGATGGATACTTACAGTTGCCTTACGCGACGTGAGGTCTCCTCTGTTGAACGCATGCAGCGTTGAGGTATACTGTTTGAATCAGGATGATACAAAGGAACGCAGCCCGACATTAGTCGAGCTATCGAACCTGGCACTGCTGTTGGCGGCCGATTTCAAGGAGTAGGGCAATCCTTGCAGCAAAGCTGAGCTGTTCTGCCCCCGAAAATTCCACCATGGAATGCCGCCTGGGCCCAGCAACAGGCCTTTAATTTGAGGCAGACACGATCACAGCTGCTGTCAAATGAGCATTACAGAAACGACGTCAAGCAGTCAGGCAAGTCACACGCGGGTCATCAAGCTTGTACGCAGTGTTCCCCCGGATCCCAGCCGCCACCCGCCCGCCGCCACTCCGCCACCTGACAAACCGCCCTGTAGGGTGCTAGCGCCGACAACGCGCAGCATGCCATGCGAGATGCATATGCACGTGCCCGCCCGCCAGCTCCAGCCGCTGCCGTCAACACCATGCCGTACGGACGCACATGCACGTGCCTGCAGCAGCCCCTACCACCGCACCCCTCCTGCTCCCATGCCCCGCACAACCCCCTGCCGCTAGTGCTGCACTCGCCAGCGTCTCCGCCGCGCGCGCTGCCCATCGCGTCAGCCAGTGGGTTAGCGATCTACTTGTGGGTGACGGTGGTCACCTTGCCGAGCATGACGGCGGTGTTGCCGTCCAGGAAGGCAATGCGGGACAGGCCCTCGCAGTTCTTGAACGAGTCCACGATCAGGGGCTGGGTGGGCTCGAACACGACCTGCGCCATCTCGTTGGCCTTCAGGCCCACGGGCGACTCCATCTTCTTGCCGCCGGTCTCCTTGCCGACCTTCCAGTCGATGTTGGTCATGCGGCAGGCGGAGCGGCCGCAGCGCACGAAGCCGATGGGGGAGTAGCCCTTCTTGACCTCGCCGGGGATGTCCAGGGTCTGGATCTGAGCGGTGAAGTCCTTGACGATCTTCAGGGTCTGGTCGGACTTGAGGATCATCACGTCGCCGGTGCGGGGCATGTTGCCCTTGTCCAGACCCTTGATGTTCATGCCGACGTTGTCGCCGGGGCCGGCCTTGTCCACACGCTTGTGGTGCATCTCCACGGTGAACACCTTGCCCACGCAGGGGTTGGCGGCGGTGTGGGTGGGCAGGAAGATGACCTCGTCACCGGGCTTGACCAGGCCCTGCTCCACGCGGCCGGCCAGCACATCACCCACACCCTTGATCTTGTAGGTGCCGGAGATGGGCAGGCGCAGGGGAGCGTCGGTCTTGCGCTCGGGCACGGTCACGAAGTTGTTCAGGGCGTCCAGCAGGGTGTGCACCTGGATCTTCTCGTTCTTGAGGTTGATCACCTCCTGGCCGGAGTACCAGGGCATGTTGGTGGACTGCGGAAGGACGAAAGGGGGAAGAAAGGGCAAAGGTAAGCGGAGGGGCGAAAAGAACGGGCAAAATGGTGCCGGCAAGCCAAACTTAGGATACGTTTGTGTACTTCCTGTGAAGCCCTCGTAGCAATGTATGTATGCCTGCACCCAGCAACACGCAGGTCAGCTGGGCCGCCTACCTTGGTGATCAGGTTGTCGCCGAGCCAGCCGGAGATGGGCAGGATGGGCACGGACTTGTTGACGAAGTCGTCCTTCCAGCCCACGCGCACAAGCATGTGGCGCATCTCGTTGGCGATCTCATCGTAGCGCTCCTTCTTGTAGCCGGCGGTGTCGGAGTCCATCTTGTTGACACCGACGATCAGCTGCTTCACACCCAGCAGGTTGATCAGGCGGGCGTGCTGGCGGGTCTGGCCCTGGATCTCACCGGCCTAAGGGGAAGGGGAGGGGCAAAGAAGCGTTGGGAGTAAGTACTTTGGTTTACGTCGTCGTTGCCCCTTTGGGGGTGCGAGAGCGTTAGCACATTGCGGCATAGGCTGGGGTAACGAGGTGGGAGCAAGCGTGCATACACATGGGTTGTGGTGTGGGAGAGGGGTCCTCACTTGCGCTGCCCGTATACATCGACTGCAGCATCGCACCTTGTGGTCACCCTTCTGGATGGCGGTGGTGAAGTTACCGTCGGCGGGCACCATCAGCAGGCACACATCGGCCTGGGCGGCACCGGAGATCATGTTCTTGATGAAGTCGCGGTGACCTGCAACAACATCACCACAGTGACCGTCAAATAAGCTGGCCTGGTGGACAATCTGCTGGCCATCTGCGCACTGAGCCAACCCCCTCGTGCGTGCCGTGCATCCAACCCCCGTTGCGGGTTGCCCCCCTCTCCCCCACACCCACCGGGGGCGTCGATGATGGTGTAGTGCCACTTCTCGGTGAAGAACTCCTTGGTGGTGCAGGCAATGGTCACACCACGCTCGCGCTCCTCCTTAGCGCGGTCCATGTAGAAAGCGAAGGCGAACGAGGACTTGCCCAGGGCAGCGGCCTCCTCCTTCAGCTTCTCCAGCTCACGCTCGGGGATACCGCCGAGCTCGAACAGCAGGCGACCGGTGGTGGTCGACTTGCCGGAGTCGACATGGCCGCAACTGAAGGCAAGGAGAACGCGGGCAGGTCCAAGTGAGCCCAGGAAGAACAGCGTAGCCCAGCAATTCTTACTCAACACAGGGAGAGTTGCCTCCCAAGTCAATACTTGTTATCACTGTACCACACGCTAGCAGCTTCCAGGTACCGTGAGCCCACGAGAGAATCCGAACGACAAAGAAACATCAGCCCGTGCTGCCCGCACAGCGCACCACCAGCACTTCCAGTCGCGCTACTCACATGACGATGGACAGATGCTCCTTGCCCTCGGCCATTTTTGCTCGACCTGTTGAGGGTAGAGGCGGCAGGGACAACAATCGTCGGCGGCCAGGTTCTTCGGCGGTCCTTCCAAGGCGCTTGACGTGGTGTGACGACCAGGCAATCACAATTATGATGTGCTCCAAGCTAGGCGCCTCAAAGCCACGCGCTGCAAGTGAACGGCAAGGCTTGGCGGCCGCCCAAGAAGCTTCGCCATACTGTGCGCGCGACGGTCAAGCAGAATTGCTGCAGGTCCTAAACAGATGGAGGGGCGTATAGAGGCTACTTGCGACGTAGGAACGGAACGGTAAGGCTTGTCAGGTGTGAGGATCTAACTATGCTGCGCCCCACCTTCTTTGTGAAGGATGTGACAGAGGAGTACTACGGGAGTGATACCCGTGTATATTCTCCGAAAAGGGGAGCTGCCAGGTTGCCGCGCTGCCCTTCTGCGAGCCGCGGCCGCGATTGGAGGCGTACGACCCGCACAAGAAGGGCCCAAGCGCCAAAGACTCGGCCGCATACCTCTGCATAGAAACTTTATACCCAAATACTCTCAGCGCTAGCGCAGTGCTGTTCCAAATGGTGCACCCTCAACCTGTGCCTCACCCCCGCACACCAGAGCAGGTCCAGGTGACCCTCCTGCTCTCACCACGCGTGCCAGGCGCAAGCTCTCGCATACACGCCCACGACACATGAAACACATTTACACATTTACTAGGGTTTTCGAGCCGACTTGGCCTCCTTTTGCCTCCAGTGCACCAGATGTTACGACACTTTCAGCATATGGGGGCCCCCGGCGCCCAGGCGCCCGCGTGGCCAACCGGCCCAACCCTCGAAATTTCCCCTGCTACACCTTGAGAACCTCAGCATGTTTAATGATTGCAACGCTTCGTAGCTGCGGCCATGTACATCATGAGGCTGGGCTGACCAGGACGAGGCGCCAACACGTGCCGCCTGCATGCACCGGCGCTCTGTGGACGAACGCTTCACGCCAGCAAGCGCAACTACAACTGTGAGTACTTATCCTGCGTGATATTAGACCCCTGGTCTAGGTGCCATCAGTACAGGGCTGTTTGCGGGCCCTGGCAGGCCCGCCCAGCTGCAGGACGGGAGAGCGTGCGTACAGCGCCACTGGCGGAAGAGTACCACGGCAGATGGTTGTTACCGGTGCCGGTACTGCCCTGAGCCACACCCAAACAAGCACGCCCTGTCCTGCATGTCATACAGTAGCAGAAAGCAAACCATTGCGTTGGGCCGTGCGCGTGTGCCTGCTGTGTGCTGCCCGGCATTCTGGGCCATGGCCATGCAGACGATGCAGTGTTTGATACGGCCAGGTGCACGCCTTACTGTGCAAACGACACCGACCACGAGAACGAGTCAGTGTGACCTGAATGCGATAAGTAGCTTGATGATTCTAAGCCATGCCCAGATGTATGTGGGCCCCGCTGCCCTTCTGCAAGCAAGAGCAGTACAACACCTCGTACCCCTCTGTTACGTAGGCGCCGGGGTAGGCTCGCTTACGGATGTACATAGGGCGCATGGGGGTGCGTCACGACGTACATGCGGATGGTAGCTGTGGCTGTTGGTTCGAACCACGTGCGGGCCTTAGCAGGCCATGTCGAGCATGGTCATGAGGCGCCTGGCCTGCCAGCGAACTGGAATGCCTAATCCTGGACCTGGGTCTGCGGTTTGCCACAACCCACGAGCTGTAGAAGTTAACAACGTTGACCTTTAACCCCCTACCACAGCTCCCTGGGGCTGGTTCACGGGGCTACCAACCTGCTACCAACAGCGCAGGAGCATGGGCAACCGACCCACCAACCAGCGAGATTCCCTGGCCCCTATTGCCCAGCAAACCTGGCGGTATTATAATAACTGTTGCGCTGAGGGCGTAGGCTAGCGGCATACGGGCCATGGGGTAGACGCCAGGCGGACACAGCGACTGCCAGGGGAGCAGGGGCAATCTCATGCCGGGCAACCGAATCGAACCAATCTGTCTTGTCATGCACATCCGTCACACGACGTGACGGACTGGAGGTAGTTAAAATTGTACAACACCATGACATAGATTTATTGATACTAGTGTGGCACAAGAAAGGATGTGTGCTGTTGCGCGGTCCACCCTTCCCTAGCCCAAGCAACGGCTGGTGGAGCATGCGTTGCCTCGGGCTGACCCAACCGTCGCACTCTCCACGCCGAAGGGCCTCACAGCAGAGCAGGGCATCCAGACTGTGACATTCCGTCCTGTTAGCGCGTTTGCAAGGCATAGCGTGCGAGCACTGGCCGGCAGCGGCCCTTTCCGCGACAGACGCAACCGTTTGGGTTTCACTTACTTGAAGCGTCGCGCGACCGCAGTTACGCCCAGGGTTCGCTAAGCACATTTACCCCCATTACTGCGACATGAATTACTTAAATCATGTTGTGGCCAGGCTCCAGCGGACTGCGAGCCTTCTTCCCAACAGTCCTGTCGCCTCAGCCCGTCTGTCTGTCTCCCCAGGCGCGGGCGCGGCCGCTGCCGCTTCCTCGCCTGGCGCTCTGCCGTGGACGCGGGCCGCCTCCTGTGCGGTACCCAGCAAAAGCGCCTCTCCACCTCCAAGCGGTGTTGGGCCGCTGGCCGCATGGGGCGCAGCGTTGAGGGTGGCGGCAGGGATGGGCGCAGGAGGCCGTAGCAGTGCCGTGTTAACCAGTAAGCAGCAGCTAGCTGCACAGGGGACGGCCTTCGGCACAGGAGGCGTGCTGCCCCGCCCTACCTGGCCGTGATCCCCTGCCACCACCGCCACCACCACCACCACCATCATGGCCGCCGTCCCGACGGCTGGTGCCGTCCGCAGCCTGGCTGGGAGCAGCAGCAGCAGCAGAGGCGGCGGCAGCAGGTGCGTGCGACGCGTGCTGGCCGTGTTCATTGTAGCTTACGCATTGCCACATCTCGGCATATGTGTTCCCGCTGAATTCGGCTTTACTTCTATGTAATCGTGGAGGCTCTCCCTCGCATGACAAGGGAACCAACCTTTTGGCTGGGTGGTCCACAATGCTTCGTGGAGTGCTCCTCCCATCGGTTCGCCGCACGTGCTTTCCTGATTTTCACATGGCGGCATGGGGCCCGACAATACTTGGCGGCAGAGGGCCAAACGGCGCTTCGTGCACAGCGGCTGAGGCTGTGGCTTAAGCAGGACGGAGATGTCAGCAGGCTACCCATGATACTGTGCCATGTAGTTGCAGGCATGCATGCAACTCGTGCCCAGGCCCCATAAGCGGAGCTACTTGAAGACACCTTCCGCTGCACCTTATGCTGCAAACACCTGTATGCATGTCAAATGCTGCCAATCCGCAGGATGGTGTGGCGGGAAGCATACAGGTGGAGGCGGCAGGGCACCTGTGCCGCAGGCGGCGGTTTGAGGCTTGCAGCGTTGGCGGCTAGCGTCGCTTACCTGACGCTCAACTTAAACGACTTTGTACGGCATATGGAGCAAATGCCGTACAGCGGCGAGGCGACCACGGTGCCGCCCTCCGCGGTGGTCGAAAGCGTTGAAAGGGGCGATCGCGTGTACATCTCGGTGAGTCGTTTCCTGTGCACGCGCTGGTTGGTCATGCAAATCAGGTCACACCGAACGTAGACTGGTCCCGTTTGTGCGAATCTCGAACGTGCTCTTGAGTCGTCCGCTTCGGCAAGAAGTACGTGAAGTCGTGTGTGTGGTGTAGGCGCTGTGCGAGCTGGGGGATGGGATTCGCCAGCCTGGAGCACCATCTGCGTATGATGTTTAATAACCCAGGGCCAGGAACAGGAGCACTGATTTTGAAACACCGTTAAGTATTACTATGCAGCAGCATGCATGCCGCCTGCACACCCGGTTGCAAGCGCTTTCTGTGTGTTACCCCCGTTGCAGGAGGTCGCTTCCGCCGCCCGCCAGGGCAGGCTGCTGCCTCCCTCCCACCCTGACGTGCTGCTTGTGCGGCGCATAGGGGAGGCCGTGCTGGCAGGCATGGAGGCACAGCCGCTGGACGACAAGGCCGGGGAGCGGCTACGGGGCCTGCGGTGGGAGTTCGAGGTGGTGCAGCAGGGCGACGGGGAGGGCAGTGCGGAACGGCCGCTGTATGTCAGCCCGGCGGGGAAGGTGAGCCCGTGCAGCTCGGCACACCACACGTTGTACATGTAGGCACGGGGGCCATGCGTTTCAGGCGCAGCGCTTACACATGATAGGTTGCGCCTTGGGGCTAAGACGTGGTGACAGCAAGCTGGCTGCATGGGAGCTGCACAAATTATTATGTGCCGTACCGCACTCTGCCCAGGTGCTGGTTCGCACGGGCCTGCTGGACTCCCTCCAGCGTGACGAGGACACGCTGGCCTTCCTGCTGGCACACGAGGTGGCGCACGTGGCCCTGGGGACAGAGGCAAGTGTGCGCCGGCACATGCATGACTCACTGCAATACACTCAATTCTCTCTTGCATTAGACACTACACTATCATGACATCAACTGAGTTGATGGGTGGGAGCTTGGAGGCAGCGACTGATGAGGCCCGTGGGCACTGAGCCGCGGTTGACGGGAGGGGCTGCATGGGCGGCAGGCAGCAGCAAGGTCTACGGGAAGCCTACACTGTGCCCATCATATCACTCTCAGCAGCATGCTCGCCTGAGCTGGCTCGGCCTTCAGCGCTGCAGAGCCATGGCATACACGCTGATGACCGGCTTACACCTCCCTTCATGCTCTCATGCGCTCAGGCCACGGGCATCGCCTCCGAAAGGTGCCTGCAGGGTGTGGCATTCGTGGCAGGTGCCACGTGCCTCTGCTACGGCATGCCCTTCCTGATGGCCGCGCTCGGCACGGCCGGCCTGGTGTGGGCTTTCCACACCATGATGCCGCGGCCCTGGACGTGGTGAGCTGTTGGATGCCAGATGCAAAGTTTGGATAGCGTCCTCCCTCCGCCTGGCCTGCCATCCTATCCATGCACTCCCCTTACCTCTCTGCTGCATGCAAGGCAGCGCCCTTGAACACAAATCACGTGCAATTCATCCCGACGCAGGGAGCATATGTGCGAGCCTGATGCCCTGGCCTCGGACCTGACGGTCCGTGCGGGGTTTGACCCCCTGCCGGCGGTGGGCTACCTCTTGGAGCAGCACAAGGCGGCAGCACAGGTGTGAGCCGGCACTGTGCGTGACCGGATGCGGTGTTGGTGCAGAGCGTGTATGAGGCAGATGTGCAAGACTACAAAGCGTGCCTGGCAAGGGCGGTTGACGGTGAGGTGTGGCATCCCTACCCTCGTGCGTCGTGCCACTGCTATGCTATGCCATTGATGATCCATGGGCCCCAAACGCTTCCACGGCCGTCTTGGGCAGTCTTGGTTGTCACGGATAGCAATGCGCTTATGGATTGCTGGTACAATTACCAATCTACATTGCTCTAATACGAGGCGGCCAGTCGGTGGGTAATGCACAAGACGTACACAGGGCCGGCTGCCCCCTGCTGCTCCCCGTGGGTGCATACCCTGCAGATGGCCTATGGAAACAGACTGAAGGACACCACAGTAGCAGCTGCCGATTGATCGTACTGGACTTACTCTTTACCTTACCGTGTTTGCCCAGTCATCGCCTGCTGGCATATCAATGCGCTACGCGTGGGGCCTCATGTGCATGCCTGCAATGCTGCTGTCCTGTAAAGGGACCCGACAGCCTTGGGCTGCGACGGTGGCGGCGCTATGAAGAGCTTTACCGTCTTATAAGTGCCATCGGCCGCCAGTACGAGATGGAGGCAACGTATGTCGAAGCATGGGGTGAGTCCCGTCGGCGCCACTGTATGTCGCACTGGTGACGCACTGGAAGCTGACAGACGGCGGCGGCTGCCTTGCCTCGCATGAGTTGACGGAGTACAAATTGAGCCCATTTCCTTTACTTGCTTCTCCTTTTCTTTAATTTCCTTGCCAACACGCTGTCAGCATGTCCACGTAGCCGGCATGCATTCTAAGCATCGCCGTGTCCTCGCCGTGCGGTACATGCAGGGCTGCGCCAGGCCGGGCGCGCAGGGAAGGAGCTGGAGGACATGGAGCGACGCCGCGCCCGCCTGAACGACCTGAGCAGCCAGTGGGGGGACGCGTTGAGAGCAGTCTTTAAACTGGAGAAGTGAATGCGCACAAAGGCCCTCAGGCATGTATACATGCAACTGCAACACGGTTGTGGTGGATGGGTGCTATGGGTTACGCAACGGGCTGTGTGCATGCATAGCAGTCCATCCCCGCAAGACCAAGTTCCGCCCAGCAACGGCACGGCTTTGGTTTGACCTGGACCAACATAGCTGTACCAGGGGCTGCACACGGGAGATGGCAGGGGCACGAGCTGGCACGGGGGAGCAGCGACGCCCGTAGCGGCGGTGCCCCCAACTGATGGACGCGGTACAGACGCGGTAGCTGCAATGTGCGTTTGTGGTGGCCCTGTTCGTGGCCATGCAGGAGTTGCCGTTGGAGCGTTGGTTATCGGCGATATACGCCTTATACGTAGTTTGGGAAGCGCAATCGGGATGGGCGGCGCTGTGTGGGCTCGTAAGTCGTGACTGCTGACCACGTCATGGCTGCTGGCAGGTCCGGCTCTCCGCCGGCAGCTGCTTTGGTGCTGCTTGGCATTCATACCTACTGAGGCGGCTCGCTGGTGGGGGGAGCTCGCGCCAAATCCGCTGTCCTCCTGCAAACACCTCCACTTCTACAAATGTTATGTAGAATTTTAATGATGAGTGTCGGTGGTGAGTGTGTATGGTCCATTGGCCCCCGGAGAGCTTGAGTCCTGAAGATGGTTGTGACTTCCCCTGCTCCTGTCACCGCTTCTAAATGGCAGATATGACGCCGAGTGTGGTTTCTCCGCTTTACGCTATCTGTCAGCGACTCTGCCTGCCACGTGGCGAGGCTGGCCACTACCGGTCGTACAAGGAATCCCCCGCACGTGCCACTTGCCGACTTGGCACAGCTGGACCCTACCGCTCTGCCTGTGCGCGATGCACCGGGAGCCCCCTTCCCTCCACATTCCAGTGCGGCATCAGCGCAAGAGCATAGACATTGGCCTGGCAACACCTCGTTGCCTATCCTGTCTGGGCTGCCTGCCTGAGGGGGAGGGTGCTTCCGTGCGGCGTGCGTCTGTGGGGCCAGTGGGGCCTTTCTTTGGTGGCAGGCTCGCGCGTTTGAAAGGGGGTGGAGCGAAAGCAGCATCCGGGGGGCCGCTTATGGCTAATTCCCCCGTACAGCTGCCTCGTGTCCGGTTTCCTCCCTGGTAGAAGGGTAGGTGGGGGCCACGGGCAGAGACGCTGTTTTTTCTGTGGGTGTGCGTCCACGGGAAGCTGCGTGGGGGCGGGGCCAGGCTGAGATATGGTGAAACTTGAGGCCCGTTCTTATTGCGGTCTACCAACCTGTTGGAGCTGTTTGGCTCCTAACCGTACAGCGAGAGGGGTGGGAAACCCCGTGTCCCTGATTGCCGGAGCCAGCCCTGCCCCGTTTTGGGACGAGGCTGCGCCCTGGAAGGGGGCCAAAACTGTAAATCCATACATACCTCAGGCTTCCCTGGGCTTTCCGCAACCCCTGCTGGCTACACCCGAGCTGCTGGCCAACAAGGTATGCCGATTCCGTGGTGCGCTGCCGTGCGCATGATGCAGTGTACACAATACGTGATTTACACGTTAACAGCTTCAAAAGTATAAGACCAGGCTGTCCTGGTAGCTAGCGCCAGCTAGCACTCGTCCTGCTCTACTGCAACGGTACTAAGTGAACGCCAGCATTGGCGCAAGCTAGCAGCTAGTGGCGCGCCCCTCCCCCATCCCCATGTGAGAGGGAGATATCCGGGGAGCAGGGCAACCCCATGAACACACCAAGTAAGGGTCAAACTCTTCAATCATGCATGTACGCCATAACAACGAGCCCACTGATACCTAGATAGCGACGTAGCCGCCTAACCGTTCGCAGTTCGCAGGGAGAACAACAGCACGGATTGCCTGCCCTGACATGTGTATGCCGGCGGGGCTGAACGTTTGCGCATAAGCAAGTTACCCTTGTCTTGTCAGATGGCGCATAAAAACAAGGGACAATACACGCTCACTCGACCGGCAGCGCAGTGTCTTGACAAGTACAGTGCACCGGCCACAGGCCACAGCCCATTGGCCCTGAGGGCCTTCGCCCCATCACACGTGAGGCACGGTGTGCAAGGCATGGGTGCCAGGAGCGCATTGTGCAGGCAGTGAAACAGAAGCAAGAGGCAGGTATACACACACGGAAGCAAAAGGTACCGAGCGAGCACGCCGAAGGCAACGTCCTCATCAATAGACACCGACCAGCGCAACAGCAATCCCGTACCACAGCCGGAGATGTTGCAAAACCGTACACTCCCCTAGATCAACGCAATATCGCTGTACTACGAATACCATACCAAGGCGTTCCCGCCTCCCACGAACTGAGACCCCGCGTAATGACGCGGAGCGTGGCAGGTCATGTATAGAGTACACACGGCCAGCAGGCGCGTAGCGACAAACACACAGCGAGATCATGTTGCCCTCCAGGTCAACAGTCCAGCAGTACATCAAGCATCGCTGAACTACCACCCGCAAAACGCGGATACTAAGTAGCACGCCAAATGCTAAAGTGTACAACTGGGCGGCAACACTTGAGCAGCTCTTGGGTGTCAAGATTGATCAACTTGCAATTTATTCACCACCGGTCCGCCAGTAAGGCGGCTACGGCGTGCAGTAGTGCTGGCCGCTGCTGGCTTGCAGCCCCCCTACGGTGTGGTACTATAGATCGTTCGTTGGCCACCTTGCCATACACATTCCACCTTCCAAGCTCCCAGGAACCTTCTTGATACACAAGGCTGCTGCTGGCAGCGGCGCGCCTCCACGTACGCAGCATGCCCTTCACACTTACGGAACATCCTGCTGCAGAAATCTAATGATGTCCTCGTACAGCATATCGACGGCGTCGATGCCCCAGATGAAGTCCAGGTGTTCGTACGTGGGTATGATGAGGTTACGGCGTACGACACCCGGGGACAAGGATTCAAGCAGGAACTCCACGTCCAGCGGCGCCGCCAGCCTGTCCTGGGTGCCTGCAGGTGGGGCGACGACAAGGCGGGCGCAATCGGGGTCGCGCAGGTTGTCTAAGCAATTGCTCATCGTGCCTCGCGAGTGCAATGGGCGTCGTCACCGCTGAAGAGATTGCGTGGGCGCTAGTATCACGAGCAGCCGCAACATCCTTTAGCAGACAGTGCCACAAGACCGATGCTGAAGAGTGCTCAGGTCGCGTTGGTTGTTAGGTGTAGAAAGCTAGGGATTTGATGCGGGTTGGTGTGTGGCCAGGCTGAAAGCGTGGAGCCACGGATCAGCAAACCCTGCTGCCAGCGGCGGGTGGGTGGGTCGGCTAGCCTGTCCACGACACGCTAGGCCTCACCTGAGTAAATGGCGAAGGGCGTGGTAATGGCGGTCAGGTTGTACAGCGGCGGGTACGGGCTGTCGTACTGCAGCTGGTTGCAGCGGCCGGGTACGTCAGACGTGGCGCAGTTCGTGCCGTAGTCAAAGTACGACATGGTGTTGGGCGCGCGAGAGCGAACCGCCTGCGGGGTCGATCAGCGCGTGCGTGACCAGATGCCATGTCATGACCATCAGATCAGCACCTCGGCAGGGTACCACCACAGCCATGTACATGAGACCAGCAGAGAGGGGCGCTCGGGAACGTAGTGCACGGCTAAATGCAGGGCCTCAACACCTTGTGTCCGGCGCATCCAGGATCCCACTCCCGCTGAGACGCCCGTCCCTGCACGCCCCCCTCTCATGCCCTCCGCTAACCCAAACCCACATCTTCCCGCCCCACCGCTCGCCTCTGTTTCCTCGCATCTTATGCGCACCCCCACTGCTCGCCTCTGCCTCCTCGCATCTTATGCGCACCCCCACCGCTCGCCTCTGTTTCCTCGCATCTTATGCGCACCCCCACTGCTCGCCCGCGCGCACCCCTCGTCACTCTCTCCCCACACACGGCCGCACCTGCGCCCAGTGCGCCATGTTCTGCACGCTGGTGCCGGCGGGCGCGAATGTGAGGTACAGCGGCAGCCGGGCGTTGTCCAGGTTGTCGGCGTTGTAGCCGCACAGCGCCGCCAGGAAGCTAACACACAGGTAGGGCTGCACGCGGCACAGGTGGCCCTCCAGCATCGCCACCAGCTCCTGGCTGGGCAGGAACTCGTAGATGCCGAGCAGCTGGAACAACTGCGGCACGGAGGTGGTTGGGAAGAATGTAAGGATGTGAAATGCCATGGAGTGTCAAATGCAGTGAGTGCCTCCAGCACTTGCTTGGGCGCAAACAGGGGCATGGGAGTTCCGGCACGTTGCCATGCGTGTTCGACATTGCGTGCCGTTGGGCCATGAAACGAACACAAGCGCCGTCATGTGGATGATAAACTGGCATTGTAACACGAGCCGGCAGCTGGTGCTACGCTGAGGTGCGGAATAGTCTCGTGACCTAGCGCATGTCGCCGCTTGCGCCAGAGCCTTAAGGTCGGCGGCGTTGGCAATCCTGTGCGCCTCCGCTGACTTCTAGCCCCATGCCCACCACCCCACGCTCCCGACCCAAGCTGCCCGTGCCCAGGGCGGCCCTGGCAAGCAGAGGCATGTCCCGAGATTGTAAGCATCTACCAGTATGTGGGCAGAACCAGACCAAGCATGTCAACGCCTAACCCACACCCTGCAGGCTTTTGACGCTGGCACGTGTCTTTGCATCCCAAGAACGCGAGCTCCACGCTCCCCCCCACCCGTGCCGAGCACCCACACCCCCACACGCCGGCATTGCCGCACTCCCGGACTCTCACATGGCCGTGTACGGTGCCCCCCCACATGACAGCACTACTCACGCGCTCCGTGCCCAGTGCCGCCATGGCGAGCAGCGGCACGCTGCTGATGTGCTTGGCCACAGCCACCGGCGCCAGCAGCACGGCGCGGTCCAGGCGGCCGCACAGCTCCGGCTGCGACGACAGCGCTGCCAGCAGCACCGTGGTGCCCTGGCTGTGGCCCACGTACGACAGGGACGGCACGCCCGCGGCCGCCAGCACGTACGACCACATGGCGGGCATGTCGTACTGCGTGTGGGATGGCGGGCGGAGACGCGTACGGCAGAGCGTTGAGGGCAGCGTAGTGTGCGCCTTGGCGGCGGTGTAGCTTAGGATCGGAAGGACAGAGGTAATCAGCAAGGGAGCTGAAACAGCAGACTTTGGATTTCTAGTACACGACCTGAGGATGACAGAGGCTGCGCGGTTGCAGAATGTTTAAGGTAGCCCCCGTACACACCTTTGCCATCTCGTCATACGACCACTCCCAAAACCGCGGGTCGTCGGGCGTCAGCCACTTGTGCGACCGCGACAGCGAGTTGCCCCGCACGTTTCCTAGCCACACGTCGAAGCCTGGCGGGGACGTGTAGGCCGCAGCAGTCATGGACTTGTACTTTGGGAACACTAAGAGGGGAAACCAAGAACGATGGCACATGACGACACCAGCAGCAGAGGAAGTAGGGCACCATTACATAGGCAGCAGGCAGCTAAGCAGGCTGCACGGCCTCCGACCTGCAGGCCCACGCAGGCACCCTGGCACACGTCGTGGTCTGGGGTGCCGGTAAGGCAGGTGGGACCGTGAGACGTGGGTTGAAAGCTTCCCATGGTCCGGCGGCAAGGGCGCGTAGGACGCGTGCCTTGGCAGCAGCACGTGTCGGTTGCCTGAGCTCCAACTCACGCCGCCTCGTGGCTCGGCGCCATGCGCGCAGCGCTTACCCGGACACCCAAGCGCACGCTAACGGCCCAGTGGCACAGCGCACCGGCCTCATTGCCGCTCAACAACTTTCTGGGTCATCCTCCCTCCACCCCTCAGACTGCCGCCGTCCGGCCCCGCCCCACATGCCCCTTGTGCCGCCCTGCCCCGCTCACCCAGGTCTGCGAGGATGAAGCCCAGGCTCTTGCCCGGCCCGTTGACCAGGTACCCCGCGGCGCTGTCCAGCAACCCGTGCTGCAGGAACACCACCGGGCGGCGGAGGGCGAGGCCATCGCCAGGGGAGGTCCTCTTGCCGCCACCGCCATGGGTAATACCCCTACCAGCGGCATGCCCAGTGTTGCTGTCGGCTGCTGTGTGGGCGGCGTGCGTGCTGTCATGCGGCTGGGTGCTGCTGCGGGTGATCGGATCTGTGGTTTGCTTGAAAAGGTTTGTGCCGGTGGCGTCTGACATGGTTGCCAGGCCGTGCGGGATGCGGAGCAGGGTTAGCAGGAAGCCATCTTCGGTCGTAACGCTGTGGACCTGCAGCGGGTAGCCGTGCGGCAGGACCAGCTCTGCGAGGGGAGTGCAGGTAGTTGTAAAAGGTCGTAAGAGCGTGCGAGTGAGTGAGTGGTGCTGCGCGTTGTGCAGGTGCGTGGCTTGGCAGCGGCTCGTGTAGCCGACGGCGGAGGAACGAACGACGACCGTTTCGCTGCTGAACCAGGCGCCCCGCACGCACTTGCGACTTTCTCCAGTGCGTCCTGGTTCTCTGATGTCCTGATAGTGTGCGAGTCAGCATCCAGCGGGCGGGCGGCGAGCGCAGCTGTCCCGAGAACCGTTACAAGGAGGATAGCGCTGACGCAGCACGGCATTGCAGGTGTGCCGCCGCTGAGGCTTGCCGCCCTGCCTGAGGTAGTTGACATTTTCGACTGCTTTTGAACTGTAACAGCGTATGCCACGTCGGCAGATAAGTGCCGAACGCGTACAGCTGTGGAGGGAGCTCCCGGCTTGAGCTTACACGTTACAGTGCCATTTGGTAACAGCCTGGAAGAGCGGTATTACGAATTGGCGGTTGTTAATATCAGTGTGGTTGGCCAGGTGCAGACCGGCGACGACTATGCGAACGTGAAGAGCCACGGCCTGGTCACGGCGCCATGGTGGTTGCGTTGTCGCGCAGGCTGGGTAGCTCGAACTGGTCCGTCTGTTCTCCTCTTGATAATATTCTTCTAAACATATCTGCGAGCATTCTTTCGTCTTCTTAAGCCTTCGCCGTAGCCACAGCGCAAGCCAAGCCACAGCCACTCGCGGCAGCGACAGTGATTCAAGCTCGTCCTACCTTAGGGCGTGTCGCTGTAAAATGCTCCAATATAAAAGTCACATGTATTCTTCGGGACTCTCGGCGCGGCGAGCGGCGTCAGGAGCGCCTGTGTGGCCTGGCTCGCGGACCCTAACAGTGAAAGTAAGCGGCACGGTGGTCCCCAAGAGGGTCCTTTCGTGAAATCAAGTGTACTCATATTCCACATGCCTCTGGGGCAGTGCTGGCGTATGGCCACTGGCCACTGGGCCATAAGCCGGGGAACGGGGCACGTGCAGAGGCAGGCAGTAGAGGACCAGAGGTTGTCCAGACGGCGCCAGAGCACCAGTCCAACGAGTTGCCTGGTCAGGGAATCCCATTGTGCTAGATGTGCGCAATCCTATGCACTTCACGGCCTAGTGGGTCAGGCCGGCAGACTTCGTGCTGCTGTCCGTGCTGCCAGGTGCTGCACAAACCCTATACCAACGGGTGGCCCGGGTGCATTTATCGAAGCCGTTAACCGACGCCGGGTGCACTGCAGCCAGGCCTGATCTGCACGGGTGCGATGTCACCTTCTTGCGTCGCACACCGTCCCTCCTCCAAGTCACGCCGCCTCTGGTTGTTGCCCTGCTCACCGAACATGCACACTTGCAGCCCCCCTAACTGCCAGCCCGCAACCCCAGCCAACAACACTGTCCACCTGTCACACCTGCTTCACACGACTTGACCACACATCTGTGGCGTGATCCTCCTACACCCGCACAGTGCGCAGCAGCTCAAGGGCCCGGGCCAGGCTCGGCATCAGAGGGCTCCGGGCCGAGCGGTAAGCACTGGCCGCGCGGCGGCGGCAAGCGTGACGGGGCCAAGAAGGCGCGCACGCCGGGTCTGTACGAGGTGCGTGTGGTGACGCCCCCGCCTCGCTCGCTGGGCATCTACGCGCTGCCGCCTAACACTGCGTGCGGGGAGGAGATCGACGTGGAGGGCAGCAGCTACGTGGTCACCACCGTCGTGCTGCAGTACAAGCTGCGGGGAGGGAAGTACGTCAGGTGAGGAGGGGGGCCCGGAGGAAGGGCAGGAGCCGTGTGCGGGCTTGTGCAGCGGTATGCTGGCCAGGTGGCCGTGTGGGCGGACGGGAGGGCGGCCATTGTGGTGTATGGGCTTGGTGTCGGACGACACTCTTAAAGGGCCAGCTGCCGGATTGGGATCTTTGGGCGCCCGGCGGCGTTAATTGCATTGCAAGCGTCAGGCAAATCGGGATGGGTAAGAGCTGGCTGTGCAGTTTTTCGACTGGGAACATTACCTCAAGAGTCAGAGGCTCGCTGGCCAGGATGTATGACGTGGGCTTGATGACGCAACCCTCGACGTGCCCTCCTGTGCTCGCAGGGACCACAACCGGTTGGACGTGCAGCCCACGGGGCGGTGGCTCGTGAATCAGATGCTGGAGGGTTTGATCCGGGCGCGGTACGTGGGGCCAACAGGCAGCCAGGACTGAGGGTCAGGAGGCGCATGCATGTCCGCGACGCGGTGTACCGCGACTATGTATGTTGTTTCGCGCTTTGCATTTGTGAGTGAGTCATGAGCGGTGCTGCCCGCTTCGGGTGGCCTTGGAGAGGGGTGTGTATGAGCGGTGTGCAGCGGACAGTGCATGATTGGGCCCTACCTTGCGTGGTGCATGCAGTGCTGTTGTGTTCAGGTCTGCGCGTTGGTTGGCCTGTATGATCTGTCGGTTCACACTTATGTATGCAACAGTGTGGTTGCAGCGGACCTCTGCAGTCATCATGCACGCTGTGGTCACGATGTGTGCATGAACAATGAGGACGGGTGTCAGGCGGTATGATGCAAGGCACGTGCAGTCCCTGGGCTCTGCACGCCTGCTAAACCGGGCTACATGCATGCCAACGGGTTAGCTGTCGCGGTGGTCAATCGCTTGTCAGCTGTGCAGGTTTCCAAGGTGGTTGCACAGTTTCCTTTTGCGCTTCCTGGGTCAACCCTGACGTGAGACTGCGGTGCTCGCTGCTCGCATCGGCTTGTGCTACCCGCGTGGCCCACGTGTGCGACTGGTGCGAGCGCTTGCATGGCACAGACTCGAATGGCGTTAAGCTATGTGCAATTTGCATCTTGCCCGTCTCGCTGCTCTCGCACTGCCTCGATATGCGTCGGCGGCGGCAGGGACCAGCAAGTAGTGTACACTGCACAACGTACGGGCCATGTAGAGCCAGATACGAGATTCCGACCGAGCATATCCAGCACTGGCTTTGTGGTGGGGCTCCGGCAGCCGGCCCCTCTGCATGTTCTTGGTCCTGCAAGATGTGCAACATTGTGCTGAATCGTCTCCAAGTACAGGAAGGCGTGTGTTGAGCAGTGGCGCATTGTTCCCCTTTTTTATTGCATCACCAGCACGCAGGCACACCTACCATGGTGCGTTTTCAATGTATGCACCGATAATCAACGCTGTCGTACGGTTTCGTCGCTCCTCTCACCTGTCCTTCCAGTACCGGCACGCATACGGTATGGTGTTGAAAAACTCTGAAAAGTATTGCTGGGGCCGATCGCCTCGTGGTGGCCAACGGGGCCGAACGCCCCATGCTCTGCCATGCTGGCTGCCACTCCCCAGTGCTGCCGCCACCCGGTAGCCGTTGCCCGGATGCAACCAAAGTGTCAGTCAACCCGTCAGAGTGCTTGCCATGCACTGACACAGGTGCTTGGTACCAACTTAGATCACGAACCAAAGCCGATCACCGATCACCACGTGTCGGCAGTCTCATAACCGCCTGGCCCACACGACGCCCCCGCCGTGTCCGCACGTACCGTCCCCTATCCCCCGTGTATATAAAAGCATCCATACCGGCAAGCTCATCGTAGGTATATCCATACAGATCCATATCCGTTAGGTATTGTAGGGAATGGGCTCCTCTTCAACCGTGTCCATATAACAAACAACCAAGCCGAGGGCGCGGGTGTTGCTGCTCCCAGGGTTGGCTACCAGTAGGCGCACACGTCAGTGGCAGGCCGTTCCACAAACTGTGTGCAATTCCACCATAGCGGTTCATCGCTGGGTGCGCTCGGCACGACAGTACTAGGCAAAATTGGAAACCTGATCGGCAGCCCCTGCTGGCAGTCGAGCCGTTGACCGTTGTTTGCGACTGTGCCGTTGACCGTTGTTTGCGACTGTGCCCCTACGCCCTAGCCGCACCCGCCCAGCTGCACCTCAACTGCCAACTGCCCCAGCCACTGATAGCGTTGCCGTCGGCGCACTTGTTCAATCGAGTTCCAGCGCATATTTCCACGCGCCCAACCACTGCCGCAGCAGGTCGTGGTGGTGGGCACGGCGGCGCTGCTTCACGTCGTCGGGGTCCTCCCCTGCGAGCATGTACCGCAGGGCAAGGACAAGGCCTCACTCACCACACGCAATGTCATGGGAGCAATGTCATGCAGCCGCACTACATGCGGGTGGGCAGAGGTGCACGGGACGCAAGCAACCTGTCCCACCACTACGCACGAACCACGCAGTGGGAGTGGGGACACAGAAATTTTTTCGCACCCCAACGCGTCACCACGTGTCCGGACGGCGCAGGATCGCAGGACTGACGCTGCTGTAGCACCCGCACGCCTGTATGACGACAGACGAGAGGGCTGGACACTCACCAGCAGTGTAGAAGAGTAGAGGGGTGACGTAACACAACCGGGTGCTGTCGGGCTGACGCACTCACGGCAGGGGAATACCGGTATGGTGTGGTCGTATCAGAGCACGGCAATCCACATTGACCAAACCAGGATCGATCAGAGCTGTTATGCGCTTTGCGGAAGCGTATATTTGGGAGTAGATGGATACGTACAGATAGCTGCGGAAGCGTAACGGGAAACAGAGCCGGGCTGACAGTAGAGGCAGGTCGTACTTCAGCGGGCTTGAGTGTCCTGAGGAAAGGGAAGGGGACTGGGGGACACGGGACCAGACACGTGTGTGTTGGCTAGCAAGTACAGGCGTCTTAGCAGCACACTACAGGGGAACACAGCTCAGGAACAGGGTGAGCGTATACTGGATGCTATGCTGCTTCCAAGGTCCAAGTGTGCTGAGTCCGGAGCGGCTGCGTACTAGGCAATATGCTGAAGGCTACCGAAGGACCCTTGTGCCTTTGGTCTACGACTGTGGGCGACACGTGTGCACGGTACCGAACTGCAGGGATCGCTCAAGGAACTAAGTGCCCCAGTCCCAGAAGCTAACACAAGGCAGGTGTTGATTACCAAACAAGCCCTATGCAGACGCTGTGCTGACCTCGCTGCGGGGATGCAAGCTGCTGGTAGGAGGCACTCTGGCAGTCCTAACCCAAGCCCTTGTCCTGCGCACGGGCGGCTGTAGGAATCAGAGCAACCCCTTGGGAGCTTGGGAACTGCAAAGGCAAGTCTTATTCCAGCGATGTTACAATTTGCGGTCACCGGCGCCTCCTGATGTCCGCGCCTTCACAATCGGACTTCGCACGTCCTTGGCCCTCAACGGCCGGTACACTAAGACAGCTCGACTGCACAGGACTGAGCAGACATACACCGTATATCGACTTACACCACAAAGGGGCCTATTGCCCACTGTTCAAGGCTTGTCACGCCAACAGTAGTGACTAAACGCGTACTGCGAAACCAAACTTACACCAGAGAATACGCGATATGCGCAACACTTGTGGGCAAGAGTCTTGAAGGTTACTTGAGAGGTAGATTGAGTAGTCTTGGCTTGTTGAACGTAGAGACTTGACGCCTTTTATACCAGTGCATGCGTCCAGTCGGAGGGTCCAGCTCCGACAAGCTTCCTCAGCTTCTTGCAGCTACTTTAAACAGCTTCTCGCAGCTCCTATATACGAATAGAACAAGTCCCGATGCTTCCGGGGCAGCCGAGTAGGTTCGCGAACGGTCGATCCGTCAGACTCCATGCAAAGTCATAGTGCAACATCACTATCAAATAAACCAAATACATCATATCATGTTGATGAAGGGACAACGCTTGATCCTTGGGCGTATATCCAGATCATGCACCGAAACCAAATCATGACGCATTTGAGACGTGGAAACGCAGTCTTTGAGCGCTGAGAAACGCTGTCAAGACACTGTAGGTGTACCTCCTGCCTATTGCAGGGACAGCTGTCCCACCTGCCCCTGTGTACATCGATGGTCCCCATCGACCTGCAGCCGCCACTTGGACAGCTGTCCAGCACTGTCAAGCGCACAGGGTGCTGTCGAGTCATTTTAAGCAGTAGGGTTGCGCGTGCTGCATACCCGAGGCCTCGTTCGAGAAGGCCGTCCTCCTAGATTGGGGCAGTAAATCATGAATACACTGAGCTTGTTGTTGGCCTTGGTCGCTGCCTTACGCCTGTTGTGGCCTCCTACGCTGTCATATGCTGTGTTTGAGCTGCTTACTGCTGCCGCCACCTTGCTGCCGGTGCTGCCGCCACGGGTGAGGTCGCCGCTGATGCTCCGAAAAGTGTTGTCACTTTCGGCATCCTGGTCTCTCTTTGCCGGGATGCCCCTGTGGTGCCAATTGCTTTACCCCACATGTGCCGTACGGCTCAAGGCGGGTATCTCTCCAGGTCATGCTGGTCGTGGAATAGCGAGTTTTGAGGCTCCAGAACGGAGTTTTCAGTGATAAAATTGACATCTTTTTCCGGTTGCGCAAGCGCAAGTCCGGTTTGGGCACACTCGCCGTTCCCTAAAAAGGGCACAGCGGAAGGGACCAGCTGCTTGTCAGCCTCAGGGTCTACCGTAGCATTGACTTCTATTGTTCCCATTGCCGTTTGTTGGCAGACAAGGGTATACCTTTTTTAGCAGAACTGCTGTATTTTCGGGTAAACTGCCTTGTAGTCATGGCGTCTCCACAACATAGAGCTGTCAGAAGCCGTAAATTTGCCGAGGGTGTAGCGCCTTATATGCGTTTTGCAAGGGAGGTCCAGGGCAACCCTGGTGCCAATCCTCCATGTAAGCGTCCAGCAGGCGAAAGCGGCTGGGTTTTATTACTGCTACTGCGTTGAAACAGGTGATACTGGTACTGATGTGATGATCTGGCGCGGCTGTTGCAGCCGGGGCCGTTTTTGCCGAAGGAACATGCTGCACCCATGCTGCGGGTGTGGGGTTCTCTGCGTCGGGGTCCATTCCCATCATCTGCTCCGTAATGAAGTACAATGACTTTTTGTTGTGTTGAAGAGAGGTCCCAACACTGAATGCGCTCGTGGAATCACGACTCATGCGGCTGCTCTCCTTGGTGGCTGCCCCTGTGTTGCTTGGAGCTCCAACGTCTGCAGCCACATGGGCACTAGCCTGGTCCAGGTTTGCCTCATAACCTGCGTCTTCTGCAGCAATATATTCTTTTGAGCCTTCTTGAGGCGCCTTGACGGTAGTCTGGTCACTTGCCAAGGGTTGGGGCAGGCTCGCAGTGCCTGCGTCGTCCATACTGCGGGAGGTCCCTTGACACGTGTCCAGGGGAGTCCCGTTGCCGGGTGATGCAGTATCCACGGTCCCCAAGTCACATTGCGCGCGAAGTCCAGCGGTTGAACTCTGAATATTAATAGTTTTTGTCCTATCCATGCTAAGGTTCACGCCTGGGAGTTCTCCTGGTCGGTAGGCTGTCGGGATCACGCCAGGGTGTGTGTTCCGAGTAGCAGGGGATGTCCCCTGCGCGAGACAGCTTACCGGTATAAAGCTTCGTCGATTGGCATCGTTTGTGTAGTACATCTTGCTCTTGGGGTAGCTGATGTCGGCTTCCACGGTGTGTAGAAAGTCGGAGCCCAGCAGTAGAGCATAGTTGTGGGCTGTTGTAACAAAGGCCACGATGCTGGTCTTGAGGTCTCCTAGGGTGACCCACAGTCGTACCACTCCCTTGGTAAGGGTCTGCTCTCCTTCGGCTGTTACATAGGACATGTCAGTGGGACATATCTCATGCATGAGCCCCAACTTCCGAAGAGTGTCCAGGGCAACCATGCATCTGGGTGCGCCAGAGTCAATGACGGCCGTACACACCACGGGGTCAGCTGCATTGTCGAGGACCATGACGTCTCCCCTGCACACTTCGTAGCGAATCCTTTGCTTGAAGGCGTGAAATGCTGTCGAACCATCCTTGGTTATGTTGTGCATAATGCTGCTGAGGGAGTCACAGTTGTTGGATATGGGCACCATACCCACTGTTGCCTTGGAAGCCGTTACCAGTGCAGGGGTAACCGGGCTGTCGTCGTTCAGTGCGGTATGCTCAAAACTCTGTCCGCGGGGCTCGGAGGGAAGGTTCTTTTCGGTATGCGTGGTCTGGTAAGGAAGCGCCTTGCTGCCCGAATGGTGTACAGTAGCGGGGGCACTCCTCGGCTTCCCTTGCTTAGCACTCTCGTGCAGCAGTTGCGGTACGGACATGACCTTCTTGGCAGGTGATGCCCGAGCGCCATACAATGAAGGGACATGCAGTCCAGCAGGCCCTCCATGAGCCTCCAGCGATGCGCCACACGGAGCATGAGCGCAGTCATACAGAGTCGCCAAGCTTGTATCCACATCAGGGTTGGCAGGGCCACGTGGTGCCTTTGGCAAGGGGGCGGGGTTGGAATGGCTTGCCAATCCTGGATAAACTGCTGCCGATGTGACTGCTTCCACCTGCGCCACTTGCACTGATGTCGTACCAGTAGTGTCCAAAGGTGGTGCAAGAGGGGTTTTTGTCTTCAGGACATCGGGGTGTGGAGGCAGCGTATCGGTATCTGGGGCCAGCTTGCATTTTGGCTTAGCTGACATGCTGTGCCGGTATGGGGAAGGGCTGCAGGCCATAAATGACCAGGAATCGCTGGCAGCTCTGGCGTCCACTTTGCATGTGGTGTGCCGTTGCGGGCAAGGAGCTACGTCCTGCACACACAGCCGTTTGGCCATCACGGTGGGATGGGCAACGTAGGCCTCTCGTACCGAGTCATAGCCGTCTTCCGAGTTGCTGTCTTCTCCTTCACTGGGTAGTACTTCCTCCTCGTTGGGCACTGCTGTGAGCAGGTGGGCTGCGCAGTGGGAGATGCGAAAGGGTGTCTTGGGCCGCGGGGTAGTGACCACCGCTGCCGTCGCCATACTTCTCTCTTGCTGAGTTTGTTGTACTTGTGCCAACTGCACAGACATGCTTTGCATTTGCTGCGTCAGATATTCTATGGCGGTGTTGACGCCGGGGCTTGGTGGGCGGTCCCGGGCAGAGCCGCCAAAGCTGGATCGGGTTTGGTACTCGCCTCTGTCATTGTCGGGATGTCCTGGTTCGAACCGTCTGAAGGGTGAGGTCCTGTCGTCCGCACCGGGCTCCCAGCCAGGATCGGTAGCTGCAAACGTTACCCCATGCTCCTCATCACAGGATGACAGGGATGCGTGCCGGCTGGCTTGGGACCGGTTGACACGTGTCGAACCCCCACCTTGGTCCCTTGGGGAAGGGGTATTGTAGCTGTAGTGGCCAGTATAATATCGTTCCGTACCCTCGTCCACATGGATAGCAACCTCGATGGCGTGAAGAAGGGAATCAGGGCACATGTTGTGCACGGCTCGGGCTATTCTTGGTTGTAACCCACGTAAGAAGTCCTTGACACGAAGTGGGTCCTCCAGGTTTACACCCAGTAACCCTGCCAGCAACTGGAAACGCTCGGCATATTCTTGAACAGCCTCCTTGGGGCCTTGACGGCATGTCATGTAATCATCATACAGGGTGGAGGCCTTGTAGCCAAAACGCTTGGTGAACGCCTGCTTGAAGCCTTCCCACGTTGTAAGCCGTGCTGCAACCGTTGCATACCACGTGTAAGCCTTGTCACCCAGCCTGCAAGCGGCCACCATGAGCTTGGCCTCGTCGCTGCACCCGCCCAAACGTCCTAGGGCTTCAATGCGATTGATCCAAGCATGGCACACAGTTTTGCCTGGATCGAAAATAGGTATCGAGTTTACGATGGCTGCTTGTACCTCCTCGACGGAACGGTGCGGGGCTGCCATACTTGGATGATGGGACACAAAGAGGGTCCCACTTGCACGGGGGCCTGCTGTGGCTCAATGGAGGCACCGTCGCCCTCCTTGCTGCTGGTTTAGTCCTGGCCCACAGAGCACAGCCTGGGGCCCGCTCTGATACCAACTACGCACGAACCACGCAGTGGGAGTGGGGACACAGAAATTTTTTTGCACCCCAACGCGTCACCACGTGTCCGGACGGCGCAGGATCGCAGGACTGACGCTGCTGTAGCACCCGCACGCCTGTATGACGACAGACGAGAGGGCTGGACACTCACCAGCAGTGTAGAAGAGTAGAGGGGTGACGTAACACAACCGGGTGCTGTCGGGCTGACGCACTCACGGCAGGGGAATACCGGTATGGTGTGGTCGTATCAGAGCACGGCAATCCACATTGACCAAACCAGGATCGATCAGAGCTGTTATGCGCTTTGCGGAAGCGTATATTTGGGAGTAGATGGATACGTACAGATAGCTGCGGAAGCGTAACGGGAAACAGAGCCGGGCTGACAGTAGAGGCAGGTCGTACTTCAGCGGGCTTGAGTGTCCTGAGGAAAGGGAAGGGGACTGGGGGACACGGGACCAGACACGTGTGTGTTGGCTGGCAAGTACAGGCGTCTTAGCAGCACACTACAGGGGAACGCAGCTCAGGAACAGGGTGAGCGTATACTGGATGCTATGCTGCTTCCAAGGTCCAAGTGTGCTGAGTCCGGAGCGGCTGCGTACTAGGCAATATGCTGAAGGCTACCGAAGGACCCTTGTGCCTTTGGTCTACGACTGTGGGCGACACGTGTGCACGGTACCGAACTGCAGGGATCGCTCAAGGAACTAAGTGCCCCAGTCCCAGAAGCTAACACAAGGCAGGTGTTGATTACCAAACAAGCCCTATGCAGACGCTGTGCTGACCTCGCTGCGGGGATGCAAGCTGCTGGTAGGAGGCACTCTGGCAGTCCTAACCCAAGCCCTTGTCCTGCGCACGGGCGGCTGTAGGAATCAGAGCAACCCCTTGGGAGCTTGGGAACTGCAAAAGGCAAGTCTTATTCCAGCGATGTTACAATTTGCGGTCACCGGCGCCTCCTGATGTCCGCGCCTTCACAATCGGACTTTGCACGTCCTTGGCCCTCAACGGCCGGTACACTAAGACAGCTCGACTGCACAGGACTGAGCAGACATACACCGTATATCGACTTACACCACAAAGGGGCCTATTGCCCACTGTTCAAGGCTTGTCACGCCAACAGTAGTGACTAAACGCGTACTGCGAAACCAAACTTACACCAGAGAATACGCGATATGCGCAACACTTGTGGGCAAGAGTCTTGAAGGTTACTTGAGAGGTAGATTGAGTAGTCTTGGCTTGTTGAACGTAGAGACTTGACGCCTTTTATACCAGTGCATGCGTCCAGTCGGAGGGTCCAGCTCCGACAAGCTTCCTCAGCTTCTTGCAGCTACTTTAAACAGCTTCTCGCAGCTCCTATATACGAATAGAACAAGTCCCGATGCTTCCGGGGCAGCCGAGTAGGTTCGCGAACGGTCGATCCGTCAGACTCCATGCAAAGTCATAGTGCAACATCACTATCAAATAAACCAAATGCATCATATCATGTTGATGAAGGGACAACGCTTGATCCTTGGGCGTATATCCAGATCATGCACCGAAACCAAATCATGACGCATTTGAGACGTGGAAACGCAGTCTTTGAGCGCTGAGAAACGCTGTCAAGACACTGTAGGTGTACCTCCTGCCTATTGCAGGGACAAACCAAACGGAGCGGCTCACAGTTGAACTAGCTATTTCCAGCCAGGAAGCGGAAAAGCACGGCGTGCAGTTGCGCCTTTTGCGTACACGTGCACTTACCGCCTGCTTTAATGTACGTCTCCTCCCAGCTGGGCTGGCTTGTGAGGGCCATCCCGACGCGTAGTGCTTGCCCCATGCGTTCGTGCCGTGGAAGCATACGGTGGCAGGAATCCTGTTACGGACAAGCAACAAGGACGTCACAATGACAGTACGCTTGCAGTGATGGTATACCGTAGGTGAACCACAAGCAAGTGGCTGTGATGTGTGTATCTCCCTACACTTTGTCAGACACGCAGCTGCACGCGGCACATGGCCCCAGGAGCGCCCGCAGGGGTCAGTGGCCAAACGCAGCTAGTTGAAAGCACGACCATCGCACGCACGGTGCACCGATGGAGGCACACCTCAGCATTGGCCGAGTTGCTTCATGCTTATTCCTACCGTCTTCCAGTACCTGTGTTACTACTGCTGTTCCGGCACCTCATTCTAAATTTACATCAAGTGCCGAGTCGTACCTGTGTCGCCGTCGTGTACTGCCCCACCAGGTAGCTCACCGCCGGCAGGGTGTCGAACCCCGCGCGGGCCGTCAGGCCCGAGCCCAGGGCGTACGCCTCGTGGTCACGGTCCCTGAGTGGCGTGTTCAAATACAGGATAGGTAACGACGGATTCAATGTAGGCTCGGCGCAAGTAACGCATCGGCGAAGGGCGTACCGGTATGGGATGCTGCGTGGGGCATGGGTGTGTGCGTGTGTGGTAGTAAAAGCACCAACGTGCGCCCTTCAACTGTCGATGCGGCGACTGACCCACATGACGACCACCCGACGACCCGCCCCAAGCTGAGGCTGCCTTGCCACGTGTACCGTCACGTGCCCGTGTCAAGTATATGGAAAGGTATATTGCCGGCCACTCTGCATCTTATCCTCAGCAGCCGCTGTCAACCAACAGGCGGCAACACATGCTAGGGCAGGTGCGAAGCAAGGGGCGGAACACACGACGAACGGATGGCCAGCAGTGCGGACAACAGGTATGAACCCACGACGGCCAGCAGCTTACAGGTTCCGGGCTTCAAGTGCTCTGCTCCACGGCGGGATCGACGGGAACACCATTGGGGCCAGGGCGCCCAGCAGGACGGTCGTCCCGAGCATGACTATCAGGGACGGGTCGGTGCACCAGAAGCACGCGGCGATTGCCGAAACCACCGCCCCCTGCAGGCACCTTCTGAAGGCAATCCCAGCGGCCTAGGCAGGGAGCGCAGGAATGTGGATTCATGTCAACAGCGAGCGGTGTACCGCTGTTGAGCACCGAAAACGGAAATATATACACAAGCGAACCCGTTGAACATGTGCGAGGTGTAGTACCCAACGGTGGTCCTCCCATGGAGCTTCAAAGGAGGAGCAATGAGCTAGCGGCCTGCCGCCCAGCCAGCATCGTACGCCCATCGCAGCCCGCGGCCCATCAGCTCCTTACCACATTCTTATAGTCGCATATTTGCAACAGTCCGTTTCTATGCGTTATTCGTGTATCGGTGCACACTTGCCTCTGTCCCCAGCGCCACGTGCGCCACCTCGTGTGCCAGTAGGAAGGACAGCGTGTCCTCGTCACGCTGGGTGGAGTCCAGCAGGCCCGTGCGCACCACCACCTGACAACGACAGAGATGAGAAGCTTGTCACAAACAAACCAGCTGTAACAGAGCAACCATGATGGCCAGGACCAGCCAGTCCTTGCCCCATGCGTGGAGGGGAACGGATGCTGAAAGTAAGAGGACTGCGAATGTACGCCACATAGCAGAGTGCCAGCATACATGCGCGAACGCCATACCGTGCAGCCTGCGTGCCTTAATGTAAAGCTGTACGATTGTGTGGTGTGGCAAGCATTGTGTGTGCTGCCTCTGCTCACCTTCCCTCCAGGGCTGACGTAGAGCGGCCGTTCCGCCCCGCCCTCCCCGTCGCCATGCACCACCTGGAACTCCCACCGCAGGCCCCGTAGCCGCTCCCCGGCCTTGTCGTCCAGCGGCTGTGCCTCCATGCCTGCCAGCACGGCCTCCCCTATGCGCCGCACCAGCAGCACGTCAGGGTGGGAGGGAGGCAGCAGCCTGCCCTGGCGGGCGGCGGAAGCGACCTCCTGCAACGGGGGTAACACACAGAAAGCGCTTGCAACCGGGTCTGCGCTCTGCGGTGGCACGCACAATACCGCACACCGAAAGATCTGATGCTTGGCTCGCTGCCTGCCCCCGCTTTGGCATACCACCCGCAGATGGTTTCCAGGCAGGGGAGCCGTCCTGTGGAGTCCCCCGCACCTTCACGCAGCAATGGCCCAACAGCCTACTTGACCCCTGGTTCCGTCCCTGTGACCTTGTCGCACCTGCTTAAAGACGCGCTCGCCTGATTCAACGCTTTCTGTAAGCGCGGAGGGTGGCACCGTGGTCAGCTCGCCCGTGTAAGGCATCTGCTCCATGTGCTGCCGGTAGTCTTGCACGTTGTACGTTAGGTAGGCAATGCTAGCCGCGAACGCTGCAATCCTCAAACCGCCGCCTGACGCACGGGTGCCCTGCTGCGATTGGTGGTGACCTTGCTGAGTCAACATCCTGCGGATTGGCAACGTGAGGGGAGCATCCAGCAGGTGTAGGCAATTGCAACTTGAGGCGTAGGTATGAGTACTTGAAAACGACGCATATGTGCATGCCTTTGAGCAGCTTCGACGGTGTGCCTTGTGAGTGCAAGCCTACACCACGGGCACCTGTGGTAGCGTGCTGCCCCTCCCAATGGACGTGCGATTCTTAAGCGGATTGTGCAAAACTCTAGGCACCCCAGCGACAACCCCTCGGTCGCCACGAATGTGTAGTTGGAACCAATTGACACAAGTGGCAACAGTCCTGCCAAGGCAGAACGTGCTATCTGCATTCCATCAGCCTGCATGCGCGCACCTGCTGCTCCCGCCGCTGCAGCTCCTCCCAGCCAGGCTGCGGTTGCCACCGACCAATGGGCGCCAGTTCCGGTGGCCGTGATGGCGGTAGTGGCCGTGGCCCCGCTGGCAGGACCACGTGACCACGCGGCACGTGGCAGCGCTCCTGCTGCGCCGAAAGCCGTCCCTTGTCCTGCTAGTTGCGTACCCAACAGCACACCCGCACTGCACGCAACGGCCTCCTGTGCCCCTCCCTGCCACCGCCCTTAACGCCGCACCCCATGAGGCCAACGGCCCGCCACCACCTGAGAAAGGGGCGGCACCGCCGCTGGTTCCCGCACAGGAGGCGGTTCGTGTCCACGGCAGGGCGCCCGGCGAGGAAGCGGCAGCGGCTGCACCTGCGCCTGGGAAGAGGAATAGGCGGGCGGAGGCGAAGGGACTGCTGGGAAGAAGGCTTGCAGCCCGCTGGAGCCTGACCACAACTTGCTTCAGATAGTTCATGTCTTTGTTATTGGCTTAAAGTTGTGTGGAACCGCTTGCGTAACGGCATCTTAGTTGCACTCCATATGCCAGCCCGTCTGTCAGCAACTGCTGACAGCCATGCGCTTCCGCTGTGCCTTGCGATGAATCATCTGATAAGATGTATTATCGGGACACCGTGTTTAATACGACGGGCCCGTCGGCGTGGGGGCAATCGGAGGAAGGGACGGTTTGATGAACCCGAGGCAACCTCCTCGGCAACGTGTAGCCTCCTACGCTCCTAGGGACTAAGCACTAGGCCTCCCAGAACCAAAACATGTAGACTCCTACAAACGCAACATGGGAACGCAACATGGCAAATGCAACATGGTACGCCTATGTGCCCTTTCTGCTTCTACGCATCTACGGTACGTATGACAGGACAGGTGGGTTCCAGGGCCCACGGGCACAGGGGAGCTCCCCCGGTCCGGCCCATGGTCTACCTCCTCACTGCTCCTCATCGCTTCCTGTTCCCAACACTCCGCCAGCAAGCGTCTTGTCGTGGCGTCCTGGGCCAGGCAACGTCGCGACGCTGGCTATCATGCCATCTGGTGCTGCTTGTGTTCCTTCTGCTTGTCTTTTGTGGGTACGTCATGCCCAGGGCAGCCCCTCCCCAGCCCTCCCTGGGTATGTATGGATTTACAGTTTTGGCCCCCTTCCAGGGCGCAGCCTCGTCCCAAAACGGGGCAGGGCTGGCTCCGGCAATCAGGGACACGGGGTTTCCCACCCCTCTCGCTGTACGGTTAGGAGCCAAACAGCTCCAACAGGTTGGTAGACTGCAATAAGAACGGGCCTCAAGTTTCACCATAAGTTTCACCTCCTGGGTCATGCCAAGCACGTGCTTGGCGAGAAGCTTCGTGGAGGGCGGGACCAGGCGGGACCAGCGACGGTTTGAGGCCCCCGCTCATCGTGCGTGGCCTTTACTTCCATGGAGCTGGTGGTTCCTTTCTGTACAGCGAGAGGGTTGGGAAACCCTGTGTCCCTAAAGGCCAGGACCAGCTCTATCTGTTTTCTGAGTGGGAAAGGGCTGGGCTCTGGAAGGGAACCACAACCAGGCCAAAACTGCAAAACCATCCAAGAACAATTCCATCTATGCGTCGGTTGGCATGGCAAAGAACATTTGCGAGGTTGCGGCTGCATGCACCTCCAGTGATGAGCGGACATTGTGCAACTGAGCTCGTAACGGTGCTGGATGCCCAGGTGTTGGGGCAGCCGGGCAGGGGCTCCTGTGCTGCTTCCCTGCGGATGCTGAGTAGCAACGGCCCTTGCATGATGCATGCAGCAGGACACAGAGCGACACAGCCTATGTCTCTCAACTCGATTTGCGGCTTGTTCATCGTCTACCTGCAGAGAAGCCCTGCATATCTGGAGTATCCAGTGCTCTTCAGGAATGGCCTCCTACGAGGCGGCTCGCAACCCCACACGCACCCCATGGTGTTAACACCCGAGACAGCCCGAGAGGCAACAGCTACAGAATCAGCAAGATCAGCACTTGCTCCCTCAACTGTGGCAAAGTATAAACCCAGCAGCTTGTTCAACCGTGGCCGTGCGCGGCAGCAGGGGCTGCGTAGTGAATGGGTCGTTATCTTAAGCAGGCCCCTGAGTGCCCACCAGGGCCTGCCCTGCTGCCCACGCTTTTGCAAACGAGGACCGGCCCCACCAACTGTAGGCTGTCGGATACTGGGTGCTCAATAAATTGTGATCCTCGTGGCTCGTAAATTAGTGTTGAGCCAAACGCAGGGCCAGCGGCCAAGCGTCCAATGCTCCACTGGCGGCCTCACGGTCGTGCCTCGTCGTGCGGCAGTTCGGTTGATCGTTGAGAAGATTAGAAGCCGCCTGCCGCGGCACGCATGTATTTGCTTTAATCAGGCATCAGGC
Organism: Chlamydomonas sp. KOR1; assembly: GCA_036984285.1. NCBI lineage: Eukaryota > Viridiplantae > Chlorophyta > Chlorophyceae > Chlamydomonadales > Chlamydomonadaceae > Chlamydomonas > Chlamydomonas sp. KOR1. The sequence continues at coordinate 50,858 of BQMZ01000305.1, read as the reverse complement.
TGCTTGGTATTGGAGTGGCTTTGTTTCTGCCGCAGGCCTGGGCAGTTTCCACGTCAACATTTTAGTCAGTGTACGGCCGAGCATGAGCATGGATTTGGGCCACAGGGAAAAGCGGAAAAGCGTCCCCGGTCTCGTAGTAATCAACAGTAAGGGATACAATGGCGCGACTTCACCTTACTGGCGGGGCCGCCTTGCTTCTTGTTTGCTTTGCGTTCGGTGGTGTTCACGCGGGAGTTGTTTTGCGCGAGTCAACCGGCAAACCGAGCCGCTTTGCAACGCTAATCACACGTCGTGATGACATCCCCGACCTGATGTGAGTACTTCAGCACAGCCGCCGGGAGGCAGGCGCCAATTGTCTAGGGCTCTAACATGGCGGTCTTCACTGCGCGCCGCAGAAAGTCACCGCGGCCGCATGAGACAATTGAGGAATCAGACCTTCCAAAGGTAAGCCACCTCGTGGCCAACCTGCTTGCTGCTCACTAGTAGCCGAGCGACAACTGGCCAGGAGGCACATTGACTCGCGCTCGGCACATTTCACTTACTATGCCCTTTTCTTCATTCACTCGCTGACGGATGGCTGCTACTGAAGGCCTGGGACTGGTAAGCTGATGGCCCTTGGACTAGGGCTTGTGTGACATAGCAGACTGCACGACGTCGAGACATTTAGGACGCCCTGCCAGTACAATGTGATTCAGAGCCATGTCAGGTAGTCAGGATGGCTTGACTATCAGTCGCGGTATGCAAGCTACGGCCGCGTTTGCTTGCAGTGGCGGGAACAGTTTTCCACGCACAGCTGCGCAATTGCGTGCCCAAGGTCTTTGAATAACTGATGTGCTAGACGCTCGAACGGGTCTCAGCGGGTCGTCGTGCTGCTCCTTTACTGTGCTTCTGACCTCCTCCCATCGCCCTATGACCGCAGGCGCAATGTGGACGGCCGCAACTACCTCAGCATCGTCCGCAACCAGTAAGTCCTTGTATTGTCGTCCAGCCTAAAAAACTGGATCGCATGCGCACGCGTACGCCGCCGTGAGTTCATAAAGCCTGCTTTACCAGCCCTGTGATGCTGGAGCTGTGACTGAGGATTTGCCATCCAGCTGACCCCGTGCTCGCGCTCCCCCACACAGGCATATCCCCAAGTACTGCGGCTCCTGCTGGGCTCATGCTGCCTCCTCGTCAATTGCCGACCGCATGAACATCAAGATGCGGGTGCGTGATTGGTCCATATTGCATCCCTACACCCTGTGCGTGACACGTGCTGTTGTCACGAAGGCGCCCTCGCGCGCGGACGATGGCTGTTGCACGGATTTTTATCGCCCGGCAGCACAGCGCCTCCGGGACACATACCAGTGCTCCGGTAACCAGCTCGGGCTTCATTGCTTGCTCTCGTGCTGCACATCACGCCCTCCCCCTGTACTGCTGCCTTCTGTTCGGTGCTTTCTGGGAACGTGAGTGCATGGGGTTCACGACGTGGGTGCTGCTTGCATTCTGTGGTGCCGTGGATGTGCCTTTGCGCGGAGCTGCGTGGCGGTGGGGCGGTGGCAAACAGGCTGAGGTAGTGAGACCTTCAGGCCCGTTTTGTGCTTTTTCGACATGTCCTTGTCGCCTATCCCGTGCAGCTGGAGATGTGGAAACCCCGTGTCCCTGGTTGCCGGGACCAGCCCTATTTTCGGCTGGGACGGATGTTGGGCGTTGGAAGGGGACAATACTGTACAGCGATACGTACATGCTCTGGACTGGTACATATACATGCTCTTCCATGCGAACGGTCGACATCGCGTCCGTCGTGGGGATGCACCGTGTACGGCACACGTACCCGTTCTGCCGAGCCGGCTTGCGCCTTTGGCGCGCTTAACGCTGTATGACTTTAAAAAAAAGGGTTCCCCCCTTTCCCTCCGTGCCGTTTTGCTGCAGGGCGCCTGGCCCGGCACGCACCTCTCTGTCCAGAACATCGTGAGCTGCGGGTCGGCCGGCAGCTGCAACGGGGGAGACGACCGCATGGTGTACGTGTACGCCGCCAAGAAGGGTGGGTGCAGGGACGCCCTGCATGGTGCACTGTGAGGGGGCGTGTGGAGGGTTAAGGCCCATGTGGAGGGGTAAGGCCCATGTGCTGGGGGTCTGAGCAGCGCTGGCAGTTGGGTGCCGGTCTCATTGCCTGACGATGACGTGCACCAGGGGTGATAACTGCTTGCCTCGTGTATGTTTGTCTTGCAGGCATCCCCCCGGACACGTGCAACCTGTACACTGCGGAGAACCAGAAGGTGCGGCTTCAGTTCACTGTGTGGGCTGGGACGGAAGGGCGGGTAAGTGTGCACGGGGCCAGCGCTCACAGTGGCCCCGCGACGGCGCGGCAGCTAGGGCCGTGTTTCTACACTGCCGTGCCGCTGTTGCCTCACAAGGAAGGATGCAACGGGTGCAACCTGGCGTCAAGCAGTATTAAGTCCATGCACCTGCCGCAGGTGTGCCTCTTCGCAGTTGCGGCTTCAGCAACCTCCCTTTCCATCCCTCCCCCCCCCGCACCCTGCAGTGCCGCGACAAGGAGCAGTGCTTCACGTGCTGGCCCGGAACCGGCTGCCAGCCTGTGTACGACTACAACCGCCTGACGGTGTCCGAATACGGCAGGATCAGGGTACGCTGGGCTCCTGTACTTGCGCACTCTCGTACCCAACACCCTGTTGTTGCCAAAGGCCGCAGTGCTCGTTCTGGTGCTAGAAAGGATGGGCACGAGACTCACACAAGTGCAGCTTACATATTCATGGGCTCCGCCAGCAGCAGAGCAAACGCGGGCCGTTCATTTGTGCCCCGATATTTCCGTTTTGGCCGCTGACTTGCGTCTACATTCCTTGTCCACGTGCCCAGGGCCGTTTCGAGATGAAGGCCGAGATCATGGCGCGCGGCCCCATCAGCTGTGTCATCGACGCCACGGATGCGCTTGATGCGTACACAGGTGGGGTTGCCGAAATAGAAAGGGCCAGGTGTGCGCTCCGTGCACCTGGTTGCAGTCAGCTTCTGTAGACGGCCGCTACCTGGGGTCCGTGTGTTGACTGCTGTGTTGCTAGCTCATGCTTTCTGTGGTAGGCAGTGCAAGTTACATCGCCATGCTGTGACGTGCAGGCGGCGTGTACGCTGAGCGGAAGGAGCGGCCGCAAATCAACCATGTGGTCAGCGTTGTGGGCTGGGGCGTGGAGGACGGCGTCGAGTACTGGATCATCCGCAACAGGTGGGCCGGCGGCAAGCTGAACCCAGGGGCTTTGCAACACCCTGTTGAGGCCGTTGTCCAGTACCGTATGCAGCACCTTGCCACCTGTCCACGCCACGATCCGGAACATGGCATGAGTTGACCTGGCGCTTCCTTGCTGCCGTACAGCTGGGGCGAGCCGTGGGGCGAGGGCGGCTTCCTGCGCCTGGTGACGAGCGCGTACGACAACGGCAACGGCAACCTGTACAACCTGGCCATCGAAACGGGATGCATCTTTGGCGTGCCGGACAGGTGGGGGCAGGGCGCACGGGGGATGGGGGCAGGGTGCATGAAGGGCGCACGAGGCGCTTTGGGCCGTGCGGTGTCTGCTGCGGCGATGTTGACGCCGCCTGCCGCCGCCGCAGGCCTTAGCGGACGGATGTGGTTACAGGGGATGCATGTCGGCCAGTGGCTACTGGGAGGGCTGTCCTAGCGTCCCTAGGTGTCGTAAGGTAGTTTTGGGTACCCCCCTTGCAAGTCGCTGGTCCCTTATGGCGCTAAGACTTGCGTCTCGGATGGCTGACCTGTCCTGCTGTTGTGTCGCCTGTGTGCAGGTGGGTGCCGGCCAAGGAGCTGGGCTTCCTGCCCAAGTCCGCGGTGGCCGGCGGTGAGGGGAGGGAGCATTTGGAGGAGGAGGACGACGACGAGGACACCATGGAGGATGTGGAGGAGGAGGAGGACGATGATGATGATGATGACGAGGAGGAGGATGACGAAGAGGAGATGGAGCTTGAGGTTGGGGCCCGCGGCAAGTACCAGCAGATGCACACGATCGGCAGAGCGGACAAGGGCTCGAAGAGCAACCGCAAGATCCTGCCAGGGGCCACCCTCCGCGAGTGGGACGCCTAGGAGTGTGGAGCTTTGCCGTGATTACGCCCGAATGTGAGCCGTACACGTGAGGCCGCGTGCACCGACAGTTGAAGAGAAATGCGCGCTGTGGAGAGGACCGACGACCTGTGGTGTGCGCTGACCCCCGTTGCGTCTGACCTGCTTGCTGTGGAGAGCTTGTGTGGTGCGTACACGCTAAGGCGTGGTTTCTTGTCGTGAACAGAGGGCAAAGAGATGTGACCAGGCTTCGGCGCGATCTTGTCTGCTGTTTGACCCGCCAACTTGCGAGCAGCGACCACCAGAGCGACTGTCAGCGCGCAGCCTTGGCGTGAAAGCTGCGTGATGGCGGTTGTATCGATATCCATGCTTGATGGACAGCACGGCGAGTGCACGAAAGAGTGTACTGTTGCACTCTGCACCTCCTCTGGACGGTATTGTGCTTGTGACCTGGTGACCGCGAGTCGTGGCAGTTACCGTGCGGATGCTGTTTGGGTGCCATGCATGATGTACCTCCTACCGGTTGCGCATGCAGCAGAGCGCATCGCTGTGCTGCATGAACTGTAGCAGTAGTCTCAGTTATGATGGTGGGATATTTGGTATTTTTCAATTGTTCGGTATGCCTGGTAGGCTTGTCGTATGGACAGCACGTGTGCATGTACCCACTCGCGCATCACCTTCCGTGACCCCCCCACCATCCCCCCTTGCAATCCATGGTGGTAGACAGGGGAGGTAGACGCATACAAACACCCTACCCCCTTAATCCCACGCAGGGTCACGCCCGCGTAACATTATCATCATTATTATTGTCAGGCCACAGCACTTGTCCGCCAGCCAACTGCTCGCCGCCCTTAGCTCAAGCCAAGGTACGAGACTTGGAAGACGAGGTGCGGCCCCTGCAGAACAAGCTTGGCGACCTCATTGGCATGCTTGGCGTATGCAAACAGCCGGATTGCAAGGGGGGCAAGTGGAACATGGCCTCGTGCGCGCCTGCCCTATCAGCCGATGTTGGCGGCGAGTTTGCACAGGTGGGGTGGCATATGGATTGATGGGGGCCGCAGCACGCTTTGGGACTGGGCCTCAGAAGCTTGGGCTCGATGGGTAGAGCTGACTTTCGGCCGCCCACACGCCAAACACCGCAAGCTGGCCGGGTTGCCAATGTCGTATTGCTTGGGCGCAATGATGCAGTCGTTGCTGTACCCGCCACGCCAGAACGCGCGACCCAGGATATGTCCATAGGTCTTCAGATGCGGTTGAACACAGGGGCTCCCCTGGTTGCGCCAGCACCAGAAACGGCAGTGCGTGCTGAGCAAGGGTGCTCACACAGTGGCATGCATGGGTTGTGAAGTTCGCTTAGGATAACGAAGGAGAGACACACTGGACCTGCCGCTTGGCAGACACATGCCCCCGGCACCTGCCCCTCGGCAGGTGTTACAGGGTTAGTGCAGTGACCCTCCTGGATCATCTCACAGCAAGCGCCACCACTCCGCAGTGGCCAGTACATTAACATGCTGCGGTTCCCTCACATGAATAATGACTTGGCTACTCTCTCACTGCAGTACGTACACCAGCTGCGGCGCCGTCCAACCCACCACCCGCCGCCATTGCCGTACAGCTTCCGGCAGCTCCGGCATGGCGCGATCCACGTTGTACGTCTGGCGCAGCAGCTGTACGGATACGGCGCCAACGAGGGAACCGCGCAAATAGTGCGGGTGTGTAACGGCAGGGAGTTCCACCAGGGGAGGAGGTGACGGTGTTGCAGCAGGCAGACTCAAAGGAGGTACCGCACTTGATACGTGCGGCCGCGTGTTTCCTGGTTTGGGCATCATGAGCTGTCGCTCAGCATTCGGTCAGCAAGCCAAGCTGGAAAAGCCAGTTTACATCTTCCGCAACCAAGTCCAATACAGCTACGTGACAGGCACCCGCCTCCCACCATGGCTGCTACCCTCCGTGACACCGACCAGGCTGGAAAAATTCCGCCTCGACATCCTTTGGATTCCCACCCTCACGCCTACCCAAGCCCAGTGCCCTAGGTGGCTGGCAGCACGCACGCGGGGCGACCCCCCAGGCCACAAAGTCTACATTCTGGAGGTGGGCTACACCGGCGACCTGCGACAAAAGGAGAAAATTGCAGAAAGACTAGCGCAGCACGCAGAGCTCGCCACCCTGCTTGCCGAAGCTGGATGGGAAGTGCAATACACCCGCAGGGAAGCTATCACCCTCGGGGTGGGAGGCACCGTCCGAAACGACCTGGCCCCCCTCCTCCGTGAGCTCAGTGTTCCAGCCAGACGCGCCAATGCATGCTGCGATAACCTCCACCACCATGCTGCCTCCTGGCTGAACCGCATAGTCAAAATGCGCAGGCACCATGAGGCTGGTGGTCCCCGCACCGTAACCGAACTCAGCTCAGTGATGACACCACCGTGGCGTCACCTGCAGCGTTTCAGCTGCGAGCAGGCGTTTGTATGCTACTGCATGTCTTTGAAGCCTGGGGGCGTTGGGTACGCGGGTTTGAATAGTTGAGGGCCGGGGGGTGTCGGGGCGAGGCGGCAGAGGGGGCGGCCAAGCGAGATAGTTGTTGAGCTTGACTGTAACACACGCGTAACTTTGGGGGCGGGGCGGGGCATCGGTCGTACAGGAGGGGATTAGACCCCTACCCTTTGCCCGTGGGAAACAGGCATATACACCGTATGCGCATGCTCGTGCCCATGCACTCCTCATGATCTGCTCGACGGACCTCGCCTATTACGCACTCTCACGTCTCAGCCCACGAACAACTCGTCGCAACTTGTCTACGGAACGCCATGTGTTGTTAGGTCATGAAAAGTTAGCGCGCCAATCTATTGCGCAAATGCAGAATGGCTCCACCAAGTCCAGCTGGAAGCGATTTACAGTGGCAGGGAAGTTATGCGCACGGCGAGGACTCAGATGCAGATCTGGCTGAAGGAGATGAGTTGAAGTACGTGCGATACAGCTCGGTGTACCAAAGTGCCGCTGAGGGGCAAGCATTTGCCAGAGCAGTGGCTGCAGGAGTAGCACACGGCGAACATGGAAGCACAGGAGAGGAAGTGCTTATAGATGAGGATGACGAAGACTTGGCCCAGGTAGTGAGGTACACGCGCACAGCGTCAATCGCAGCGTCCAGTGCAGTGCAGGCCGCTCGGGACCTGGCAGTTCGCGCCGCGGGCCTGTCCGAGCGCATCAGCTCTGGACTGAGCTCTCAAGCTGCAGACATAGCGCTTCAAGCTATCGACGGCGTGCAGCACAGCTCCCGCCCACCTTCCCTGCCTCTGACCGCAACATCGTCAGCACAGGTGTCGTCCCGCTCCTTGGCCGTGGACGCCCCGGATGCAAATCCCCCTGCACAGCAGCAGGATGCCTTCGATCAAGGCCTCGCTGGCCACAGCCGAAGCAGGCTGTACGTGGTAAGCAGCCCGAACACAGCAACCGCGCATCTGGAGGAGCCAGGTGCTGCAGCTCTCACCACGCCGGACGACCGCATCGGATCCCCGCACAGCACCTCCGGCTGGTACCCGGACGCTTCAAGCAACTCCCCCCGTGCTACTACCGCCCCGCCCCATGCTACGCAGCAGCCCAATGGCTCTGGGCCAGCAGGCGTTAACCCGTTCGCCCTCTCCGCTCCGTTCTGGCAGTCCGGGCCCACCGCCGGCGAGCAGACTGCAGCCGGTGCTTCCTTGGAGGCGCCGGATGGTGCTGACCATACATCGTCTGCGGGTATTCGCGGGGGTAGCTTGCCGACAGACGCGTGTAGGGAGGACAGCCAGCTGTCGGACGGGGGCTCTGCCATTGAGCTCAGCAGGGACGTGCAGCCCGACAGCCCGGCACAGCAGAACGCATGTGAATCAGGCTTGTGGGGAGCAGCTGGCGGACCGCAGGACCAACAGGAGCAGGCGGACCCGGCGGGCATCGGGGCAGCGCCGGAGGTTGCTGGCGCTGCCGAAAGCAAGGCATGGACCCTGGAGGGCTTCTCCATCGTGACTCCAGATGGGGACGAGGGCGCGGAAGCGGAGGCGAACACCGCAGTTGGCAGGAGCATGCCCAACGACAGCAAGCCCGTCGGGGTGGATAAGGCAGGGAGCGAGAACGGCTGGGACGCCCCGATGGACTCGCAAGCCATCGGCTTCGCGGAGTCTGCTGCTTGGGGGCAGGAGCCACCCGCAGACACCGCAGGTGGGCTTCCACCATCGTACGGCCACGCTAACGGGTTCCAGGCAGATGGCAGCAGCCTCCCCGCTGCGGCCCGCGCGCTCCACTCAACTCCCTCCCCGCCGGCCTCGGGCTTCGCTGCCGCACTCTCGGACAAGGCAGACCTACCACCTCACAGCTACTCGGAGCACCTGAGGCAGAGCCAAACCGACGACAGCGACCAAGCCGACAGCCGCGCCGCTGGCAGTGTCCCCTCCGACACACATTGCGAAGACGCCACCACCGCGCCACCTCCGCTGCAGACCGCTCCGTCCTTCGCAGTTGTGGTGCCCACCGCCACCACCTGGGGTACCATCTCCGGCGACACCGGCTCCTCCGCCCCGTCCCTACCGGCCCCCAGCCTCGACCCGCTCCCCCCGCCTTCCCCGCCGCCCCCAGCCTACGACGACCTGGACCTCACCAGCGAGTCCACCACCGCCCTCGTGCCGCCGTCCCTGCAGATCCCCCTCCGCTCGGAGGCAGATTCAACGGCCGCGGGCCTTGCCACTGACGGTGCCAGCTCAGCTAGCAGGGCCTGGAGCGGCAGCCTGGGCTCCACGGAACTGGCTGGGCGCATCTCCGCTGCGGACTTCCTGCACCGCATCAACTCCGCCCAGTCCTTGGAGCAGCCCTTCCCGCTCCACGAAGCAGCAGTAACCGCGGCTGCAGCTGAGGCCGCGGCAGCTGCCTCAGCGCCGCCGCCGCCCCCAGCGTACGATGACCTGGATATGGGGGACCAGACAGACCCGTCGGTATCCAGTGCCGGGATGCCCGAATCCACGGCTGCGGACGCAGCAGTGTTTCCTATGCGGGCGTCACAGCCCAGGTACGGTGCAAGTGGGGAACGTCTGTCGCCGGCCCGGAATCCGTTGGTGGCGGCGTTAGCGGTTGGTGCACCGGATGGGGAGCCGACGACCCCTGCCTGGCAGCCCGCGTACGTCCTGGAGGGCCCTGAGGCAGCGGCGGCAGCAGCAACAGCAGCGGCGGCAGCAGGTGCAGGGGCTGCGGGCGTGGCGGGGGCAGTGTCAGTGTCCGAACAACCTGCTGGTGCAGCTGCGGTGGTGGCGGGCGTGGCGCCGTGGATGGGTACGGGGGATGACAGCCTGGGCGTGGCGCCGTCTCCGGAGTGGCCCGAGCGGGCTCTGCCGTACGAGGCGGCACGGAGCACGCTGCAGCCTATCAGCAGGCAGCTGTATCCGCCGGCAGAGGCTGCTGCGGGCGATGAGCAGGAAGAGTATGCGCCGGACACGGATGCGTACGGGGACGGAAGCTCTGGCGAGCTGCCCGGTTTCCCCACAGAGGGTGCTTCGGCCTATGAGAGCATCGGCTGGGGCTCAACCTCAGGGCTGGCGCCTCCGGCGTACGGCGCGACCCGTGGGTCCGCTCCGGCGTACGGCACAGCGTACGGCGATGCCGACGATGCCGTGGATGAAATCCCGCTTCACAGCGCCCAGCGGGGGACCTCCGGTCGGCGCAGCGGCAGCAGCAGCGGCCGCGGAGTGCTGAGTGCCGTGGCTGAGCCCTCTACTCTTGTGGACGACTACAGGGCTGCTGCCGGGGCCCTGGGCGGTGGGGCACTGGCCTTCGGTCCAGCACCTGGGCTTGCGTACGGCATGGCACGTGATGGGGATGCAGAGGAAGAGGAGGCGACAGAGGCGGATATTACTACGATTCCGTACCAGGTGGATACTACGGGCTGGGACGAGCAGTACGAGGACGCGGTGGAGGAGCAGCGCACTGGGGCCTCTGGAGCTGTGGGTGTGGGTGCAGGTGTGGGTCCGGGTTGGCAAGAGAGGGAGGGCGGGAGCACCGGCAGCGGGGCGTACAGGGAGTTAGGGGCGGATGAGGAGGCTGAGGCACGGGCAGAGGAGGAGCGGGTGCTGGGCAAGCAGGAGTCGAGCAACAGGTACGAGGTGGATATCATCTCTGGTGGAGAAGGCAGCGGGGACCTGGGTGCTGCTGGCCGTGTGGGCCTGGGGCTCGGGGCAGCAGCAGGGGCAGGCGGAAAGCCTGGCTTGGCCGCAGCCGGCGTCGCACCTGCAGCAGAGAGCTTGGCAGACACGAGTGCAGCTGCAGCGCCTGCCAGCGGTGGTATTGCGGGTGCAAGGGCGGTTGGGGGCGGTGGCAGCGCAGGGCTGCCGTCGCTTGCAGGGCTCAGGGCACAGCGGTCCATGCGCCGCGATCCTTTTGATGCCGGGGACACGGACGACGAGAGCGGGGGCGGTGTGGAGGACGTCCCGCTGTCTGCGGCAGACCACGTCCTGCCAGCTGTTGCAGCCGTGCTCTCACGCCATGAGCAGGAGCAGCAGCAGGCGCAGCCGCTGCACTTGCAGCCGGGTGCCACTGGGCTGAACCAGCGCGCTTCCGCGCCGGCAGCCGCGCCCGCCCCGCCGCCGCCGTCGCAGCAGCAGCAGCTCCAAATGCATCACAGCCAGCCAGATGCGGTGTCAAGGGGCTGGCCCGCTGCGCTCGCGGCTGGAGCTGCGCTCGCGGTGAGTGCGGGTGTGGCCGCGGTGCCGGGCGGTGCGGCTGCTGCTGGGCGTGGGGCCGCTGGGACGGCGCAGGCGGCTGTGGGTTCCGGCGGCCCTGTTGCGCCGCTACCACCGCCGGTGGTGGGAGTGCCCGTGGGGCATGCTATTGCGTCACAGCAGGCCTCAGGCCTGGAGGACCCGCGCATGGTGAGTTGGGCTGATGGTACGGTAGTCGTGGTAATGTGATACACTGCATTGAGGCCTTCCGGTTGAGGTACTGCGTGATTGCATGTAATTGTCATGCCGCTCGCCGGGGGCATGCAAGGGCTGTTGCATTACTGTAGGCGGCGTCTGACGCGATTCGTGGGAATTGCCTCTTGCGTGCAGGTACCGCCGCCTGCGGGTGCTCCGCCTCACACGCAGCACACCGTATCGCCCTCGCCCGGCTACCAGCCGCAGCAGCATCCCCGCCAGCCGCTATCCCACCAGCAGCAGCCGCTTCCCGGCATGCCTCCGCACCCCTTCCACCCCCAGCAGCTACAACATGCGCAGCAGCAGCAGCGACAACCCGTGCTGGGCGGGCCGCAGGGCTTCAGCCCTGCTGGCTCCCCTGGGGCACACGGCCCAGCCATCAGCCCGTCCGGTTCTGGAGCCGCACCTGGCGTGCCGCCCCAGTCCATGCGCATGGGCGGCCAAAGCCCCATGCCGGCCCACATGGGCCACCAGCCAGGCCGCAGCCCGGGTGGCGCACCGGTAGGCCCTGGGGGCCATCCAGCCCATGGTCCTGGCCTTGGCCCCGCACCGGGCCAGTCGAGAGGGCTGGTTCCCGGACCAGGTGTGGCCGGGCCCCACGGGCCGGTACCGCATGGAGGCATGGGGCCGGCGGGGCCGGGGCAGGCGCAGGGGCAGTACCTGCAGGGCGGGCCGCCGCAGATGCGGCAGGCGGGGGGCTCCCCTGGACAGCCGTTCCCTCCCAGGCCGGACATGGGCCTCGGTGGCCCGCAAGGGGCGATGCACCAAAGGTGAGACGGCTTTAAACGCGTCGTACTCGTATGCTGTAGGTCTCGCCGTGCCGAACAGGGCTCCTGGTTACTGTCAACTCGTTTGCAAAGGAGAATCGTCCTTTGGCTACGTTGAGGCTAGTTCTTATGGACCACACGGTGACGCAGCTACATGTGTCAGCATATCCGCTGCGCTGCTGTACACGTCCCTGCTGCTCCTTATGGACATTCGACCTTGTATGCCCGCTCAGGCCTCCTCTTACTGTGTCGTTTCGAAACGCCGTCCTTCCGCCGCAGGCCGCCTTTCGCCCCTCCCGGCGCCATGCAGCGCCCTGGCGGCGCCCCACCACGCCCCCAGGGCCCGCACGGGCCCATGACCCACGGGCCCATGGGGCCCCGCCCGCCTGCCCCGCCGCCCCCCGGCCTGGTGGGCCCCTACCCCGGCCTGCTGTACACCGAGGGCCGCGACACGCTGGGGCGGCCGGTGGTGGTGCTCAACACCGCCATGCTGCCCGCCAAGGCCAAGAAGGAGCAGGTGCTGGAGTACGTGCTGGGGGCGCTACAGCCGCTGGTGCAGCAGGTGCGGGCCGCAGGGGGGCTCCCGCCCAGTCTCGTCTGGGGTCGACGCGTCATGCTCGTGCCGGACACATCCGGGCTGCGAGCAGCGCCTCATGCGCACCTTGCACACCCCAAAGTGGCTGCTTAAGAAGAGCTCAAGCTTGGTTGCATCTGTTGACCTGGATATCTGCACGGTGTACCTATCTCGCGACAGCAGGGTCTTGCCCTCTGCGTAAGTGGCTTGCTCCCCTTGAGGGCCCTCCTCTTGACAGCCTGTGCTGAATATGGATCCTTTCCCAGGAGTATGTGATCGTGGTGCTGAGCCTGGGCACGGGCGTCAAGGCTGCCACCGTGTCCTCGGTGTGGGCGCTGGGGGCCTACCGCCGCCTTGCCAAGCCGTACCGCAAGAACGTCAAGCACATCGTGCTGGTGCAGCCCAGCGCCTGGGCGCGCGCGCTGCTGGCCATGTCGCAGCCGTTCGTCAGCAAGAAGGCGGCGCACAAGGTCAAGAAGGTGGGCGAGGGCCGGCCGAGGGGACGGAGCGCAACGATGAGCAGCTGTGGCATTATGCGTTCGGTGTGTACGGCATTATGCATTCGGGGTGTGTGATCAACAGGCCCCCAGTTAATGGGTGGAGTTATTGTCCGCTCGCTAAGCTAGCATACCGCTAGCTGCACCGGGCAGCTGATTTACGTGTGGAGTTTTCACCAATGTGCGCCGACGCCTCACAACAGATCGACAGCCTGGTGGAGATCGCGGAGGCCACCAATGGCGAGGTCAAGCTGGAGAGCCTGGGCGCGCGCTTTGTGCGGGAGGTGCAGTACGGCGTGGGGGCGCCGCCGCTAGCCGGCCTGGTGCCACCGGGTGCGGCGGGGGGGCTCGGGCCAGGAGGGCCCCCTCGCGGCGGCTCCTTCGGCCCTCGCGGCTACATGCCGCCTGCTCCCGGCCGGGGGCTGCCGCACGGCGGTCCTGGGCAGGGGCCCCACGGCCCAGGGGTGCCGCAGCAGGCAATGGGCGGACGTGGAATGGGACCGGCGGGGCAGTACCGGCCGCCGCAGGGCCCGTACCAGCAGCAGCAGCAGTACATGCAGCACCACCCGCCAGGCATGCAGACGCCAGTGCAGCACCACCCGCCGCGTGGGCCGGGAGGGTACGGACACGATCAGCTGCATGTGCCGGGGCCCATGAGCTCTGGCGGTGTGACCACCCCGGTGTACACGCCTGGGCCGGGGGTGTACCAGGGGCCTCGGCCCATGGGGGGACAGCAGCAGTGGATGCGTGGACCAGTGGGGGGTTAGCGGGTGTACGGATGGGGCAGATACGGCACAGGGAGCTGCGCATTGGGCGTGTCAGGCTCGGGGGAGATGCAGAGCTAGGCGAGGGAGTCCCAGGTGTTGCTTACGGTAGTATGGGTGGCGAGCGATAGTTCGATGTATACCATGTGACCAGTAAGTCGTGTGCGCGAGCCGATTCAGCTGCGTCGTGATCATATCACCCTGGGCAGCTTCTATCATCAAGCAAACATTCACGTGGCGTGCGGGGTTGTGCATATCGTCTCTATTAGGGGGGGGGGGTAATACATGTGTCTCAGTAGTGCGGTAGGTGGGGAGCACGGAAGGGGGTTACAGCGACCTGTGGCGTGTGAGCAGTGGGTCAGAGAGATCTTCCCGATATGCAAGGTGCCGTGGAAGTGTTCGGGTGTCTGATATTTGCGCCAAGGTGCACGTACTGACCGAAGTGGATGAGTTGACGCGCCATAATTTGCTGTACTGGTACGGGATTGTAAGCACATGTCCGTGATGTACCAGTCCATGACAATGGCAGCGCCTCCCATGGAGGCCCAGCTGCTGTACTGCTTCTGACGTCCTGCTTCTGTGTCTTTCCCAGCCTGATCCCTCCCCAGCTACCGTAACAAAGAGCACGGGCTAGGGAAGGCCAACATTTAAACCCAAACCAGGCCTCGACTACGCAAGCTGTTGCACGACATTCCATTGGAGTGGAAGGAGGCGGCAGAGGCCTTCAGGAGCAGCCAGGAGCAGGGCGGCGGGGTTTAGGCACCAACGGAGCGGGACGCACTGCTGGTGCTCCTCCCACGTCTGGGCTGACAGGTGCCGGGAATGGGCAGCTTAGGCAGGATGGGACTTAGGCGCTTAACCGTTCGGCTGGCGACGGTGCTTCAGCTGACGGAGGTTGCCGCAGCCAGGAGCCAGCAGCATGCTGCCTTCGTGGAAGCAGCTCTTGAGGCGCCGCTGCACCCGCCTGCAAAGGAAGCGGGCCTGAAGCACCTGCAGGGCGCGCTCAATAGGGTGTGGGGCATTCGGTGGGAGAATCAGCGCAAGGAGACGTTTTGGCGGCTAACGGTTGATGGCGTCCCCTTGCTTGGTAACTCGCACATTAGGGGGCATGCGCCAGAGGTGTGCGGGTGTGGGGGCTTCGGCGGGCCAGCGGACGGGCCAGCAACCCAGGCAGCACCGGTGGCTCGAGCAGTGTTGGGGAGCGTGCAGGATGGGTGGCCAGCAGGGGAGGGCATACGGACGGAGCACGTGTGGCTGGCTAGTACGCCTTCGGGGGTGCAGCAGTGTGTGTGGGAGGTGGTGGCCCTGGCGGCCCTGGAGGCCATGGAGGTGGGAAGGCAATTCATGCACGCACGCATGCGGGAGCTGAGGGGCAGTGCAGCGGTTCCCCAGTGGCAGTCCCTGGTGTCGCAAGCCTCACGCCGGGCAGTTGCATGCATGTGGGCGCACCTGCGGGCGTTTGCAAGCCTAGGTTTGCCACGCACAGGGTGGGATGAGGTCGGCACGGCCCACCCCTGGCTTCGGGTGGTGGACGGCGGCCTCCTTTGCACCTGGCCGGAGGCTCCGGCCCTTAACACTAACTAATGCAAGGGAAGATACTGCCCAGGAACTAGTACACGTACTGCGCCTACCCTGTCTTGTTAGCCTGCCTGGTGTGGAGGGGTGCTTCTGTGCGGGGGGCGGTTATAGGGCACGTGTCGCCTGTGTTCGTGGGAGGCCCTTGGGGTTTCGAAGAGGGAGGGGCGAAAGCAGCAACCGGGGGGCCGATACTGGCTAATTCCTCCGTACAGCTGCCTCGTATCCGGTTCCTCCTGGGCAGAAGGGTGGTCGGGTACCGCGACAGGGGTGCTGCGTGTGCTCTGTGGGTGCGTCTTGTGGAGAAGCTATGTGGGGGCGGGACCAGGCTGTGGTAGGGTGAACTTGAGGCCCGCGCGTCGTGGCCTGTACCTTATGGAGTTTGTCGCTCTTTTCCGTACAGCGAGAGGGGTGGTAAACCCCGTGTCCCTAATGGCCGGGACCAGCTCTGTGTTTCGAGCGGGATGGGGCTGGGCTCTGGAAGGGAACCAAAACTGTAAAGCCATACATACATAAAAAAAGTCTTGCTTCCATCCCAAGTCCTGGGCGGCTGGATTGCGGGCGTGCTGTTTAGTGTTGAGGGGCCCGCTGGCCTTGTGTCGCCAGTGCACAATGCGGCTATCAACGGGGTGCAAGAGGCGCTTTCTTGATGCGGGCTGCCGAGATGTGAATGTGTGGTCATGCACAGAGGGTCCTGCAGCGAGCCACCAGTGCCAACTGTGGCTTCCCCGGCGCCACCAACCAGCATGCGGCATCAGCATGTGTGTGTGTGTGTGTGGTGAAACTTGAGGCCCGTTCTTATTGCGGTCTACCAACCTGTTGGAGCTGTTTGGCTCCTAACCGTACAGCGAGAGGGGTGGGAAACCCCGTGTCCCTGATTGCCGGAGCCAGCCCTGCCCCGTTTTGGGACGAGGCTGCACCCTGGAAGGGGGCCAAAACTGTAAATCCATACATACATGTGCCCACGGTGACCCCGGCAGCAGAGTCGACCAGGGCCTAGTGAGGAATCTAAAAGGACCAATTTGCACGCCCTGGTTTTATGTACACGGGTCGTTGCGCACGCGGAGGGAAGAACCCTCGCCGTGTACCACTGGACTGTGAGGTATGCATGCCCGCTCCCAGCTTGCAAGAGTCGCTCCCACGTCCCCTTGCTTCCGTACCATGATTTCTGACCTAAGACTCTCACACTATGCTCCGTTGAGCCTTGCTCGCCCCTCACGGAGATGAAGACCCTGACTGACTGGCTGGCCTCTGCACGATGGAGTGGCTTCATGGCGTCCATGGGACCGGGGAATCCGATCAGTACCTTGTATGTTACAGTGGATCCGCTACAGTTCAGGTCACAGAACACGCGAAGGGACAGAAAGATGATGCAAAGAAAGAAGCTATGAGCCTCGCCAACACTTCTAACTAACAAATGGACAACGCAAAAGGGCGTCATCAGTGGCAGGACACCTTTTAGGGCACCAGCCCTACAAAGGATGGCCTGCAACTTTCAACTGCTTGGCTCCTTAACTAAATACCCTTCAAGCCAACACGCCTCTAAAAAAGAAAGTGCACCTACGTAGTGTGGCTAGTGTGCGGCGGAAACGGGTCATCCGCCAGGGCGGCACTACATAGGGCGGATAACTCGGGTGACGGGTGGGTTTGAGTGTCATCAGCATAGCTTGTCCGGTGGTCAAGCCCCCTGTCTGCACGTGCCGACAGCCAAGGTACGCGCCTAGCAGCGTACGTACCGCACCACCAACACGGCCGACAAACAGCATGTCAGCACCTCCCTGCCTGCACTGCCCGCATCGGGCGCAGCCTCACGCCGAATCACTGCCGAGGCTTGCAGCCCACGTATGTAGTCAAAAAGTCACCGCGTGGCAAATAGCTAAAAAAGTCAAGAGGTGTAAGAAGAATCAATCGCGGCCCTGGGCTCTGCAGGAAATAATCCGTGTAGCCGAAGTGGTGCACAGGCATGCATGCATGCAGCAGCCAACCGAAGGAGCCTGGTGTATGTATGTCAAGTGTCAACCCCAGAGCACACGCAGCCCCTGCACGGACCAACTCGGACGTTAGGATGCAAGCGAGTGGTGTCCGGGGCATAGATGGGTCATGGCCGGGTGCCTGCGTGCCTCAAATCAACAAACCACTTTTGACTACACACTTCTACGGCATCCGGTTGCGACGGTGTTGGCTAAGCTCCTACTGTACGCAGCACAGCACCACACAAGCAACCAGTCACGCGCCCAGCCCAAGGCCACGCCCTACACAAGCCACACAAAGAGAGATAGGGACAGAATTTGAAGAGACGCCTGAAACCCTGCATACCTACACCACCGCCCACAGGCAGGAATTGTGAGACGCCATTCGCTCGCGAGGAGGAGGAGAGAGGAAGAGGTAATGAAGAGCGACGGATCGACTACCACGGTGTCATCAAGAGGTACTGCACCCGCGTGCAACTACCGAGTCGGTCACACAAAACTACCGTACACAGAAAACGGTGACAGCGCCCTACAGTCACTACCGCCACCGCTGACGGTTGTCTAAGCTATACTTATTACTCGTGGTCTTGACCTTCGTAAACCAACTGACGAAATTGTCGAGTGCCCGCGCCGTCACGACCCGTCTGCTACCCACCCACTGCCACACCGAGCTCCTAGGTGCCCACCACACTACGAGTCCGCCCATGGAAGCCAGCTGCTGAGCAGACCCACAAGCCCCACCTTGCCTTCCTCCTCCTCTCGGTGGGGCTGCTGTCCCTCAGCCCTGTCGCTAGCCCACAGCACGTTCCAACACGTCCTGTCTGGCCTTGGAGTCCTGAACGCTGCCTCTTCTTGGCCGCCCTTCCTCACGCCATCCCGAGGGCTTCGGAAGTTGATGACCAGCTGCTGCGGACTGCCCTGCCGCCGCTGCCGCTGCAGAGGCGGCGCCGAGAGTAGCGGAGTGACGGTTGCAGCTGCCGCTGCCTTTATTCTCGCCTCGTCAAAGCCAACCCACACCGCCTCGCCTGACCCTGCTGCTGCTCCTAAAGAGCCGATGCTGTCTTTCCTCCCCAACGCCGGACACCCCAACCCATGACCCTTTAAGCCACCACTGCCATGGTGAGCTGCATCAAACTCAGCCCCGCTGCTGCCCCACACCGCTGCAGCAGCCACAGGTACCCCCCACGAGGAGAGCGCCGCCCCACACAGCTGCGGCACACCCGCCCCCGCCACCACACCCACACTCTGGCCGTCGTCCCAGCTGCCCTTGCCGCTGCTGCTCCCACGGCTGCCGCCAGCCGCACCCGATGAGCAGCCAGAGCCCACGCGGCCGCTGCCGTGCGTGCTGCTACGGCTGTGCGTCGACTCCTGCTGCTGCTGCTGCTGGGTCCCGCGCGGCGGTGCATCCCCCCGTGGGCCGCCCCTTCACATCTGCATTGAGGCGCTGCTCGAAGCGCCACTGAAGCGGCCGGGGGCCACCAGGTGCGACTCGTGGTGCGAGTCGTTGCTGCTCTTGAACACCAGGGGCGACTGCGGCGACGGCGGGGCCAGCATAGCGTGTCCGTGGCCGTGTCCCATGGCCAGGTGGTGGCCGTGGCCGTGTGCCACGTGCGCCGCCGCCTGCTTGTCCATGCTGCTGAGGACCGACCCGAGGGTCGGGTAGCCGCCAGCAGGCACCGGCGGCGGCGGGCGCACAGGCGTTACCGGCTGCGAGCCGGGCATGTGCATCAGACTGGCGGCTGACTGCAGCATGGAAGCGTTGGCAGGCGGCGCGGGACGGCGGGGGGTGGCGGTGGAGGGGGAAGCCAGCGGCGAAGGTGCGGGCGACGCAGGGGCGGGGTTGACCGACGAGGGGGCAATGACGCGCATGGAGCGGCGGGCAGAGTAGCGCGCAATCCAAGGGTGGTGCAGCATCTCCAGGATGGTTGGCCGCTCGGCGGCGTGCTTGGACAGGGCGGCGGAGACGAAGGCCTTGGCCTCGTCCGACAGGCCGGCGGGGAAGGCGGGCATCGAGTGCACGATGCGGTCCTCAGTCGAGGTGCGCGACTGGTCGAAGAAGGGCGGGAAGCCCACCAGCAGCTCGTAGGTCAGCACGCCCACCGCCCACGCGTCCACGCGGGCAGAGTAGTGCAGGCGCTCGTTGTCCTTGTTCTCCTCGGGGCGCGACTTGAAGGGGCAGCGCAGCACCTCGGGCGCCATGTAGTCCAGCGTCTGGGGGACGGGAACAGGGGGCGGAAACGGAGGAGAGGCGGTTAGGACGAGCACGTACAGTGGAGCAGTTGGCACCTTCTCACATGCTGGGAACAATTGAGCATGGAAGAGTAGACATCTGTGCAGTGTGCTGCGGGTTCTGGACAGGAAACAGGGGCAAAGGGAAGTCGCCTAGCATGGGCGCACCGGGCACGTGGTGCACCGCCGGGGCGAGAGCGTAAGAGGGGCTAAAGGCATGCAATGCAGGAGGCCCGCACACGCACACGCACAAGGACTCACCCCGGCGCGCGTGACGGCGCGCTCCTCGCGCAGGTCGATGGCCAGGCCGAAGTCTCCCAGCTTGAGGCAGGACGCCTTGTTGAACAGAATGTTCTCCGGCTTGATGTCGCGGTGGATGATGGCGCGGCTGTGCAGGTACTGCAGCACGCGCAGGAACGGCTCCAGGACCAGCTGCACGGCGAGGCGCTCGCTCAGGCGGCCGCCGTACTTGTGCAGCATGCTGAACAGGTCCTGGCCGTCGGCGTACTCCTGCACCAGGATCACTTTGTCACCCTCCTGTGGGCCCGGGGGTGCGTGGGAGTGATGGGCATTTCAATTAGGCATAATCGGATTGGACAGGATCACAGGGTCACGGATCTGCGTCGGCATGCAGGCGCCAAGAGCTGGTGGTCGGGGCTGACAGCAGTGGGCAGCAGGTCAACGAAAACCGTGCCCTTGCAGGGCAGAACTTCATCAGGTGTAGTACGCATAAAACCGCCCACCGGTGCAGCGTGAAGCCGTCTGACCGGCCATGTCAAGATGTCAATCTCGAGCACTGCCTGCAAGCAAACCCCGCCGCGCTGCCAACCCACCTGGAAGGCGGCGTACAGGTGCACGATGTTCTCGTGGCACAGGTTCGAGTGCACGCGAACCTCGCGGTAAATCTGGTACTTGTACAGGTCGCACACCGACATGAGGTGGTAGATCTTGAGTACCACCACCTCGCCGCTGGCTCGGCACACCGCCTTGTACACGGTGCTGGCATAGCCCGTGTACAGCTTGTCGCCCAGGTTGTAGTCCGACAGCCGCCACTGCGAGCGCTGCATGCGCGGCGGCAGGTTGGGCGACACCACCAGCGGGATGGTGGGTCCCAGGTGTGGGTTAGCCATGGGGTCCGCGGGCATGGGCTGCAGCGGCCTGCCCGACTGGGGCAGCTGGCAGTAGCGCGCAGCCTCCAGAAGGCGGTCCAGGTTGGAGGTGTACGAGTGCGGGTTGAGGGGCGCGCCGTGCTGGTGGCTGGCGGACACGGGCGGGTGGTGCAGCGCGGGGCCTTGAGACTGCTGCGGCTGGGGCGTCGGCAGGTGGTGGTGGTGGTGCGCGTGCACGTGGGGGTGCTGCTGCTGCTGGCCAGAGGGGACGCCGGGCAGGTGCGGCATGGGCGCCGCCGGCGCACCTGCCGAGCGAATGGACTGCATCGACATGGCGCTCGCAACCGACATGGACGAGCTGCTGGATAGGGTGCTCTCGTTCGACAGCTTGCTGCGCTTGCCGCCGTTCGGGGTGGCGGCGCCCGAGCCGCCGCCGGGAGTGCCCGGCACGCCGGGGCCCGCGGCGGCAGCGGCAGCCACGGCCGCCTGCTCAGAGATCTTCATCTTGTTCACATACTCTGTCAGGCCTGAGTTGTAGCTGGGGGCGCGCATCATGTTCTGCGCGTCCGAGCTGGTGCTGTCTGCGGAGCCCGAGTGCTGCATGGAGGCTGCTGCTGATGGGAGCTCACCGCTGCCCGCCCCGTGGATGGCAGCGGCGGCCTTGGCAAAGGCCGACACACCAGAGGTGGTGGGGGACTTGCCGTGCTGCTGCTGCTGGGCGTGTGCCGCAGGGCTGTTGGCGGCGCTGCTGCCCGACGAGCCCAGCAGCAGGGGGCTGATCATGTCCATGAACTTCTTTGGCACGGACGGGGAGGAGGGGGCTCCGGACTTAGAGGCGGACTTCTTGGCTGTGGGAGCAGAAAGGAAGCATGGGTGAAGTGCATTCAGCAGTCGGCAACGGGCAACACAGAAATTCGCAGGCTGTAGGCTTCAAGACGCACGCCGTAATGCAGCGCGGTTGCAGCAGGCATGCGGTTCCCCGTGGTTGCCAATACTGTAGCCACAAGCCAGGTTGGTCGGTCGCACCTAACCCACCCCCAACCTGTGTCCTTTAAAGGCACGGTTGCTGCGGTTGCTACCGTCCCCACCTTCGTCCTTGCCGCCCAGGAGCCCCTTCAGAAACCCCTGCTTGTCGGACGGTTGGTGGTGGTGCTTGTCATACGAGTCTGCGGCACAAGTACGCGCAGGGATGGTTGTTATTGGCGAAGGCCTTCAGCCGGGAGCTAGTCCTGGAACTACGTAGTTTCCATCTGCTATTGGCCGACCCACGTGACCCATGGGGCCCAAGGTCTAGTAACGCCCCAGCGCCTCCAGCTTCCCTGCTCACCGACGAATGCATCCCCAGCTTTGCCACCATAATATCCCGGTAATTCCATGCTGCTGCTGCTGCTGCTGCTGCTGATGCCGCTGTGCGCAGCAAGATGAGGCTGGGTGCTGGAGGCACGGGGGTGTGCTACCAGCTCGGACGAGGAGCGGACGCTGCTGTTGCTGCTGCCAGGTTGCTTCCCGCCAGGTCACGCAGAAGACGCCGCCGAGCTTTCGATTGTGTACTATATTACACACAGGTAACGCCCGACCTGCATCGAAGCAAATAGAATGAGCTGTCAGTGCATGGTTGAGAGGTCCCTGCCCGCGTGCGAGGGCATTGGACAGCCGTCACGTCGCGCAACGGGTCCTTGTAACATTGCGCACTATGTTTGCACCAGGTAATAAAGTTGTACTTGTTTCAATTATTGGATTGCCCCAGCGGTTGCGAAACGTATTAGGCCAGGAATGACCTGTCGCTGTTCGTCGTCAAGTCCTCGCAAATTTGTTGCATTGCTGTTGCTAACAATGCGACTGGTAGAATAATTCAACCTGTTTAACCCTAGTGCCTATACTATCTATGACAACGCTGCCTCGGGACGGGTCTTGTCGACCCGCCCCTCACCGATCGACGCCTTTAGTCTTGTAGACCCAACTAAGCAACTGGATACCCAATGCAAAACTATACTTGCGTCCTAGTTCCTCTACCTCGCCAGCTTCAGCGGCGAATGGGTTTGCAGCAGGGTCACCGCTGCTTCCGGGTCGCCCCTCCTAACCCCTCACACCTGCAGGAGAACGCCAGCCCTGCCGCACGAGGATGCTGCTCGGCTTGGTGGATGTTATGCTGTGCGGAAGGTGTCCAAAGTGACGCCCGCGTTACGCCTTTCAGTAGCGATGAGAGCTCTCGCACGTCACTGGCACAGCACTCGCCGCGCCGATGGAGTGAATGTATATTGTGCAGCTACTGTATGTGTACAGTGCAGTCTAAGGTAAGGCGTTCGTTGGAATCGGGCTGGGCTCAGGGACTTGAGCTGCGCGGGTCAGGTCGGTTTGGGAGAAACGACTGCCGTACGCCTTGAGGACTGGTGGGCGATTTGTCCCGCCGCACTACAGGGCATGAACTAACCGAATATCAGATAACTCTGCCAACATACGAGTTATAGTATGATGAACATCGCAGACTTGGGCCACATGGCCGGTCATATCAGTAACCACCAGGGCCGCACGCCAATAACGGCTCTAAACTACGCACAATGTATGTGATTGTTAAACCCTGATAGAAATGCATCTGACTTTTCTTGCCTCGAGTTGCCTCGTTGCCTGCAGGTGCTGTCCGACAAGCGACATATGTCTCCATCGCACCTTGGCAACCTAGACTCAGAGCTGGACCAGGAATCGACATATGCCATACAAGCACCGTTTCATTTTACACTTTGTACAAGGGCGTCGCACGTGGCTTAGGGCTGGAGCTCACCGGTCCGGCGTGGTGTGGCGCCTTGCACGAGTTCAACTATTACATGCATGTTCTTTCATTACGTCGCGTCGCAGGTCTCGCAGTGTTCTGGATCGCTTCTTTGCCAGAGCGAGGCACACTGGCCCACCCGCGTGCCTAGGGAAAAAGTGCAAGGGACCAGCGCGGTCACCAGGTGGCAACTCCCCTGGTGGAAACCAAGCGGAAACCGCTGCGCAGAACAGTCATGCGGTACTTCCCCCACGGTGCATTGTTACAGAGTAACAGTTATTTTGGGGGAAGTACCGCATGGCCTGCATTTTAAGCTCTATGCTTGCCAACAGCTGGGCCTGCACAGTACCAGGGCAGGGAACCAGGGGTTTCTCACCCAGCACCAACCCGGTCTCACCGGTGGTCCAAAATTTGGGCAACTTCGAACCTGCCTGACGAGGCTGTAGGACACTTACATAAGGATTTACAGCATACCGCCGGGTTCCTCTCGACGTCTTCTTGCCATTTAGTGGGTCGAGATCCTTTTGTACCTGTCCTACCCCTGTCGTACAGCGCCTGCCGTACAGGGGGTAACAGCACTCGTGCAGGCCCCTGGCCTATTCTGATTGCAGCGCTGACGGCGCCTGCAACGCTCATACTACTTGTTTATTACCTACATCAACGTTCTGCCAAATTTCAAGGCGCTTTGCACCTTCGCTGGGGGCAATACACGTGGCCAGCCGTTCGCGGGTGTGGCGTGTCAGTCAGCAGGTGTCTTTACTTCGCCGCGATGGGTGTTCTGGACTCGCCATTCGCATTTTCTTGTCTTGTATAGTGATGCACAGGACCTTGAGGACTCACTTCAGCCGAACTGGCAAGCCTCGCTCCTTCGCATGTGTGCAATAGGCTGAGCCACAAGAGAGCACAGCGGGCTCCGCAAGCCCCGCGGACTACTCCACTATCGCTACACGTAGCAGAATGTCCTTTGCAGGGTCTCCACAGAGGCTAAAGCGTAAGCTGTGTGCGGTTTGCAGGCGAAGTGAGCCCTGATGTTTCGCAGCCACAAGCGATCAGAGCCTACAGATGCTTATATACAATCCTAATGACAACTACAAACGTACTGAAGTGCATCTAAGAAGGTTTGGGCGTTGGACCACAATCTCAGTATGGCACGTGCCAGGTGAGACCGGGTTGCCCAGCACCTGACGCTGAGTGGTCACCTTGTATGTATGGTTTCACCTTGACCTGGTAAACGCTGCCCTGGTGTCCGTGCAGCGTGCACCAGATCCCCAGCTGAGCACTGCCTGGCATTGTGCATGAGTTCAGGCTGGTGTCGCACTCTCGCACCTGGATGCACGCGAGGGCGATTCCACGGAACTGCAAGTGACCCCTTGTCCCGAGCTATGCGTTTCAGCCACAGGTTTGTGAGGTATGTAGATAGCACGGGAGCTCCCTGGTAGATAGCTAGATACTTTGCAATCAGGGCAGGCAACATTCTGATACCGTCGAGTGAAATGCATGCTATTTCACACGTCTGCTTCTGGTGTCGTGGACAGGGGAGACGGGTCGAGACCCCTGCTGACCGGCACTCTGGTAGCCACCCCCGCGGCGGGGTAACATGACAAGAGTCGACCGGGCGCAGCCCTGCTGCAGGCCTTCAACTGCTTCAGGGTTGTCCCACGTCTCGCTTAGTTCCGCAGCAGGTAGCTGGTCTACCCGTACGGCCCTCCACTCCGCGGAGACCAACAAAGACGAGACCCCAAAATCCGTGTTTCGAAAGTTACACACTCATGCGCGAGCACAGATGGGACGCCCCAACTGCCGCCTGTGCTTACGCGGACTCCGTTACCGGGAACTCGAAGCTCACGTCCTTGCCTGCGGGCGATCAGGAGGTGGGTGTTGGTTAGGACGACAAGGAAGTAAGACCACGGCGTGGCTTCACCACAGAACGAAGAGTGTGCCCGGGCAGACTCCGTCTCAACACTCCGACCCTGTCGTCTGTATACAGCAAAGCGGCTACATTTGCATTGCCCTTGACGATGAATCAACTGCATTCTCCGTACACAACTGAACGCAAACACGGCACGGCAAGCCGTCTCGCGGGGCACTTTTGTCCGCTGCACACCGGCGGTGCACTTAACTACCCGAGTGGGCAAAGAGGACCACCCTGCTGAGCTGCCCGTCCTTGCTTGAACCAGCTTCCACTGAACCCACCGGTCAGGCGCTTGTAGACGCTGGCGAAGGTCTCCATCTTGTACTCCGTGCTGTTGCGGTCCTTGGGGTCCAGGTGCACCTGCGTGGGACATGTGCATGGTGGGCGGGGGAGGGCAACACGTGGTGAGGCAGGGAACGCCGGCATAGCGTGCGCCAACGGCCTTCGACATGAGGTCAGTTGCTTCCGAAGCGCTGAAGTGCGCAGAGGGCAGGCTTGACGCCAGACAGCTGCTGTACTCAAAAGGCTGGTACACATGGTCTCAGGGCACGGGCCGCGGGTTTGGCTCCTGCGGCCCCGGGGCTGCCGCCGATGAATGGCCCCTGCAAGGCACGCTGCGGGTCCCGCCCACTACATAGCTGCTGAGCAGTCTGTGCCAGGCCAAGGAGGCTGCATGGCTGCGTCGCATGCCCCTGGCCCGCGGTCCCGGCCAGCAGCACTGCAGGCAACGCTGTACGGAAGCTGCACGGCTCCAGGTTGCGGCATGTTTTGTAGGACAACTGCTGCAAGGAAGCCCGTTGATGGCCCTTGCAGCAGTGACCCAACCCTTTTGCTGCGGCTTTCACCCGCATGCGTCAAGTCCCAGCCGCCCGCCTGATGTTCCGTGCCCCGCCGCGCGGCCAGGCCCCCCAGTCCCTCGGGCAAGCCGCGTCGACTGGCCCCCCGCCCAATTTCACCACGTCCCCCAGTCGCCCAGGCGCATTACGCTGCGAACCCGTATGCTGCGCGCCCCCGAGTCCACTGCCGGACCAGGCGGACGCGGGCGGTTCACGCAAGGTTCCGTGCCCGTGCGAAAACTGCACCCTGCACCGCCTGCTCACAAGAGCTCCTGCGCCGGTGGAAGGCAGGGAACCGGGGCACTGCATAGCCGCCGGGCGGTGCTGTATCCCCATTTGCGGTGCTGCTGCTGCAGCTCCTGCTGCTGCCGTACCAGAACCCCTTCCAGGACGACAGAACCGTAGGACGCCTTTCCGCCGAGCTTGCACAACAGGCTGCACCACCACTGCTATAAGCCAGAAGCGAAAGCGCTCCCAGTTCCGCCAGCACCGCCGGATACTAGAGCAAAGCGTGCCCGCTTGCTGTACCCTATGCTCGGCACCGCCAGCTGCCGCCAGAGAGAACGCGCTCCCCGTTGCATCCGTGCCGCTGCTTCCGCAGACGCCTTGGGCGTTCATGTGGCAACCCAAAGCACTCCTTCGCACTGCAGCATTTCACCAGCATCGTTATAATGCGTACAACATTGTCCACGTCGGGCATGCCCACCTTCAGGACCTTGGACCCGTCCAGCCGGTAGCGGATGCGCTTGCCCACAATCTCCGTGGGGTACACGAGGTCGTCCAGGATGGCGTCGTGCACCTGGCAGGCGGCAAACAGTCAGCAGCAACGGGACGGCCTCACTACGCTGGCAGCGCAGCCACACTGCTTGCAGCACCGCCGCTGCTTTCCAGCACCCATCCTGGGCACAGTCGTTGCGTTCGAGCACCCATCCCGAGCAGCAAAGTGACGTAACTGGAAGTTGGGGCGCGGTCCCCTCCTTAGCCACGAAGGGCATACTCGTGCGTCGTCGACACACCAGCCGCACGTGCACACGCACACGCGCGGGTGCCCACGCCTACTCCCGCTTGTGCTCACTACCTGACTAGGAGCGTGCGGCATGCCCATATGACCATGAGGATGATTCCGTGCTGCGCTCCCGTTTGCTCCTTCGAACCCCAACGTCTTCCAAGACACCAAAATAGTGCGCTGCTGCTAAGCTGGCGACGCTGCAGCCTGACACTGCAGCCAGGGCAGCCGGAGCTGCCCAACCCCTCGCCCGCCCCTCCCTGAGCGGCTGCTGTAGAGCTACGTGTATCCCTCCCCTGCAAGCGGCGCTGCTGCTGCTCACCGCGGTGAGCGTGCGGCTGCGGGGGCGAGCGGCAGTCTTGCCGTTGCGGGGAGGCGGCAGAATGCGCCTGTTGGCGACGATGACCACGTCCCGGCCGCTGAACTTCTTCTCCAGCTCGCGCACCAGGCGCTGCTGGATCTTGTGGAAGGCCTTCAGCAGGCGGTAAGGCACCTACGACCAGCGGCAGCGACCAACAGTGGGGCGGCATCGCGACTAGAATTCCCAGCATTTTACCCTCGCTGCTCTCTCGTTGCACTATCTCAAAAAGTCATACTCTGTCCCTGCTCACGTGGATGATGATAGCCTTCCGGGCGCCGTTGGCCACATCGACCTCCTTGGCAGAGGTGATGTAGAGGTCACGCAGATCACTCTTCAGCTCCGCGTTGGTAGCCTCCAGATCGAACAGAGCCTGCGGGCCAGCGAGGGCTTTGTTGTCAGCCGGTCGGCTGGCCCGCACATTCGGTCCCACCCGCCGCCGCCCTCCTGGGCGGCTGTGTAGCGTGCTCAGACGGCTTATAGGTGTATGCCATTGTATACGCTGGGTTCAAGCACATATTGAGCATAAGCCGCCTTTTGCCTAGACTGGCGTACCTGGGCCACCTGGTCCTCGAACTCATCGGGCTCCGCACCCCGCTCCTTCACAATCTTCTTGCTGCGTGCGGTGACCATCTTGGTCGTCGCACTGCACGCGATATTGCAGCGGAGAAAACTGCTTAAGGACTTCGGCGCCGGACAATGTGCAGGCGACAAAAAGGTTTCAGCGACCTAAAGCGGTAGTGACCTGCCTGATAAGACCAGGGTACAACGACGCCGCAGGAAAGAGGGAAACAACGCGAGGAGCCTGGGACTTCACCGGGGGGCGATGAGCGCGCATGGGAAGGGAGGGCACAATCAGGACTCCGAGGGAGCTTCTTACTCATCATTGTAATTATTTACAAGTTATACACTTATAAGGATGCTGTCTGGGAGCGCGGTGTCAAACTTTGCGGTCTGCGCAGGTTCGCCCGTTGGCGCGACCCTCTTCGTGGAACGGCTCCTTGCTACTACTATCCAGTGCAAAATTCGCATCATCGCATAACCCTCTGCGCAGCGCTGCATATCTGCTGAGTGAGTTAGGGGAGCTCCCCTGGATAATTCGGGAACTCCCCTGGCGCACAAGGACCTCCTGAGGGAAGGATGCTTTGCACATTGCAGGGATGGGAACCGTGCGCCCAATAGCCGACACAAGGTAGCAAAGATCCTGCCACTTAGCCCACGTTACAACCGCACAGCCAAAGTGGTATTGGCCTCACCCACAAACCTGGTCTGTCGCACGTCGCACCAACAGCAGTGTCATCATGTACGCTCAGCACCCGTGCACCCCGTACTGCAACGCAATCCACCAGTAAGTTTAGTATCTCTCCCAGTACATGCAACGCCAAGGGCTCCAGCCCCTTGTACTCCAGCCTCAGCTGCTTGGCACAGTGCCATGCCAACAAGCAGGCAGCCTACGAACCCAGCACATCCCATACCGCCCCAAGAAAACCCTCCAAGGCCCTGCAACTGTAGCTCTCTCTCTTATCGCCGCCCTCAACGACATACGCTGTCCCCCAGACTGTCTCGCTCCTCGGTATCACGGCCAAGCACGTCAGTTGCGGCCCTTGGCCTTGAGCACGATGGGAACCACCACGCCTGCCGCTGCCGCCAGCAGCGCCAGTGGAATGAACACTTTCCTGCGGGTGTGGATAAAACGGAGGCCACGAGTAGCACACATCAACACGGTCCTAGGTAGCACACATCAACACTGCCACGTCCCATGCAAAGCGGCCTCGGACACGCAACCCTTCAGGCGACCCCCGGACATGTTCCCCGTGCCCCGAGCCTGACATGTCAAAGCCCCCCTGCCCACGCCCCACCACCCAGTAGTTGGTAATGTGCGCCGCTCCCATGCACGGCGCCGTCATCACCCCACCACCTGTCCGTCCCCTCCCACCCGCCCGTGCCCCCTGGACCCACCGCTTGCCGCCCTTGCGCCGCTTGGCCCCGGCGCCGTCCTCCGCGTCCTCGCCGCCCATGTCCGCCACGCGCCGCGCCACCTCCTCCACCGTGTCGGCGGACACCACACCGTGCAGCCGGCCTGGAGGCACCACGGAGTGTGGGTGCGCATGAAGCCGAATGGAGGTTGAAGGTGTGCCGGGGCAGAGTGCATGTTTCCATTCCATGCGGCTCTCGCGTTGTTGATGCCATTCTTAGATCACGGAGTTCTGAGTATCACATTTGCAGGCCTACCGGCACAACCATGAGACAAGTGCATACATGGGCATGATAGTGGACGGCGAGGCGGAGGAAGGGACGTATCAGGACACGATACAGCCTGTCGATAGAGATATAGCAGCAAAGTGACGCACGCCTAAGCTCCAACGAAATCATGAGCACACCTGTGGAGCAGCCGTATGGTGCTGTTCCAAGGATTGCGATTGTGCGCAAGGTGGCAGGCGGCCAACCTGTGCACGACGTGTACAGTCGAGGCAAGGTGCTTCGCTGTGCCTTCATGCATGCCTGGGCGTTCTCTGGGGACGCGAAGGCCACCTACATCGAGACACATGACAAGTGCCACTGCCGCACACGATCGGCTCACCCGCCGCGTCCCGGCTGTTGGTTGGCTGCTGCCCGAAGGCCACATTGGGCTGCAGGCTCCCGTCTGCACGATACGGGACAGGGCGGGAAGCCATGCGCATGGGACACAGATTGGTTCTTGCATCCTAACGAATGTGTGATGCTTTCCTCTGGGTGGTCCAAGTGCTGTACACCATAGTTGCACGTCCAAGTCCCCAGCATCAGCGTTTCCGAGGCGTTGCTGGTCGGACACGAGCCCAGCAAGAGCCCCAAAGTGTGATCCCTGCGCTCCAATTGAGGCCCTCACTCGACTGATACACTCTCAATTACTGCAGGACTCACCCCCGACCCCCGGTCATCTCCGTTCGCCCTTCATGAACGCCCCGCAAGGGCTTTGAAACGTCATTTGCTCCACAGGCAGGCCCCCGGATGCCTACCACAGTAGCAACCCTCATCTGGCTCCCACGGGCCCTTCTTCTTCATGGCCGATCCCGAATCACCAACGTAACCCGCACGGGCCCCGCCCACTCCCTGCCACAAACCCACGGCTGTGCCCCCGCACCCCCAAGTACCCAGCCCTACCTGGGCGCCTGTTGTCGAGCTCCGCCAGGTCGCGCACAAAGTTCATGCAGATGCGGATGAACCCTCCCTCGCCGCCCGCATTGGGCTTGAACAGCTCAAAGTACTTGTCGATGGGGACCGCCTCTAGAATGTCGTTCACGTAGATGCCTATAAACGGCAGCACGGGCCATTGCTGTGGCGGTAGGTGCCTTGTGCGGTAGCATGGGCAGGTGCCTGACTACATGTGCCTCGTGTGGCAAGTCAGGGACGAGCATGGGGTGCAAGCAAATGTAAAGCCCCTGCATGATCGTGAGCTGCTCAGCCTCCTTGAGCAGGTGGGAGCACCAGGTGAGCCTATGGGAACAACAGAGGCCTTATGATCACAAACGCCAGCAGATCGTGTGCAGAAGACCGTACTGTCTGTTGGGTGCCGTGAGGGTGAGGCAAGGAGGGCCCAGCGCCACCCCGTGTGCCCCACGCGTTACATGGCACCACACTCCTCTTACACCCCCCCCCGCCTCCCACGTCTCCACCACTCCTGTGCACGTACCGCATGCAGCCACCACTGATGTGCCACGCTTGTTCCCCTGGAACTTCTCACGGCAAAGCATCAGCCGCAGCTCGCTGGAGCCCTCGAGCAGCTCCCTGCAACAACAAATGTGTGTTACTACTGTCTGTGCACCCCGCAGTCGTTATTAACCAGGCGTGGGCGTATTATAGCTTACATACGAAGGTCCTCGCGCCATGTAATGGTGTCCCCAACGAGCGGGGCTTTGCGGGTTTGCGCCTGCACAGCAGCACAGACGTCAGAGTGTTTTTGATCCTGCATGACATGTAGTATACCACACGTGAGTTTGCCAGGCCATTCAGCTCACCTTAACGTTCCTGGGCCCGCCACGGATTTCCACTGCACGCGGAAGGGTGATGGCCGCTTGCCTTAAGGGCAGTTCCTTCACCGACCGCCGGCATGCCGCTGCCGAGCAAGGACACCTTGCATGCGCGTTGTAGCTGGCGATTTGCTGCACTCACCCTTGACAAACGCCTCGAACGCGCCAGCATTTGTGTCCCAGGTGAACTGGTCCCGTTGTGTCTTGCCTGTGGCTTCTTCTACAGTAATTATCAGGTATCCCCTGTTCACCTCTGCCATGGTCCTGCCTTCAGTTCACTTCACGGTCAGCAGGGTCAAGATTTTCTATCCTGGTATCAAAGCGCTACTGGATCAAATGCGTAAGAAGGAAAATTTTTCGGATGTCCCTTTAGACCTGCAGCATGTGTCTGATCGCGGATCGCTGAGAACAGAAAGTAGTTCATACCGTTACCCGTAGGTAGAAGCTTTGGGACCTTGCTCGGAAATGGGCAATACTGGTATGTATCCTGCAAACTGCGTACCAACGTGACTCATAACTTGAAACTTCTCAATTGTACACGTTGTGACAGAGGGGATTGGACCAAGCATGGCTGTTGACGGCGAAACCTGGGTCCCTGCCCAAGACCGTCCTGCTGAGAATGTTGATTTACGTCGTCTAGTTGCTATAGCACCAAAGGGCGTCAAGCGACGCCGTGCGGACACGCCCGAGCCTGAAGAGCAGGCGGCGGCCGGTATGGAGGAGGACGTCCCAGAGCCTGAGGCGGAGCAGTCTGGGAAGCGTCAAAAGGCTGACGAGAGCACATACAGGCCGGTGGGTCATGCATGGGAGCTCGCGGCGAGGGCAAACGTTCCGGGTCCGCATGTAATGCCGGCAGCGGTGTGTTTCGGGCCACCCGGAACCCTAACACGCGTTGGGGGGCTTTGTTCACACTCTGTGCACTACACCTGTCCCGAACGCCAGGTCTCCGGGAAGAAGTGGAAGGCGCCGGGGCAGAAGGCTAGCACTGTCATGCGGCCCAGTGCACACACCGGGAAGTCCTGGAACAAAAAGATGCAGGAGCGGGCAGCCCAGAAGCACCTCAAAGACATCAAGAAGGAGGCCGTCGAAGCTGCAAAAGCAAAGCGGAAGGTGCGGTGTGGGCTGCGCTGTCGGCCGGGTGTCGCACTTGTGAGTGGTGCATGCCGCCGCCATCCCATACAAGATGCCACGTGCCAAAGGCGTTCCGTGTCCGGGGCATGACGGTGAACTTGTGGCTAACATTGTCAGCTGCTTGCCTTGCAGGCGGCGGCTGAGCAGCGGAAGGCGGCGAAGGAACGGAAGGCGCAAAACCAGCAGAAGAGCGCTGTGGTGCAGAAGGCAAGTGGGGCCAAGCCATGGGTGTTGGGGGGCCTGGTGGAGGGCGACAAGTCCAATCTTGACGGTTCATGCGCAGTGGTAGTGGACGGAGCACACGGGACAAACATCCCTGGGGGCGTATGCGGGTTAAGAGCTATCCCACGCATGCCACTGTGTTTGCCTTGCCTCCTTGTGGTGTCAGCCTGTCCTCGAGCTGTTTTCGAGGGGTTGCAGCCGCCAGCGATAGGCTACCACGCACATGGTGCTTTGGTCCGGGGTTCAGCCTGCGGACGCTCGGATCTCCTGAGCATGCGGCTGACGAAGTCAACAGGACAAAATACTGGCCAGCTTAAAGGAAAGCATGTGCCTTGGTCCCTGATAGCAATGACGCCTGGAGCCACAAACCGTCCGTGTGTGCTGTGCACAGATCACCAACTCGGCCACGGTCAAGAAGATGATGAAGGACAAGAAGCAGCGCAAGCTTCTGCGCACGGCCGACACGAACTAGCGCATTGCTCCGTCACCATTGCATCATGCATCTGCAGGCTGACCGCGCACATGACCTGACGTAAAACGCTGCTGTTGTTTGGACTGTATGCTTGGTGACAATTGTAGCGTCCATGACACTTGCATCTGGGTTTGTAGTTACGGCGAATGTGCCAGACCTGCGTAGGCGTGCAGGGGCTCGGGGTGTGGGTCCACAGCACGCCGCAATGAACGAAAACGTTCGTATCTGAGACACATAGTGTAGGTTAGTTGCAGGCGGCAGGTTAAATCTTGTACGGAAGAGTTTAGTTATCTAGAGAGGATGGCTATGCGTGACTGAGATTGGCTGGATGGCTGTTGCGTTTGAACCTGGTTTGAACTCTGAGGCCGGACGTTTGTGCGTGCGTCTTGCTGTGCGTGCGGCAAGACGCACGTGCTGGAGTACGGCTGCCAGGACGTGGTCTTTACATGTTGCTTACGGGCGTAAGGTAGGCCATGAATGTTGAGCTACGTGGTGGCAGGTCATTCTCTGGCGGCCAAGAGAGCTGTGCGTATCGTGCCATGGTCCAGCCAATGCAGCCTTTTGTGAAGCGGGCGACGTGCTCGTACTTTCGTCTTGCAGCACGACATCCTGAAGGTGCCGAGCGGACAACCGTTCCCGCTGTGTGTCATCATGAACTTAGGCGCCCAGGGGTCAGCCTGGGGGAGCACACGGGCATGGTGGTTGGTGCGCGCACATTACGCGCAGGTGGTCGACAGGGGAGCTCGGTGGTCGGGCATTAGGCGACCTACGTGTCGGTGTAAAACGAAGCCCTTCACCTAGACGTTCTACCTGTTTGCCAACATACCCTGACTGTATACTATGCTTATCTCTCTCGTAAAAGCCACTATAAACCATCACTGGGACCTCGCGGCCCCTCGTAGTGTCTCCAGCACGCGTCGCACTAAAATTGGCGGGTTGTGCGCACGCGGGCTCCCTAGAAAGGGAATGGATTCGACCGTTGCAAAATCGGTTTCTCTGGATCCAAGAGTGGCGCGATTGCCCCGTTAACTGCTTACATACATAATCAATATCATGTTTAATGTCTGGCAATGGCTGCCGCTTGCGATGGCCTTTCGGCAAGTCAGGGACTCAGGGTACTTGTGCCGGCACCTGCCCTCTGTAGCTATGCAGTCGACGCAGTGTGCTTTACAAGTGCCTAACACACAATGGTAATGCCCAATGGCCCAGCAGCGTCGCGGGGCCACAGCGACAGGGTCGCCAACGCTGACATGGCTCGTGCACTTGTGCGAAACCAGGCCTCCTTCAACTGTAGGAATTAATGTGCACGAAAGCTTTACTATAGCATATATCCTCAAGGCCAATGCAGTGCAGGGTTGCCACAAAGTCAGTCGTTGACTTGCGAGGAGGGCTGTCGCAAGTGATAGCCAATGTCGAACACATCTGCGATATGCTTTCTTTGTTTGCAATCCTTCAAACCATTGAAATGCAGCATTCCGGCATTTCGGGATCCAGATAAACCGATTTTGCAACGGTCGAATCCATCCCCTTTCTAGGGAGCCCGGTGCGCACGGCAGGCACAGCCATGACGGAAACTGAGCACGGTGCGCTGAACTCATTTCAATTCGAGGAATTACCCCTGGAGGTCAAGCAGCTGGTGCTTGAGCACGTTCCCGCCAACGAAAAAGGGCTGGGCCTGAGGCGGACATGCCGCGGTTTCGCCAAGCTCCTCAGCGCTTCCCAGTATTGCACGGTACATTTCAGCCAGCCGCTGCCCGCTCATGCAGCCCAAGAGTGCCGCGAGCAGCTCCTGCGGCCCTTGCGGCGTTGACCTTCCCGTGCAAGCTTCAGCTGCTGACAACAGCTGCTCGGAGCGGCTGCGGGGTCAACATGTCCATGGCGTGGGACGTGGTGCGCCCTTGCCTGCTCCCGGACCTGCTTCCCCTCGACCTCGGCATCGGCTACTTCTCATGCGGGCCAACTGCAAGGATACCAGCGTTGGAGGACCCGGGCAGCACAGCCGTGCGTGCCGGCCACCTTGGCATGCTCCGTTGGATGGTGCGCAACAGCTACCCGCTGAGACGCGACAAGACCCTGGTGACCGCCGCGCAGCACTGCGGCCCTGCGCAGCTGCAGGACGCATGTGACGTGCTGTGGGAGCTAGTGTGCACCTACAGCCGGCAACACGTAGCGGAGCAAATGGCGCATGCCGCTTGCGCAGCAGCAGCAGCAGCAGCAGCAGCAGCAGCAGCAGCAGGGGCGCCCTCGCCAGCACCTGATCAGCGCCGTATGCACGACGCGCAGGCCAAGGTGGGCATCATCATGCAGCTTGCCCAGGCAGACGCAGCGCCCGAACGGCGGTCCCGTCTGCTGCTGCGCGCTGCAGAGGCTGCTGCCGAAGCGAGCGACATGGAGCTGCTGCAGTGGCTGGTGAGCCAGGGGCTGAAACTCACAGCCGCTAACACACAGCAGCAGGTGCACAGTGTCCTTGCCACAGCTTTGTGCGGTGCACACCTTGAGATGGCCGACTGGCTTGTGGCACAGACGGGCTTGGACCAGGTGGGCCTGGCGGAGGAGGACGTTGCAGGGAACCTGTGGTGCGCGGCGGCTGGTGGTGGGCACGTGCACAGCATGCGGTGGCTGCTGGGGCGGGGTGTGGTGGCGCAGGAGGGCGCGATAGAGGCGGCGGCACTGGCGGGGCACCTGGAGGCGGTGAGATTCCTGCACGAGGAGTGCAGGCAGGAATTGAGCCAGTTGGTGTTCGGGGAGGCCGTGGTGGGAGGCAGCGTGGAGATGACATCCTGGCTGTTGCAGCGCGGCTGCCCCGTGTCCCACACCGCCCACGTGGCGGCCGCGAGGCACGAGGCCATGACCCGGTGGCTGGTCGCGGAGGAGGGCTGCCCCGCGCACGGAGGCACATTAGGTGACTTTGCGCGGCACTGGCACCGCTGCGGCAGCGGTGGTGGCGGCAGCTCCTCATCGTGGACTCTGCTGCAGGCGGTCAAGACCATCTTGGATGACGGCCACAAGCCAGAGGCATCGGCGTTGCATGGGGCAGCGGAGGCCGGCGACCTGGAGCTGATGCGTTACTTGCAGGAGCGGTACGGCCTGCCGTACGGCGAAGGCACACTGGCGGCGGCGGCACGTGGCGGGTGCGAGGAGGTGGTCGAGTGGCTGGTGGTGCAGGGGGGGCTGCGGCCGGGGGAGTGCTGGTTCATGCATGACCCCCACACGCGGGCTGCTTTGAACGGAGACCTGAGCACGCTGCAGCTGTCCAAGAAACTGGGCGTTGCATGGGCTGCTGGTGGGAAAGTGCTGGCGAACATGGATGCAAGGGAGTGCCTGCTGCCCACGTTGCGGTGGCTGGCTGAGAACTGCTGCGGGGAGGGGGGGAGGTACCGGAAACGGCGCTCAAAGGGCTCTTGGATGGGCCCGCCATGCGTTTTGCGCGGGACATGGAGGGTTTGGTGGGGGATGTCGCCTGGGTAAGGGCGTGAGTGGCAGGAAAGAGGCAAGAGGCGAGGGGGGGGAGGATGGCGGGTGGAAGGAAGGGCGACAGAAACGGCGGGGCGGGCAGGGCCCGGGAGGTGTAGCAGACTAGTGTTGGGGATGATGGAGGGGATGGCCATGCACGTTGGAGCTCGGTGACGGAGCAGTTGCTGTAGCTTGAAAAGAACGCGCAAGAGGCACACGCGTCGGTATTGCGTTGTATGGGTCTCCGGTTTCACGGCTCGGAGGAGGGGTCAGTTGTGGGGACCAAAGGCAGTCTTGCAACTAGGGCTGGTGAGGGGCATGCTGCACAAGCCCAGCATGGCACGATGCATGGCAGGCAGGCAGCTTATGCCCATGCGCACCACACGGCACTCGAAGCGATTGTACTGATGTGCGAGGTCGCCTTGCCGTACGGTGCTGCCTTCTCTGTCTGTTTCGGCGTGCATTAGTACCCTTTTACTCAATCTCTGCTGCGCTTGCATCTACGGGTAGTGAGCTGTTTCAGTCCTGGTGCAGAAGGGCGTGCTGCTCCACGGCCGAATGGTACTTAGCCTCAGGGATGAATCTGGATGAATCCCACACTTTTGGTGGTGCTGTGCAGCTGTAGACGCAAGGTTGTCAACGTCCTGCCCTGGAAGCACCTTAACAGTCATCTTCGACAGTAGCTACGCGTCGTGTTGTACTCCTTGCCGCCATGGCAGATGTCGAAACATGAACCAGCCGGCCACAGCAGTCACATGGGCAAAGTCAGCAACATGCACGCCTTGCTACTCGCATCGCAGCAGCCCGTTCGTACATGCAAGTTGAGGGATGCTTCGGACAGCAATACCGCATTGTGCATGCCTCTACACGGCCAGTTCAACAAGAACATAAGCCCCGATGAGCCACAGTCGCGAGTCAGAACAGCAAGGAGAGCATGATTTAAGTAGTCACACTCATCACAGTACAACAGTTACGCCACACTATGCTCAACCATTCGCCTTTCCGTAATGATACAACACGCCAGGCCATACAGATCATTTAAGTAGAGTACGCAGTGCCCATGCTCCCCAACTGCCAGAACCACCTCAGCGCCCCCACCCTTGCCCGTGCAGCTGCCCCAGCGCCGCCGCACACGCCCCCTGCGTGGCAGCGTTAAGCTCCTTCAGAGAGGATACCAGCGCCGCCACGGACCTCCGCTGCCGCTCCAGGTCCACCCCCAGCCGCCCCACAGCCGCTCCTAGCTCGCCCACACCTCCATCCACTCCCCCTAGCTCCCCCGACAACCCCTTACCCTGCAACGCACTGTGCTTGCTCTGTATCCCACCCCCAACATAATTTGCCGCAGCACGCCAGCTGCCCTGTATGACCGCTGCTGGATACACCGCGTTTCCGTAGGACTCACGATTAACCAGAGGTGGCGGCGCAACATGCGGCCCAGCCTGCTGCTGCGAGCCCGCCGGCCTGGTTGTAAGGGGACTCCGCTGCGGCCCAAAGCCCTGGTGCACCTGTGTGCCCCCCGCACAACCCGCATGCCGCTGCGCGCCTCCAGCAAGTGGCACGAGCGTGGAGGACAGGCGGGGAGCGATAGGGGTTGCACCAGGGGCAGGGGCAGACCCAGGGGCAGCCGCATGCGGGTGCGTGCCACCATTGGACGATGTAGCTATGCCTTCAGCGCCAGCGCTTCTTTGGCCGGCAGGCTGTGCTGCAGGCATCGGGCCTCGGGTGCGCTGCGGCGGGCTCTCCGCCTGCGTGTCGGGCTGGGCTGCAGGGGGCCCCGTGTTGCCAGGTGCGGGGGACTGCGCCTGTACGCCAACGGCCGGGTACGCAGCGGGCGGGGGCGTGGCCATGACGCCCCAGAGCTGGCTGTTGCCGAGGAAGGATGCGTCTGTGCTAGCGCCAACATACTGCTGCTGCAGAGCCCCGTTGGGTGCGGGGCTCTCGGGAGGAGCCAGCTGTAGCTCCTGGGAGGACTGCAGGCGCTGTAGCGGCTCCGGCGACACAAGCCAGGCGTCAGGCGACAGCGGGCTGTGTTCACCCACTGGCCGCGCTCCTGCTGCTGGATGGGTGCGCGCAACCGCGAGGGCTGCTGGGGTGATGCTGGTGCTTGGGGCATGCAACTGCGCTAGACGCAGCTCCTCGGTACCGCCACTGCTGTCAAGGCCGAGTGCATGGGCCTGGCCGCCAGAGAAACGGACACCGCTGCCACCCTCGACAGGGTTGGGATTAGCGCTGGGTGCGATGGCCGTGAAGCTCAGGGCAGTCTGCGGTTCCGGTTCCGTAGGTCGCATGGCATGCGGTGCTGCAATAACCCTCGGTGCAGCCTCAGGCCGGCCCGTGCTGACCAGGGCTGCCGTGCCCTCCGCGCTGCGTACCGTGCTGCTCGCTCCTCCCGTCCCACCCTCCGACGTAGACCCTGGCCGAGGTGCCTTCGCGGGGTGGTCAGGGCCCGAAGTCTTCACGCCAACGCTGCCAGCCACGAAAGCGGGAGGTGCGCTGCTGCCGTGGCCGACACCTGCCCCCGCTGGTGCCCCCCGCAGAGGCCGCATGCTGGGGCTCAGCAGCGCGCTGGTGTGCGCGTACGACTGCCCTGAACCATACGTAGCATGCCCCAAGTCCACCACCTCACTGTCTTGCAGTTGACCAGGGCTTGGGCTGGTTGCGACTGACGCTCCTCCCCCTGACTGCGCACCCCTGGAGGTCAACACGGCGCCAGGCTGCTCCGCTCCGCCCCACGTCTGCGGCCTTGTGCCCGGCCCGGGGCTGGGCTGGGCTGCAGGGGCGGCCACGGGCGGCTGCAGGGGCGACTCGGGGCTCTCCGGCGTCACATCATATCGGGGCCTGATGGCGGCCGACACAGCCGCAGCGACGGGCAGGGCCCCCAGATTATGTGCAAAGCTGCTTAACGGTGCCTGCCGCACGGGCGTGAGCTCGGGGTGCAGGCCGTCTTGGCTGCTTGATGGCAGATGAGCGCCGCCCGGCTGGCTCCTGACCGAACTGGCCTCGGGCTGCTGCTGCTGCTCGGCCTCTCCACTGTCGTCCCCCGGCCAGCCTCGCTGCACCTCCTCCGGCACGCCTCCTGCCTGCCACCCCAGGCTGCTCCCCTGGCGCGTGTCCAACCCCTCGGGTGAAGCGCGCACCTCAGGAAGCAGGTCCAGCAGGCTAAGAGCCCCTCTGCCACCACCAGCAGGAGCTCCACGAAGCGATGGCTCCAATACCCCTCCTGGAGCCTCGCGCGCCTCTCCCCTATTGGCCTCCGCTGCCTCCGGCCCTTCCTCCAGCAAGCCGCCGTCGCCGCCCTGGCCGTCAAGCGCACCCCATCGCTCCCCCCCGGCCCCTGCCCCGGGGTCCTCCTGGAACTCCAGCCGCCGCACCAGCGACTGCAGCGCCTCCGCCTGCTGCAGCTCGCGCTCCAGTGCCTCAGTCGGCAGGGCACCGTTGTTCGCTGCTTCAGTCGCACCGGTCGGTAGCTCCTGCCCCAGCTGCCGTCCCGCGCTCTGCGCCGCCTCCACGCCCCTCCCTGCCATGCCGCTGCCCAGCCACTCCGCCAGCCGCAGCTGCTCCTGGTCCGAGGTGCTCTGCCGGTGCACCGCTGCCAGCTCCTGCAGGCTGCTTGTGCTGCCGCCGCCGCTGCCGCTGGTGCCGCCGCCGCTGCCGCTGGTGCTGCCGCCGCCGCCGCTGGTGCGGCTGCTGCCAACACGTGCCGCTCGCACCGTAGCTGCAGGGGCGGTCATCTCCGCGGCCGTCGCCCCCAGTGTATCAACAACCCCAGCATTAACCAGATTCCCTGTTGCAAGCGCCGCAGCCACAGCCGTACGAGTGTCCTCCCCGCTCCCTCCCATGGCTACTCCCGCAAGCTCCTTCCGTCCCAACGGCTTTGCAGTTACCTTAGCACCACCCAGGTCCATGCTAAACCCCCGCCCATCCATTCTTGTCTCCGCTTCCGCGCGCCCCGAGCCCATCGCTTGAACAGCAGCCCCACTCGACATGCCCATACCGGCCCCCGCCACAGCGCCTCCACCCTCGGCGCTGTGCAGTGCCTCTACACCCGGGACCTCTCCCTCCCGCAGCAGGCTCGCCTGCCCCCGC
This sequence comes from Chlamydomonas sp. KOR1, assembly GCA_036984285.1. Lineage (NCBI taxonomy): Eukaryota > Viridiplantae > Chlorophyta > Chlorophyceae > Chlamydomonadales > Chlamydomonadaceae > Chlamydomonas > Chlamydomonas sp. KOR1. Next base: position 10,134 of record BQMZ01000305.1, on the reverse strand, counting down.
AGCACCTCCGTCCCGCTGCTGAGCCCCAGCTCCAGAACCAGCTCCACATCCAGAGCAGGGTTGAGGTCCAGCTGGGGGTCGGGATCCAGGGCGTCTGAGTCGAGTTGCTGGCTGTACGCTTGCGGGTGCGGCGAGGTACCAGGTGCTACATGGTGCTGTGCCGCATTTGGTGAGGCGGCCAGGAGGCTCGGCTCCCCGCCAACCACGCGCATAGCTTGCCGGTGGTCGCCGTGCACAGTGCCATGTGCGTTGGCTGAAGGCGCGGCACTGGTGCTGTCTGGGGACCGGCTGCCGCCATCTCCGCTGGCCTCCGCAGCTTGCAGCGGGGGTCCCAGGGGCTCCGACAGGCTGGTGTGGGCGCTCAAGCGCCCGTGAGAGTCAGCGGGGCCCGGAGCGAGCGGGGGCGCAGCATGGTCCGTTTCCAGCCCAGCGGGGTGCTGCTCCTGCTGCTGCCTCTGCTGCGTCTGCTGCTCCCATGGCAAGGCGTCCACGGCTTCTCCGCTGGGAACACTGCAGCTGTCACTGTAGGCCTCATCGTCCCCCGTGTACCCCGCATAGCCCACGCTTGGCCCATACTCGCTGCTATTGCCACCAGCACGACCAACAGCACTGTCCTCTGGCGAGCTGCTCGCCCGAATACCTTCACCATGCCTTATCACCTGGAAGCCTCCCCAAGGCGCATCGTATCCAGGCTGCACCTCCGCCTCTGCCGCCATGCTGCCCTCTGCGTGCATCTGCCTCCCCGCGCCTGCACTCTCACTGAACGATACTCCCCTGCTGGTGCCCACCGCACTCCTGGCCCAGCCCTGCAAGTTCCCCCCGTCCCATGCTGCTGCGCCCAGCTCGCTGCCTTCACTTACATCCGTCTCGCCCTGCTGCGCCTCCGCTGCCCGCGCATCCTCTATCTCCGCCTCTTGAGTCTCCCGCCCTGCCTCTGTATCCGGCCCGTCCCGCTGCGCCAGCTCTGTCTGTGCCTCCTCGGCCTCCTCCCCCTCTGCTCCCGCCTCTTCTGCCTCCGCCTCCGCCTCCCCTGCTTTTGCATCCCCTGTCCCCCGGCTTGCGGCTGCTGCCGTCAGTGGCGTCCCGGGGCCTGCCTGCACAGGGGCGGGGGCCGGGCCGGGGGTGTAGGCTGTGCAAGGAAACGCAGATCACATAAGGCGTAGTGGGGTAACAGCAGCACAGCGACGTGGCCAAAGTGGTTTACGAGCAACAAACGTTAAAGGCACACAGCATACCATCTTAAATTCAACTAAAGGCCAGCACTTTAAGCCGCTGGCACGTTGCCCTCATACGGGTAGCGAGCTGTGATGCGACGCTGAGAGGAAAACGGTGAGAGGAGGCGGAGGGCCAAAACGGCTTGCCATGCACATCTCACAACCTAGAGCAGAATACGCCCGAGCTTCCAGCACTGCGTAATCGCACTGCCGGTGGAGGCACCGAATAGCTCGGTGCCTCGCAGGATACCGTACACACCGTACACGAACCTGCGGGTTGGAAGACCGGAAGCTGCCAGACGGTGTCGACCCAGGGGTATGCGCCAAAGGCACCGCTTGCTGCGCAGCAGACGGCTGGCTCCTGCACGGGACACCGGAGTTGGCAGCACAGCTCAGTCCCAAGGTGCGTCTGTTCCATACAAGGCAGAATGACCTGGGGGTCACGGACAAGGCTTTATTGGACGCGCAGCGCTACATGTCCAGTAGTGCCCACGTGACGCTTCCCATCACTGCACCAGCTCCTGTCCGCTGCGCCCTCCTCCGCTCGGCTGGCGAGCAGGACCCTGGAGACGGCACCTCCCTGCACTTTACTGCTGTTGGTGATGATTCGCAACATCTATCGCAGCTGCAGCAGATAGGGTTCGCTTTTACATGAACGTGTGCAAGCTCCCACGCACCTGCGCGCCTGGCGGTCCATGGAGAGCAACGCCTCAGCGGTCAGCGGTCTGATAATGCTCCCCGTAACCGCCATCGCACTGCCCGCCGCAGCACCTTCACCGACACCCAACACAGCGTCCCATCTCTCCACACGCACCCCAGCAGTCGGCACCGCCCGCATGAGGGGCGCGGCCTGACCAGACGACTGCAGCGTCTGCCTGCCCGTGCTAAGCGACCCACTGACGGAAGCCGAGGGGCCCAGGGCTGATCTACTGCTACTGCTGCTCATGCCGCCGCTGCTTCCTTGGGTGCGCACACTCGTCGGGCCTGGCCCAGTCGGCAGGCCCTGCAACAGGGCCTCCAGGCTTAGGCGCTGAGGCACGTGGGTACGCTGACCAGCAGGTACGCCTCCGTCATGAGGGGCGGCTGCAGCTTGCGGTGGAGTGCTGGATGGGGCCGTGGGCTGTCGAGGGGGAGGTGGGGTGTTCCCCGGCTGGATGTTGTCCGCGCCGTCGGCTGTGGGGACGTAGGTGGAGCGAAGCTGGTAGCGCAGTGGGGAGGAGGCGCGTGGTGCGGCGGCGGGTGCTGGTGCGACAGTTGCAGCGGTTGTGGAGGTGGTAGGGTGGGGTGGCGGAGCGGAAGGGCGTGGCGGGGACGACGCGCGGGGGATGTTCGTATTTGCCGTGGTGGACTGGAAGGTGGTGGTTGAGTGGAGCATGTCGAACGTGGCAGCAGGAGGCGGGGCACCGTGCGATGACCATGTTTCTGTGGGCCCCTGCCGCAGCGCGCTTAGGAAGGCATCGGTAATGGCAGACGCGGGCGCGAGCCTGGGCCGGCCAGCTGCCTTGCCGTGCGCGGCTGCAGGGCCACCGGCCCCAGTAGCTGCTGCAGCAACGGCAGCCAGGGTGGAGAGCCCCGTCGCACCGCTGAAGGGGACGGAGCGCGGGGCGGTCTGCAGTCGCCCTGCCGGCGCTGCGACGTTTTCCACCGGCCCTTTAGCAGCCTGGGCTTCCCGCAGCAGCATTGCACTGTTGCGGCTGCTGCCATCCATGCCCTGTGCAGCAGCGCTGGGCCGCACCTTGATTGGAGATAGCTGCCGCCCGCCGACCGGCCCTGCCTGCAGCGTCTCAAAGCCCACAACAGTCAGTCCGCTGCTGTGTAGCTCCACTGCAGATTGTACCCTGCCTTGGCTGGCGTAGTCACCCCCTGGCTTCGAGGCTGCCGCGTCCACAGCGGCGACGGTGGCTAGCTCCGACCCCGGCCCAGTCGCCTTGCGGACATTCTCCACAGGGCCGTACGGCCGCGTCTGGAGCTCGACGTATGTGCTGCCTGCCCTGGTGGGGCGAGTTGGAGAGGCGTGCGGGGAGCTGCCCAGCCGCTGGTGCTGCTGGTAGGGCAAGCCCTTGTGCAGCAGGCCGGTGACAGGGGATTGAATGTCGGCATTGACTGCGCCTCTCACTAGCGCCGGCATGGGCGTACGTGGCGGTGGGCTCAGTGCTCGGGTAGCAGCCCCGGTGGCCTGGGGCGTCAGGCGCAGGACGCGGACCACCGACGGTGACGCAACGGGAGAGGCCGGCGTCCTGTGCACTGCCATGTTTGACCGCACAGGCGATATTGCTGTTGCCCTGCTGTCACCATCAGCGCCACCACCGGGCAGCTGGTTGAGCCTCGTCACGGTGTCGTCCAGTGCCGTCATGAGCTGTCGGGTGATGTTGGTGACCCCACGGCTGGGGCCGCCGCCGCCGTCGGCTGCCCGGTCCGGCTGACGGACCCATGGGTCATCGCCTACGCCATAACGCCCACGCCGCGGGGGCGAGTACGAACGTGACCGCCGCAGCCCGCTGCCGCCCCCAGGCGACCGAATGGTCCCAGCACCGCGACCCCGCGTTGCTCTTCCCTCAGGCGACGCGAGTGGGGACTGAGGCTGCACAGCAACAAGGCCGCTGTCATGCGCTGCCCGAGCCTGGGGCCCGTCCGCACCGCTGCCGGGCTCGTGGCGGTACCGGCCCCATCGCGGCGGCGAGTATGACTGCGACCGGCCAGGGGAGTCCATCCCCGCGCGCGGGGAGCAGATGGCGGCCGCCCTTTCCAAGTCGCGCTGAGCCCGGGCCTGGGCGTGCCCGCCGGGGGACCCGGGCTCCTCGCCGTATCGGCCCCACCTAGGGGGCGAGAACGGGCGCGCACGCAGCACAGGGGAGTCCCTTCTGGCCCGCGGAGAACCGCCACTGCCGCCGCCTTCGAGATCACTGCCCCCAAGGGACCGCGGATCGACTCCGCGGCTGTCACGCCCCGGCCATGACCTGGGCGAGTACGACTGCGACCGGTGGAGCTGGCCCATACTATGCCCCTGCGCTTCCGTGGGCCCGCAGACCAAGTCCACTGCCTCCCCGTGGTACCGCCACGTGTCACGAGCAACCTGTAGCGACCGCTTGTCGACCAGGTGTGTCGCAGAGGGCTCTCCTGACCTGTGGGCTAAGAGCAGCTGGTCGAAGGGCGTGGGGGGCGGGGGCGCGCCCCCGGCTGAGATGGTGCTCCTGCTGGTGCGCGCGGACCGCATGGTGGCGATGGCAGCTGCCATCTCTTCCGGCCCGCTTCCTGCGATGGGGTTTGTGGACTGTGCCACAGGGCTGTTGGGGGAGGAAAAGCCGCTGAGGACCTGGCTGGGGCGCAGACCGGCCTCGGTAACTTCCACCCTGGGGAGGGTGCGGATGAGCTCCAGAGGCTGCAGGGGTGCCGGCCGCAGGGGACGTGCGGCCGCAGGGGTGAGGAGCTTCGCGGCAGTGGGGGCGGGGACGACGTTGTTGCGGCTGGCAGAGACGGTGGCAAGGCGCGGGGAGGATGGGGCGGAGGAGGGGTCTGCGGGGGCCCGTGTCCTGGTGTGTGCGGGGGCCCGTGTCCTGGTGTGTGCGTCTGAGCTGCGGCGGGGGGAGAGGGAGAGGGAGGATGACGTGGAGCGTGGGTCTGTTGCAGGGGAAGCGGTTGGGGTTGGGAGGGAGCTGGTGAGGTGGGCTGCTGCGGGGTGGGTGAAGCTCTGGAGGCCGGCGGCCTGCGCGGTGTAGGTGGTGCTGGTGTGGGCGGCTGGCTCGACGTTTGGGCTCGCGGCCGAGCCCGCAGGGATGTAGGGGGAAGTGGAGGGTTTGCTAGTGCGGGTTGCATGGTCTGAGACCTGAGCAGGAGATGGTGGCTGCTGCGGGGCAGGCGCGCCGTGCACGGGGCTGGTTGCCTGCAGGTGTAGGAAGGAGGCATGGGGTTACGAATTGTTGGTCCCGTCTCCGTGCGCTCAAAGAGCGCAAGCGCAGGTTCTAACTCCAACCATGCAAAGAGTACCTGCGCTAACAGGGCGCAGGCACAGGTGTGAACGCAAGACCTTGCAGTCGGTGCGTGTGCATTAAGAGCATAGGCGCAGATGTAAAGGCACCCCTTGCAATAGGTAAAACTAGAGACCCATCTGCATGTTCAGAGACTGTGCGACGCCCTAGATGCCCCAGGTGGGCATGTGGGACTGTGCGACGCCCTAGATGCCCCAGGTGGGCATGTGGGACTGTGCGACGCCCTAGATGCCCCAGGTGGGCATGTGGGACTGTGCGACGCCCTAGATGCCCCAGGTGGGCATGTGGGACTGTGCGACGCCCTAGATGCCCCAGGTGGGCATGTGGAACTGTGCGACGCCCTAGATGCCCCAGGTGGGCATGTTCTCAGGTGCCGGCCAGGTGGGCTTCTTGGTGTGCTGCCCTAGCTGTTATTACAAGGCCTGGGCAGTAGCGGGCCTTTGTGCTTTGGGAGGGCTGTCTTGTTGCCCTCTCGGGGTGGTGGGTGTGGTACGACACCCCGACCGAAGGGGTCCCCTGTAATAACCTAACCTAACCTAACCTAACCGTCTTTATCACCCCGACCAGCTTACCCGCGACGTGACACCGGCCACCGAGGACCGCATGGGGCTGCTGCTCAGGCGCCGGTACAACCCCAGCCCTTCTCCCGCTCCCCCGGAGGACGCCGCCGACATCCTCACTGGCCCAGCGGCCAGATACATGAGCGCGCGGGGCGACACAGGCGAGGACAGCGAGGCGGTGGTCCTTCTGCCGCCGCTGCTGGGCCCGCGGTCCCGGGAGGAGGTGGGCAGGGCGGGGGGCGGGGGGCTGGATGCGGCCCGCAGCGCTGCCACGTGCCGCATGAGCGCGTCCAGCTGCTGCGTGATCTGGGGGATGGCGGGGAGGTAGTCGGCGCGGGGGCTGGACGGGGCGGCGGGGTCGCTTGCCAAGAGGTCGGTCCGGAGCGCGCCAAGGTTCGGTACTGAGGCCGCGGGCGCCAACTCCTGCGGGTATGACAGCGCATAGCGAGCTTTGTCAATGCATTGCACGCGCGGAACTTATTGACTTGGCATACGCCGACGTTGGTTGCGTTAAGGCAGGGCAATCCAGTCCATGGGTAGTATCTACGTGGTAGCAGTTGTATACCCACCTCTTCGCCGTCACCGACTACCAGCGTCCTGCTGTGGGCGCCGAGCCGCATTGCTGAGGACGAGGGAGCCGGGGAGGCGTGGAGGGGCCAGGCTGCCAAGTCCGGCGTCGCCATCGCACCCAGGGGCGTGTAGGCCGGGGGAGCAGCCGGCCTCGCCTCAGGGGTGGCCGCCGCCTGCAGAGGGGCCTCCCAATGCGGTGTTGTTGCCGCGTGCCCAGAGAATGGGAACGAAGCGCTGGTAGAGGGTTGCTGGTGCCTTAGGTCATGCCCGCCCGGGGTGGATGCGGCTGCGCGGGTTGGCCATACCTGCGAGTAAGGTGACGAATCCCCGCCATACGTCTGCGCCCTGCGCTGCTCGGAGGGTGTGTGGGCCTCCGGGACCCCAAAGCTTGCCCAGGCTGTTGTATGTGCTTCTGCATGAGTACTGCTGTCCCGTGCTGCCCGCCACTGCTGCCCAAGCCCAGGACCGGGCTCCCCTGCATCCCAACGGACGCTGTGAGCTTCCAGGTTGCGGTGCCGGTCCGGTTGCTGCTGCTGATACGCGCTCTCAGAGAGGGAGTCACGCGCCCGGGCTGCGCCTGGCCCCTTTGGAGAGTGAAGTAATGGCAATGCCGTGGTTCCGGAGTTCGGCAGCGACTGTTCAATCTGATCGCCTACTGGGCCCATCCTGGGCAGCAGTGCGTGTGCGCTTTTGGCGCCGGTGCCGTCATCAGCAGAGGTACCTACAGAGGCTCCAAGGTTCGAATTTTTGCCGGGACTGGACGGCTCGGGAGTACCGCTGTGGCTGCGCTGCCGCCGCTCCTCCAGGGCATCACGGCCACTGTAGCTGGCCCTTGCACGCGGCTTCGCGCCGGGGTCGACCGCACCGTGACCGCTGAACACACGACTCCCCAGCGCTCCGTCAGTGCTGTACCGAACCGGCTGCACGCCCAGGCTGCCGCGGGCCGTGTGGACGTTCCCGGGGGAGTCCGGGGGCGTAGTGGCGTTTGGCGCTGCCCAGGGGCTTTCGAGCGACTGGGCCATCAGCCCATCGCCGGGTCGCCCCTGCTGCCGCTGTCGCGAGCCTGCGGGAGGCTCCGCCCTTACCGCTAAGCCCCCGAGGCTTGCGTGTGAGGATGGGCCCTCGGCCGATCTGGGGTCCTCCCGCGTGCTCGGCTGCCTGTGGATCAAGTGGGCTCTGGCCTGCTGCTTGTGCATTTGGCTGTGCTGCTCCGAGCTGGGCGGGCTTGCTGGTCGAGGGCGGCTGCCCAACGCCGGTCTGGAACGGGCCGGGGGCGAGCTGCTAACGGCGCTTTGCAAGTGCGCAGCTGCGCCAAACTGAAGAATTCCAGGGACTCCGCGTACTGGCAGGGAGCTTGAGTGCTGTTCCTGCCGAGGAGAGGACGTGGCCGCCTCCCGCTCAGACTGAGCAGGTGTTACCGCCGGGCCTGCCCGCCCTTCCCCTGCACCTGGGCCGCTCCGTGGAAAGATCGCGCCCTCCTTTGCGGCTACCTGAGATCGAGGTACTGTGCCCTGGGCGTTCCTTTGCAGGCTGCTCTGCGCCCCAGCGGTTAGAGTGCGGTCGCCTGTGGGCTCCCGCTTGGGTCCTTCCGTGCCGCTGCTGCTGCTCCTGCTGCTGGCTGCACTTCCCTTGCAAGCCTGCGGCGCCTTGCGCTGCATCCGCCAAGATACCACATCATCGCTGTCGGACGTGTCGGCGCTTTGCTTCCTTGGCGGGACAAGACTCACTGCAGGTGCAGGCTCACTGCCTGCGTGCGGGTCGGGCGCGGGGTGCGGATAGCCTGCCTCGCCCTCCGCTTGCCTCCGCCGTCGCGACAGCGTGGACAAGACGGACGCCTTGAAGCGCATGGATTCATCCTCACTACTGCTGGTGCTGCTGATGCCACCGCGGGCGGGGGAGGGCAGCTGCTTGCCCGTCGCCTTGGCGCCGGTGCCCGGCGTGGCAGCAGCCCGTGTGGCCGCAACGTCCACCTTGCCATGGACCTGTGCTGCCTTATAAAGTTCTGGCTGTCGCCTGGAGTTGGTAGGCCGGCGCTGGTCGCGACTGTCGCTGTCGCTGCTGCTCTCAGAGCGAGGATGTTGCCGCTGATGCGGAGCCACCCCTGGTGCCCGCTGAGCTGCTTGTGCCTATCAGTGAACAGATAACAATTGCCTGTCAGTCCTGGTGGCCCCAATGGTGCTTGCAGGGACGAGCAAACCGTGGTCAACAACGAAATGAAGCTCCCAGGGACTCACACGCTCCCTTGCACGAGAGGCCAGGTAGGACCGTAACTTGCTGGGCCCAAAAAGGTCGTCGTCGCTGCTGCTCGACATCCTCCCTTGTAAGCAAGCTGTCCACAGAAGGCTACGTGCTATGCAAAGCACGGCCAAAGAAGACAACCGTTCCCATCAAGGGCATTCACGTTTGTTGCAGCAATTTGTTGACTTGAAGGTGTATTGGTGCTGGTAGTTGCCATGGTGACTGCAAAGGCGCAAAGCTGTCGGATGCATTTGTCCAACCGGGCCAACTGCAACCGGTACATTACAGTTTACATGCAAAAAGGGTCGTAATTGGTGCAGGTGTTACCACTTTACTTATCAGATAGTGTCCTGTGGGTCGCTGCGCTCCCTAAACTGCAGCGCTTTGCAAATCCTACGGAGGCACTCGCCCCAGCACGATGCAGGCAGCTATCAGTCAGCAGTTGAAATGTTCTGGGCATGTCGACAGGCATGCCAGGCGTGGCGCGAAGCCGGCGGCGCGGCTAGTACGTGCACAGTGCTCTCTGAAGAACGATGTGCAAGGCTGCAGCACTAGTGGACGTGTCCTTGAAAGCTCTCGTCGATCACTGCTCCTTGCCGGGCTTGCGGGTCTCGTCTGCGCCGGTGCACCGCTTCAAGCGGGAGCGGCGATGGACCAGGAGTTTGTCAGGCGCGGCCTGGTCGACTACGACGAGCTGTTGGACAGCGGAAAGCTGACCCAGAAGTCGGTCGAGTCTCTCCGGAGGTGTGTACAGCGGTGTGGTCTATTCACACATTTCACACGTGCCACAGTGGAGGGGGCGTGCCAGAGCCCAGGCACTCACCCTGCCGGTCGATGCATGACAGCTTCCCAATGCGTTCCCGCGCTGCAGCAAGTACAACTTCAAGCGCAGCTTTGATGGACGAGTCTGGGTCAAGTCCAGCAAGGGGGAGTGGTACGCTGTGCGCCTAGACATGGAGGTAAGCGCACAGGGGGGCCAGACGCTTGGAGTACAACCGTATGGCGGCCACTGTACGCATTGGTGGGTATGGGGCATAGTTCAACGCTGGAAACACAACAAGCACCAACGCAACGACAGCGGGCGTACCAATAATCAAGCCACTCGACACGTAGTAGCGCTGCAGGGCCGGCCACCGTGGATGGCATCGACACATGCTCTCACGTGGAAAGCTATGCATTCATGGCCAGTTGTCAGTGGGCAGTGTCTTGCTTACGCGCCCAACGTAAGGCATACGTGCTGACGGCGTGTCTCTTATCCCGTCGCCTGCCTTTCCGCCACCCAGGTGCCCGGCACGCTTCTGTTCCGCTCCCCGGCGGGGAAGGTCTACGCGCTGCAGACCGACGCCCTGCAGCAGGTGCGTTGCTCCCACAGCAACGCGGCGTTCCCCACACAACTCATGCACCACACCTGCCTGCGTGCTTGCTTGCTTTTGGGCAGTGCAACTGTGCCGCATCGTTACACGCGGCTGGCCGTGGGTCTATGGCACCTGTCATCCGTCAGCTGCCGCAGGGACAAGCCAACCCGCATCCCAGGCTTCAAGTTGCATGTCAGATTTTCTTTGTCGA